>OY365807.1:41062821-41118246 GCA_959347315.1 Bimastos eiseni | reverse complement strand
GATAGAGAAAGAGAGAGAGAGAGAGAGAATTCTATTTAAAGATTTATCGAATGATCATATATTTGGAAGAGCATAATTATTACAAAGCCCATATTATGTAGTGCCTCCAGGTTGATCGTTGTGATTATACTGGCATAATAATCGCAGTGCCTGAGTCGCAATCGGAATCGACACGATTAGAAACAGCTTTGCATGGTGAAACCGCGGCCGCGGCTCTGGCACAGATTGGCAGAGAGTGCCATAGCAACGTCTCAGTCTCAGCAACACACTGCATGATGCGACAGAGAAAGCAAACCAGCGAAACACACAGGCAGCCAATCACATGACAAACTATGTAGTCACTGTAGACTCCTTTCTGAATCCTTCCTGCTACCCCTTTCTTCTCATCGTCTCTCTCTGTGTGTCTCTGTCTCTGTCTGTCTGTATGTCTGTCCCCATTTCCGTTTCTTTGTTTCGTTGTTTGTCTGTCTTGATCTCCGTCGCCGGCTCTACAGATATCTTCGCCTCTCTTTGCCAGACGTGGATCTGTTTATACTTGTTCGTCTCTCTGTGTGTTCCTGTCTCTCTGTGTGTCTGTCTGTCTGTCTGTCTGTCTGATATCGTTCTGTGTATCTCTGTTCGTTTGTAATCTGTCTGTGATGAAGCCTATAACTTTGTGCAATCGTAATCATAGACGCCATCCTCAAATTTATAATGTGCCAATTGATAGCCAAGCCCAAGGCACCAGTTTAGTCACTAGCGTTGCGTCGAATCAGAGGGGATGTCCAAAGAGTTGTCAGATATAGGTGGGAGTTCGTTTTTCATGAGGTTAGAGGAAGCCGATTTGCAGTTTTAGGAAGTGGCGTTTTGGTCGAGAATTGGATGTTGGACGACCAGGTGAATCTCGTTGATTGACGGTGAATCTGGGTGAATCATAGTTAAATTCGGTGAATTAAGGCGAATCTGGGTGAATTATGGTGAATCTGGGAGGATAATCGTGAATCTGGGTGAACTGTGGTAATTTTGGGTGAATTATGGTGAATTAGGTTGAATCTGCTGCCTCATCTAATCCTGGTTTCTGCTCCTCTGACTCCATCGCTGCTCTTCTTCTCCGATTTGCTTCCATCTTCATAAGCTTATCTACTGTTGTTGGCAGATTTTGTTCTTCATTCGATCTCAGCTGAATTCAATTCACTCATATTGACCTCATTACGACCTTTTCAGCGTCGTTCTCATCTAATTATTCGTCTAAATCTGTTCTACGCATCGAATATGCTTACTTGATAATTTCTGCTCTCGAAAATACGCCTCTGCCCCCGCAACTTCTCTGACATGACGCAACGTTCATGCGTGACCCCGTGCATGACCTGGTACATGACGCGGTGGATGACCCGGTACATGACCTGTGCATGACCTGTGGACGATCCGGTACATTACGTGGTGCATGAGCTGTGCATGACCCGGTGCATGACCTGGTGCTTAAGTGCTCTATACTGTGTGTCTAAACTGACGTATAGTGGGTAGGTGTATTAGTTGATTAGTGGTGGGTCTCATAGTGACAATCAATTAACAACAATAGAATAATCATGTTGTAACATTTGAATGAGCACACTTCTTCAATGATAAAGACTCCAACAGAAGTGCTTTGATCCATTCCAGCGTTTCACTCGTTCGTTCGCTTCTTAGTTCGTTCCTTCATTCGATCAATCGTTCGTTCGTTCGATCATTTATTAGGTTTCTGTTCGTGTTCTCGTCCATTCATCCATTCGTTCGCTTGTTAGTACGATCAGTTCATTTGTCGCTTATTCTTTAAAATTCACTTAGATTGGTTCGTGTCGACGTACAACTGAAAATCCGGATGAGGCTTTCAGCGCTCGAGCGAAATAATGGTCGAAAATTAGTGGCACAGGTGAAGCAGTCAGTCAGTAACTGTATAACGCTGTGACACGTGATGGCTAGGGGCGCCACTAGCGACCAAAGCGATAAGAGAGGCAGGTCACCAGTCTACTGAGGAAGTGGTGAAGGATGAAGAAGACGCAGTCGAATACCCAGCTTTAATTAGAAAATATGATTAGCCACTCGGGCGAAAAGCCTTTCATGGATCATGTGCAGTTGCCCGTTGCTAAGCGCAACAGCGATCCTTACCCTTACCCTATATAATTGTGATCACTAGAAATGTCGTTCTGTCTGTGTGTATGTCCTTGCCTTTATCTGTTTCCGTCCTTTCGTCTTGTTAACTTCTTTCTTCCGTCTCCATGTCACTATTTTAGATATCGTTGTCCTTTTTTTTTATCTCCGCTCTCTCTCTGTGTGACTCTGTCTGTCTCCTTCTATCTCTGTCTGTCGCGATTCAATTATGTCTCTCTTTCTATGTCCAGATCTCCATCTGTCTGTCCCTCTTTACCTCTGTTACTCTCTCGGCCATTTAGGTCAACATCTGATGTCTTGAAATAGATTATAGATTCTATCTAATACCTAACATCAAAGCATACATAAAGGAGCTAGAAACACCTGGCGCAAGTGAATAGCAACGATTGATTCTGTCTTCGGACTTTGGTCCGGATGCCACCGACCACTGCTCATCAACCCACTGCTCTTCAACCAACTGCTCATCGACCCACTGCTCATCAACCCACTGCTCATCAACCCACTACTCATCGACCCACTGCTCATCGACCCACTGCTCATCAACCCACTGCTCATCAACCCACTGCTCATCAACCCACTGCTCATCAACCCACTGCTAATCGACCCACTGCTCATCGACCACTGCTCATCAACCCACTGCTCATCGACCCACTGCTCATCGACCACTGCTCATCAACCCACTGCTCATCGACCCACTGCTCATCGACCCACTGCTCATCAACCCACTGCTCATCAACCCACTGCTCATCAACCCACTGCTCATCAACCCACTGCTCATCGACCCACTGCTCATCGACCCACTGCTCATCGACCCACTGCTCATCAACCCACTGCTCATCGACCCACTGCCCATCAACCACTGTTCATCAACCCACTGCTCATCAACCCACTGCTCATCAACCCACTGCTCATCGACCCACTGCCCATCAACCACTGTTCATCAACCCACTGCTCATCAACCCACTGCTCATCGACCCACTGCTCATCAACCCACTGCTCATCAACCCACTGCTCATTGATTCTCTTCTATCTTACAATTTGTCGCATAACGTAATTATTAGCAAATGTGTAGCATAGGGAACGTATGATTATGCTATATTAATATCTCGAAGAATTTTCTTACTAAAATTTAACTTGCTTCTTAAATGCAAAAAGTATGTTTAGTGCTCACGTGCGTGTGCTTGATTAGAATGTTCAATCCTTAAAACAACCTTTATACAGTTTTCATAGACGATGTGATCATGGGCGTCCGCAGGGGGGGACGCAAACGGCCGCATGTTCGCCCCCTCAGTTTTTTGACATATTTGCAGAGAATTTTTTATAATTTGGTTACTATGATTATTACAGCACGATTTTCAACGTGATTATTGGAAAGCACTAAATTTTTTAGATTATTATCAAGAAGTTAACAAAGGGAGCGTAAACTTAATTAGTAGGCCCTTAGGTGTACCTACTGTTAAAATACGGCACGCTGTACACGCTGAATCTATATCTCTGTACCGTCGTAGGCATCTATTGCTATAAATGTAACATGTAGGGCTCTCTTTTGATAGACTAATCCAGAAATTTATATTGTCAACACCTAGAAGGCAAAATGCATTCACTCATATCGGATATAATTGGTGTCGTTTCCTTTTATCAATGGCTCTTTGTTATTTTTAGGCGATCGCTTTCAGATAAGAGACACAGCCGGTCAACCGCGTATAGTAAGAACGTTTTATATATTTTACCCAAATATGTACAAATTATGTATACAAACATTATATAATTGACACTGGCTATAGCGAGTCTCTGAATAAGTAACCATCTTTTTCCCTAACACACGTTCTGCCAAACATTTTAGTCATAGGCCGACCCCACTATAGCTTAGAAACAGGTCCAAAGTTTGGACGAAGGAGGAGAGCGAATGCATCAATATTTCTTGTCACACTGGTGGTTGAAATGAAACTTCTACTATTAGCCTACGCTTTTTGAATCAGTCGGAGAGTATCACAGAAGTAGCCTAGAAAAAAATTTCTGAGAATTATGAAAGTCGACTGCGATGAGGGTAAAAAAACCTTGCTGTAGGAGCGTATCAGTTTGTCAAGACTCGTTTGTTTCTCCACAACCAGTGACAACCGCTGAACGTAGGCTTACATGTGTACATCGTAAGAATAGAAGACAATAAATTTACAGATAGAAATACTAATCAATTCGTACAACAACTCAGACGATGAAATTGTTGTTTCAAGAGTAAGTTCAGATTTCAGTCATAAAAAAATTAATTATAATATCATAATTGTTTTGACAATGAATGTCTATGAATTTTTCGCATATGTACATGATGTTGGTATTCTCGTCTAAAGATCGAGAGGGAGGCGCCGCTGACAGAAGTGGAAGGTGCGGTGCCCTTTTATTTAGTCCCAATGACAACTATTTGGAAGTTTCCGCCTCCCACCCCCTGGAAAAGTCATGCTCGTTCAATTGCAGGCGCCACAAACAAGTGAGATTGGTTTCCTTCGTCGTGGTACACATGTTGTATAAATGCTCAAAGGGGAGAGAGACAGACAGACATACAGAGAGAGAGATACAAAGAGAGAGAGACAAAGAGAGACAGAGACAGACAGACAGAAACAGACAGACAGTGACAGGCAGACAGATAGAGGAAGAGAGACAGACAGACAGAAAGTGGGAGGACTTCAGACACTGATTGATCTCAATCCCTTCATCCATTCGTTTTGTCCATTCATCCTTCCATTTTTTTAATCCACTCTTTAATCCATCCATACATCCATCCATTTGTTCACTAATTCACTCATCCAACCATACTATCTACCTACCTACCAACCTATCGATCTATCTATCTATCTATCTATCTATCTATCTATCTATCTATCTATCTATCTATACATCGACCTATCAATCTATCAATCAATCTATCTATCTATCTATCTATCTATCTATCTATACATCGACCTATCAATCTATCAATCTATCTATCTATCTATCTATCTATCTATCTATCTATCTATCTATCTATCTATCTATACATCGACCTATCAATCTATCAATCTATCTATCTATCTATCTATCTATACATCGACCTATCAATCTATCAATCTATCTATCTATCTATTAATCCACCCATTCGTCCCATCATCCATCAAACACTCCATCCATCCATCTATCAATTTACACATTCATCCGTCCGTCTGCTATCTACCCATCCACCCACTCATCCATTTATTTGTCCATCCATCCATCCATTTATCCATTCATCTGCGATCCATCAATCCATTCGTCCAAACATCTATATGGAGGGCCATTCATTCATATATCTATCAGTTCATCCATCTATCCATCCATCCCATATATCCACCCATACATCCATTTGCCCATCTATGCACTGACCATCTATTGATCGAACAATATGAATAGGAGATTCTATTTTCACGTCTGTATCTGTTCACTGATTTCCTATTTCGAGCAGCTTTCGCTTTGTATCGTTCGAGCAGAGAGTGAAAGCGAATGCTTCGGTCTAATTGCACGCCATCTGCATGTATGACTTTGAGTCTAAGAGGCGCATCTGATCACCTGACTCGAGATTCAATCCTTTCGATTTCCTCCTCCTCAACTAAGCACACGCACCTCGTGCTTTAGCGCCGCTACTTGTATGGACGATCTCATGGCCGTTGATGCGGCCAACAGGAAGGACGTTTCCTGTTGATTGAAAGGGCCTTTCCAGGTGGAAAAGCGTCGAGTATGGTTTGCTAGATCGATAGTACAGCACTTCTCCGCCGTGGCGGTTATTCCAGACATTGCATGATTTCCAATCACTAGTTGGTGTTTCTCGAAATATTGGATAAATATGATAATCGTTATTCAACGAATCCAAAGCAAATTCTATATTCAGTCAAATAAATATATGCTTAGACCAACATAGTTTTACATCGTAGGCCTATTTATTATTTAGGCCTTTATGTGTGTACGCACACAGTTCAGTGTATGCGCATAGACTTATACACGCAACTGTATTTTTAGGCCTCCTGCTATTCGACGTATGCAAGGAGGTTAGGTGGGGCATTCGCAGTGAAAATCAAACTCCTCGGAAATTGATTAGGCCTTCATCTTGAATTTCCCCAAATGGTTTCATTGAAAGGACGTGCCTTCAAGCAGACCTGGAAGACTTTGTGAGAAGTCATCTTAAAGAAACGCTATCTAAATGAGCGCTTAGGAAAGCAATTAGGCCTAATTTTTGCTGGGACGCATTGACCTACTTAAAATACGGATACAATATTTAAAATTAGTGCAAGTGAACTTGTCATCGAGTCGATATAATTATGTGTAAATGGCGTTAGCCCATTTCTTTCGTTCTGTATTCAATCGTCCACTAAACTTTCGATGCCGTAACTGATCCCTTGCTTCGATCACAGTAAAAACATTCGTAGGTGGTGAGGAACGACTGAATCAGTAGGCTTACTTTGTTAGATAGTTCTTGATCATTGTCATATTTTGATGGTGAATGGTGATCAGAGGAAATCGTTGTGAGAACGAGAACGATTATTTAGTTCGTTCATTAAAGGTAACATCGGGTTAATTACATTGGTATTCGTCAAAAAAAATCGATCGAAGGACAGAAAATTTGGAGTATCAGACAAACATTGATAGTCTGTCTGTTCAATTCCTTGTGGCTGAAACATCAAAATGCACGAGAAACCATGCCACTCATTGCAACGTTGCTCGGCCAACATGATCCAAATTATCCGAAAATCACAAGTCTCGGGAGGGCGTAAAGAGCGACTAGTGGTTTAGAGCAGGTATGATCAACGGTTCTATGATCAACAGTCCTATGATCAAGAGTCCGCAAATCGTATACATATAGGCAAGAGAGGCCAATTTAAATCGCATAATTATGAATTCTACAGAAGTCAAGGCAGTTGATTCGTTGTCAAGGAGTGTATGAGACGGCGCAGGCAGCACCATAAAATACGAGACAGTAAACGTTGGATGTGCCAACCCTTGCCGAGTACAAGAAATGAGATTTCTCAGAATGCGTTGAATTGTACAGAGGTGTCCGGATAAAGGGAGTCCGGAGGCAAATGCCTTCAATTTCTGGTAGGGGTAACATTTTTGCGTCTTAGAGTGCCTTCCTGGCACGTGAGACCTTGGGGATTTGCCTCCATCACGCAGAGGGATTGGCGCCTCTGTAATCGTACATATTTACAGTCCTCGACAATGACACTGAAAGGGCAATAATAACTCTCGAGTTGCATGTGACTTTGAGTGAATATTGAGTAGGCTCCAGGTGTATATCATTTTATTCTAGTTTCTGAATTTATAGAAGAGATTGATTCAATTTTATCTTGCCATTTAATCAATAATTTTTTTTAATTTTTCGATGGAGGTTCTGTCGTCATACTATCAGTGATAGATCGTGTTCTGTCTTACACATGTTGGACTGTTACTCCACAGATGGCGACGGTGCGTCGCTTCTACCATGAAACTGTTGAGGCTCAGAAGTGAGATTAAGAGTTTATAAACACACCACGGGTCACGTGAGAATAATTATAGCTGCTGGTTACGGACCATGGAACCAAGTAAATATAGTTTACAGGCTGAATTGAGCTTAATTAGAACAAGTACATTTGTTGCTAAGACTGTATTATGCCATAGAACGGTGAGAACCGTTGACATAAAATTTCGTTAAGCTTTGGATCCAAAACCAAAATAGTTTCTGTTGTGGAAATGTGCTTAGTCGGTAAATCCTTCACGATAACATTCCTGACAAGCAAGAGGTGTCTACCGTTTGCCTTCAGTATTATTTGCATAAGACCTATACTAAGCAAGCCTACAAGTTACGTGTGCGACTATTAAGTCCTCATCGCTCTTTTCGATGGCCAAGGCAGCCAACTATTTTACATTGAGCACGTGTTCTGTCACACGTTGAGTATAAGAATAATTATTTGGCCCTGGTTCAAGCTTATGTGGTATCTCAAAGTTGAGGAAGATTTGATTTTTAACAGGCAGTTTATTCATAAAACGCAAAATTTGCGAAGCCATCATCTGATATCGTATGCAAACCTGTACTTGACAACAATGTTTGACGTAGGCCTAAGGCCTGCACCAAAAGGCATTTGATTTGCTCAAAGGTGCTGTAATATACTGAGTTATGTATAATTGGGACAAAATTCTCTGTGTCTGTCTCTGTCTCTGTCCCTTCCTCTCTCTCTCTCTCTCTGTCTTTCTCTCTCTGTCTCTCTCTGTCTCTCTCTCACTATCTTTCTCTGTCTCTGTGTCTGTCTGTCAAAGAAAGAGAGAGAGCTATAGAGAGACAGACGTCTGTCTGTCTCTCTTTCTCTCTGGGTATGCATCACATAGGCCTACTTAAACTCCTGCCACTGTAGCAAATTGCACAGCTATCTGTGTTAAATTATAATTAATTGGAGTAATTATAATTAGATAAGTTACAATTGAACGTCTTAAATAATATCGTCCTATATAATGGTTTAAAAGGACTTTCTTTGTATGCGTATCTCGCTGTCCCTGCTAGGTTGCTTGCCTCTCTCTATGTATTCTATAGTTCATTTCTGTTTCCATGCCAGCCTATATGTTTGTCTGCCAGTCTGTTCATCTCATTTTCCGCTTCTTCCGAATAACTCCCTCCCGTTCGTATTTCATTCGCCTAGGGTCAGATTAAAGCCCGGATAATTGCTTCATTTGTAGAGGCAAAACGACCAGAAATCTGGCTACAACATTGCGCTAATAGTAGCGAGGTCTATCCGTCTGCTGGCCACTAGGTCGCAGTCTCTTAACCCCCTCTCGTTGATCAATATCTGCACCCTTCTACTTCTCCTCCTTGTCCTTGTACTCTTCCTCTTCTTCCTCCTTCTCTTCGTTCTTGTCGTACTCTAGAGCTTCCTTCTCATAGTCGTCCTCCTTTTCTCCCATTTCCTCTTTCTTTTCTGCCTTCTACTGCCCATTTTCCTCCTCTTCCTACTCCTTCCTCTCCTCCTCCTCGTTCTCCCTATCTTTTCCTCATCCCTTAGCAACGGATGGGTTATCTCTCGACCGATAACCACTCTCCCGTTCCATGCGCTGCCCCATAACGATGCACACACAGCATGAGTCTTATACTTATACCGTACGGGATTTCTGAGGCACTCGGCCTCACAACATGTAGGCGTACAACAGCTGATGCTAAGGCTATAGTGCCATTGGCATGTCATTCGACGCATGTCATTCGTGATTTGCAATTGTGAAACCATTAGAAATATCTGGTTCAACAGTGGCCGCGTTAGAAAAGGGACCAAACTCCAAAAGTGACGCATGTAAGAAAAGATAAAAAGCAACACGATAGGCTTATACATGTAGTGTTGGGGTCCTAAATTATTCGACTATTATATAGCACATCGCGTCAGCGTCATAATTAAAAATTCAGAGGTAACTTTACTGAATGAGGGCGCCAGTAGTTTATAAGGCATTATAATACCAATTTCGCAAGAGAAATTGCAAATGACATGTCTTACAACAAATGCGGCCAACTGCCATTTTCCGGTTGCGGATGATGAATTATTGGATTTGAAATGCACACATGTTCATTCACTTACGGTCCTTCGTAATTTACTTACTGGTTGCTTCATGTTTATTTTACACTTACAGACCATCTTATCCAGGTTAGCGTTAAAATGTGTGTTGATAGGATATAATGGTTGAAATATTTGAGAACTCTAAAGTCTAAAACGCTATGTAACCCTCAAAGTCTATACAGCATGTGCAAAAGACGGGTGGTTAATATTGAGAAGTATGTGCTTTCAATTCTCACAGTTTGTCATGTGTTGTGTCGCCCTTGGTCGTTAACTTTTAGCATATATATATATATATATAATATATACATAATATATAATATATACGGCCAACATAAAATGTGGATTGAACATAATTGGCCATGAGCCCTGGTTATTAAGGCAGTCAGATCGAGCAGCCATTTCTCCCTCAGTCCCTCACTAGTCGACATTAAAGCACAGTGATTCTGCATGATACCATGCAGACACGCAGTACGGTCAGAAATTGGACGTGGATTGGACCAGTTGTCAAAAGAAATCGAACCACTGATTCATTGAACGCTGAACCCATGGTTTATGCATCTGCGTTATATCAGGGTATACGAACATGTACTTCAAGACTATTTCACCTACAATGATTAACCTATGGCTATGTAAGAACAAAAAGTGATAAAATTATTGTATTAGTATTTGCTTCATAGCTTTCTGGTTCTGGTGCGAAGCTCATGTACGGCGCCCCCGCCTGGTGGGGCTACGCGCCAGCAAGCGACCGTACGCGAATAGAGAAATTCCTCTGCCGAATGAGGAGAACAGCCTACTTACCGGAAGGATCTGAGGATGTCGAGACGATGGTACGAACAGCCGAAGGTCTCCTGCGATCAGTTGAGACGACAAGAAGTACACATGTCCTGAATTCAATATTCCCCCAGTTGCTAAAAGTCGTTATGATCTTAGATCTTAGATCACATAAATTCAGACTGCCTGTTAAGGACGACAAGAACTGATTTCTATACAGAACTCTTGTGTAGAACCTCCAACGAATTCTCACATTTATTTCAATTTATTATAATGTTATCCGAAACTCGATTGAATCAAACTCTGGTACTAAACAACTAACATGTTGTAATGGTTTGCGGTGTGCCATTCCATGTATATCAACAAACGAATATTTATTATAATTACGGAATCTCAAAGGTACATGCAACAGAGTCTGATCAACGGATGACTTTGTAGCTCAATATCACGTGAGCTGCAGCTGTGGTTCACCTTTGGTGTCTTAGGAGCTACAAATGACAGAATTGTGATTAAGGATTTTTACGTGCAAGGATTATAGTACTTTTTAAAGTGCAATTAGTCATTACAATCTGCGATTCGCCTAAAAACAGGTGCATATCACCTTCTACAAATATCAACTTCCTTTAGCAAGGTAATTTCAACAGTTGGCTTGCTATTTGAAATTATAGATTACGGACTGTGAGTACAGCAGAATGGCAGACCAATTATTTAATTATAGGCTACTTCAGCACAAACGTAGTCTGGACATCCGAGATCATCTTTTGAGACATATAGCTGCAAAAACATAAATGTTCATTAAAACGTCATGGTGACTGATGTCATCCAACGTTTTACTCATAAATAATTGCCAAAAATGTGATTAACATTTGTTTTACGAATTGTCCATCCCAAAAATCATAATGCCACACCAATGTCATCCTTCTAAGGACAGTAATTAAGCGAAACTAATGATTCGATTATATCTAACCTGTGACGTCAAAGTGTGACGTCATGCTACGCGGTGTCATGCAAGAGTTACTTTATGAAACAAAGGCACTTTTATAAGAAAAACGCAGGAGTTCACAGATGAATTTTAAACATCTCCTAACGTTCTCAGGTTACATGTATGTGTGAAAACGGCTTAAGGGTAAATTGACCATAGGCTCCGACATGATGGTCAAATGATGGTCAAACCCTTTCGATTGACCTCGAATTTACGAGACTGAGAGTAGGCCTACAACTACAATTATGCGATTAAAACTCGAGTCTAATCCAAGCACATTACAATTAAATAGGCCTACTTATAACCCCGAAGTAATTAAACTCATATCAGACACCAAATAACCAAACAAACAATTTTAATTTTTATACAAAAATAATATATGCAAAACAATGTACGTTTTACGATCTCAGCCTGATCTAGCTATTCCAAGTCAATTCAAAACAATTGGAGGTCTGAGAGCTAAGCCAAGCTGAGATCTAATCAGAGTTTATATGCAAATTCAAGAGGACAAAGATCGACGCCTCACAATATTGCGCTTTGCAGATGCCATTATCGAAAGACGTAACAGGCAATGCCCGGCATCTTTCTCCCGGTACCCAACCCAGCATCAGTATCCCTCCATACAAACATCGGTCGTCTTCCCCACTTCTTCCTGGAGGAAGACCAATCTACCGGAACACCTGGTCGTTCCTATAATCGCCAGCTGCCTCTGCAGTCGCTGCTCAGCCCTCGAGCATCATCAACGGTCTCAGCAGCAGCAGCAGCAGCAGCCGTCCAGAAGCATCTATCAAATAGTAAGCGTGCGCAAAACTAGTTTCGTCTGAATTATAGCGTAGTCGATCATTAATGTTACCTAGCTAATGGAGAGGATACCATTCAGTTCTGTCACCTAACCTAAGCGCTCACTTTGCCTTCGATGTTGCTTACCAGAAGTCCGCGAAGTTCGGCCTTGGCTCAAGACGCTTGTTGGTATCCAGCCGTCCAGCAACTCCTTTACACGAGATCAAGATGTTATCCGGCACCAAGGAGCGATGGCTGGAGGCCGCAAGAAAGGCAAGCAGGGAGAACAAGGTGGAGAAGGAGAAGAAGGAGGAAGAGAAGAAGGAGGAAGAAGGAGAGGAGGATGAGGAGGAAGAGGAGGAACAGTAAGAATGCCTCCTCACCAGAACCAGACGCCCTCTCCAGCGCACCAGACAAGAAACCAACTTATGGCATCACTCAGAGCTATGTACCAGACTGCTCAGGCCAAGCTTGTACACATACTTTGCATATTATGTAGAAATACGTGTGCTCTCGTACAACTGCCCTATGCATAATTATGCCAACGAAGACACTAATGGACAAATAATAACCATGTGTGTATGCGTTTGCTGTAGTGTACACTATAGCATACGTTTCCGTAAATGCTTGTGGCTTGTACACACGAGAGCACGTGTCTTATTAGATTGAGGTGCTCCTGGTAGCGCATGCTAGGGTGGCGTGGGGAGTCTGAGCCGCTGCTGCTGCTGGTGTTGGTGGTGCGGAGCATGGCAGTACGCTTGTACGTCGACCGCCTGCCTGGCTGCTTCCACGGGTCGAGTAGGGAAGCAGAGAAGCAGAGAGAACTTCGTATAGATGGATAGATGGACGGACGAGGAGCGGTCGGTCGGAGGCTGCCTGGCTGCCTGCCTCTTCAAATCGGATTAAATTCGCCATCACTGCAGGCAGCAAAATAGCCCACATTTCTTCTTCTTCTTCTTATCTGCAATGGACGCCACCTCTGCGGGGGCTTTGCCCTCTATTAGTTCACCCGGGTCACGCACGGTTACGCCAACGATGACTGTTCGACCACGGCCTCGCATCCCAACCACTTTGACGAGCGCCTCCAGTTCGAAGCCAGAAGAGAACGAGACAAGTCACTTTCTCAAACATCACCACCACCCTCACTACCACCACCACCACCACCAACAACACCAGCAATCAGAGGAGGATCAACAGCAGGGGCAGAGAGAACGTCAGCCACCGGATAATATCAATACACGCAATGATCCTACTAAACTCACGTCAGCCACTGCGGGCGACAACTTCCGGAAACATAATCGTAACATGCGAGAAAAAGACTGTTCTATTTCAACGACAGACGGCATCCCGTCGAATACGCCATCACCCTATGTCGTCGCTGCATCCACCTCACCCGTTGCTCTTTCGCCCTCCGTCATTTCTCACGTACCTCACTCTGCCTCCTCTACGTCACACGTTTCGTTGAAGCCAGAAGAAGTAAAAACAATAGTGACGTCACGATCAGGTGACGAGGTCACGATGACGGGTGCGCCGTCGGCGGCGGATCATTGTACGGAAACGAGGCTTGATGACGCACTTGGACGCCGCGACGATGATGTCATCATCGGTGACGTAGGCGGTCAATGCTCTTTCGATTTGCGGAAGGCGAACGTACAGCCTGTCGTAAGGGCTGCTTCGTTCGTCTTCCGAAAGCACAGTCCAGATGCTCTGTCGAACGAATTCGGGTCAGGAGGAGGGATCCCTCTGACACGACAACAGACACCCTCCACAGTATCGGTTCTGCCTAACGACCGTCAGAGGCCCTGGGAGACGGAATCGCTCGGTAGTCCAGTCGACGCTTGGGAGAGGTTCGCTGTTGACGGGAAGAGTTCAAGGCCAAACTCAGAGAACTCCGTCAGGAGACCGGAAGATGATTTGAGGGAAGCGAAGGTCCAAAACGAAGCGATGACGATCACGAGGCCTTTATTCGGAGGAGGTAAGCCCCGATCGGAGGTTGGTGGAGGGGGTACTCCTGTCGTCCGGTCATTCAGTCTGAGAAAGTTAAAGAAATTCGATCGAATCGTTCCTTGTGACGTACTTCAGGGTCCGTTTTCAAACGGAAGTCGGGTACAGCGTCGCTCGCCAACAATCATTGCGGAGTCCAGCGCATCGAAGGTCGAGGACGAGGGCGTGGGGGCTCTGGACATCGACGATGGGGGGCAAATATTTGGTCGATCAGAGGATGCCGGGTGTGGCAAGTCCTTCTCAAAACTCCCGGACGACCTACACAGATCGTTGAAGGCGACCGGTCCCAACAGATGCGGAATGGGTGGTAAGTCCCCTGGAATCACAGACGCCGAGGAAGAGATGTCCAGACGAAGCAACAGGTTCAACGATCCATCAAGTGCGAAAGCACTTGCATCTAGTCGATTTCTCACGCACCCTCCGATTAGGGATCGAAGTGTGACGAGGGAAGGGGGCTCCATGGACAGCAATGGGCTAGGGGCGCTGAGAGACATCATCCCAGGTAACCGAATAGAGGGTACGACGACCCAGGCTAGCGTCTCCTCTCTGGACAGCCACATCTGCCCAAGCGAGGACGCCTCCGAGAGAGTGTCTTGTCCGAGCGAAGTGGCCTTGGACAAAGAGGAAGAGCCTGGAATGCTTGGGAGACTCGAGTACAAGAATAGCAAGACTCTGAAACACAAGTCGAAGAGCGATCCAAGCGGCGAGAAGAACAACGACGGCGCCGACCTTTCGTCCTCTCTGGCCAGCATCGGAATCTACGCACAGAGTTCTCCGGTCCTCATTGAAAAGCAGAACGTACGATTCTCATTCGGCGGAGGACAGGAGGAGGAGGAGGAGGAAGGAGACGAACACCGTGGCTTCGATGAGTCCCATGTCACCGAAAGCTGCGTTTCGCCGACCATAGAAGATGCGGAGGTGAAAATGACTCTACGAAGCGAAGACTCTTTTGACGAGCAGCCACCAACTGCCATCAAGCCACCGCGGCCAATCACTCTGTCGAAGCGACGACAGAGGATCACTGCGACCTTTGAACCCTCAGACCTTAAGCGAAAGATCGTCGTCGCCATAGACAGTAGTGCTAGGCAGGGCAAGTCAAGCGACGGAGGGGATTTAACTCCGACAAACGACGTCATTGGCAGCCTTGCATCTCGAGGGGGTCAGGCGGTCATCGGTCGAGGAGGCAAGCCTGCCCTACCGTCGTCACTCACCCTACCCCTCATCAAGAAAGCCTCGATCCTGAGAAGCCAGAGCTCCGTCGAAGCGGTCGACACTCACAACGAACCACGCCCTCCTGCCCCTCCTCCAGAAATGCAGAGTCCCACTGAAGAACCGCAGTCTATCGGGGCCCGGGTGAGACACGGGGGGTCGGGGGCGCCGCAATACCATCTGACCGCCGCTGGTTCCGCATTGAAAATAATTGGCGGTTCCGTCCAAGAACTTCGCCGTTCCACTTCGCCCAGACTTAAGAACAGAACGGCGGCTTCGGCAAGCGCTTCTTTTTCGCCCTCACTCGATACCATCCTATCACAGTCCGCTCTCAGTCTATTCGAAGGGGCGTCCGAGGATAAGGTGAGCGACCAATTATCACCTCATGCTCTGCGTGATGTCGTTTTCATTGGCATTTTTCTATGCCAGAACGGCGTGTCAGTTCTTGTTCTCTCATCTCCTATTCTCTATTATAATCCTCTTCTTTCTTCTCCTATGTTCTCTCCTTTCCTTTCCTCACCTGTGCTTATCTTTCCTGTATTTGATTGTCCTATCGTACAACTCTCTCTCTCTCTCTTTCTCTCTCTCTCTCTCTCTTTCTCTCTCTCTCTGTCTCTCTCTCTCTCTTTCTTTCTCTTTATCTCTTTCTCTGTCTTCTGCTCTCCTCTTCCGTCATCTTTTCTTCTGTCTTCTATTCCCTTCTCTTCTCCTCTCCTGTGTTCTCTTCTGTCATCTCCTCTCCTATTCAAAGATGTCCTAATTTGTCCTCTACATTATCCCTATCAACTCCTGTCTTCCTTTTTCCTCTCCTTCCCTGTCCTGTCTCATCATGTGCTGTCCTGTCCTCCACTCTGTTGTTCTTTCGTGTCTATTGACTCCTCCTCTCTTTTGTCCCTCTGTCTTCTCCCTTGTCCTCTTCTGTCCAATTCTATCTTACTCTGCCCTTCCTCCTCCTATCCTATTCTATCATCTCCTCTGTATATATATATATATTTATTTATTTATTTATATATATACGAACAATTAATTGGTGCTTTATAAACGTCGCGTAACATTAAAACATAAGCTTAAGTATTTACTATTTTCATCTACTAACTGATTAGGGAGATGGAAAGCCGATTCTCCTTGGTGTCTCTGGGGTCTCACCAAATATCAAAGCTTGCCTATACGTGTATGTAGGCCTGCGTGGTTTTGAGTGCAGTTATGTCCTAACGCTGAGCCAATGCCGTCTCCTTTGCAAATAGTGCGAGGAAACAAATGGAACGTTGGCCAAAACTTTAGCACCGCAGAGTTTGGCACCGATCTACACGCATTCCACCCGTCTGCAAGAACGGTCTTTAAGTGATCCGCGCGCGCTGGAAATTCCCGAGGGTCGCAGCATAATTAGATGATATATTGGCTACATAGCAGATAATAGTTGGAGTATATATATATATATATATATATATATATGTGTGTGTGTGTGTGTGTGTGTGTGTGTGTGTATGTGTGCGTGTGTGTGTGTTGACATACAAACATGGATTTTACTTAATATAAGTTCATGTCATCTCCCTCCCTCTAGAATCCTGTCCTGGATTAGCCTGAATGTCGTTATTTAGATATATCTCACTGTATTGTCCTATTTGTAGCCACCTGATAACTTACTGCTCTACGTAGCTCTGTGAAATACTTCTAATAGGAACTCAATAATTACTGTGTCTTTATTATAGGTTAACTTTAGGTATTCCGTGACCTTAGAAATTTATAAGTGTTCTCAGAAATTTTTAGGTCTTTTTTATTATGGATTAAATTGGTTTCTTTATGTTGTTTACTTGTTTGTCTTGGCTCGAAGCACATTGTAGGCGAATGGAGTCCGCTCAGATTCTTGAAATTCATTCCATCAACCACAGTGCCCGACAAAGCCCTGCTCCTGCTAATTAATTGGCACTGTAACTTTCGGTTTCAAAAATTGTGGCTTATTTCCACATCAGCTGCAGCTGTGGATTGTTTTCGCAATAGATCGATTCATGAATATTACTCTGATGATCGTTAGTCCACATGTAACGAATACATGCAAAGTGTGTATGGCTTCTTGCTTTTGACCTCCATATTATTCTGACCTACTTACTGCCTAATTATACTCTAACATTGAGTGTAGGCTCTACACTGTGGTTAGATGAGTGGGATGTTAGCTTTTCTTTTAATCACAGTACTCTGCAATGAACATAAATTATAGAATATGTTCTTCACGATCGAGCCACGTTCGATGTGAAGATTCAGCAATCCAACATGACTACGGACGTTTTGAAGATGAAGTTAGTACTATGATACTATTTGACCGTGATCATCGCCAGAGAAGCCTAAGTGAGCCTTTTTATGCTGGTTGACCATGATCATCACCAGAGCGGCCCAAATTAGCTTTATGGTACTGACTTGCTGTAAACCTCAGACCGATGTAAATGACAAAAATGACTGATTACAAAATGAGCTTCAATAAACTTAGCTCACCTGACCCTTAAGTCTGCTTTATCCTATTTAAATGACCCGTTATGTGGTTATTCGACTAGCATGTTTTGCATAATAGACATCCGCTGTTGTCGTAGCTGTCTTTTAATTGGGCTGCGCAGATTTCGCCTCTCTTTAGATCTTGTAGTCCTACTCTGCACTGACGTAACCATAATGGGCATGGAGCTTTTCCACCGATGTAAATCATGTAGCTATGACTCACAAGTACACTTTCTTCAGGTGATTATTATGTTTCACCAGCAAGCTGTTGACATTTAGGCATTTTCGATGATTGTACGACCCTGTTGGATCGTTAAAGAAAATGTATGAGAGAGAGCAGACCAACTGCCTTCGACTAGAACTAGATTCATGTGCTTGGCAGCTGATCGGACAGATACACAATCGATGTATTCCTGTTATATTCCTAGTTGCCAGCAAAAGCAATGGTTATCTTCCTCATCTAGTTCTCAATGGGAGAAGCGCTAGAGAAATGGCCAACAACAATACAATGATAGGAGATATTTTGTAACTCTCACTGCATTATGTGGTTGGCAATCAACGTTAAACGATCCTGCTCGAAAATGAGGTCACAGTTGAGTCTCGCTTATGTGTGCTAACTGCCAGACTTTGATACATGGCCCAGAAGTTCTTTTGACTACATTCAACTCCGACCTTAAATATCTCCTATCTAATCAAGCAATGTCACAATGTGTGTGTGTGTGTGTGTGTGTGTGCGTGTGTGTGTAAGCCAAATATGCATTCAAATGTTTCCGTAGCTTCTTCCATTTCATGCGACCATGAAGTCCATGCGTCTTTGGCGTCTTTCTAGCTAGTCTAAAGCAGGTTTGTCCTATCAGAGTCAGTGATGTCAGTTTGAGTGAAGCCCGTTGTTCTGAATAGAAGCGAACATTATAAAAATGTCCCACCCTATGTCCCACATTGGCCTACCCTATGTCCCACCCTATGTCCCACCCTATATGTCCCACCCTATATGTCCCACCCTATGTCCCACCCTATATGTCCCACCCTATGTCCCATCCCATGGCCCACCATGTCCATCCTATATCCCACCCTATTTCCCACCCTGCGGTCCATCCTACGTCCCACAATATGTCCCACCCTATGTCCCAACCTATTTCCCAACCTATGCCCCAATCTGCGGGCAACCCTATGTGGCATCAACCTATGTCCCACCATATGTCCCACCATATGCCCCACTCTATGCCCCACCCTATGCCCCACCCTATGTCCCACCCTATGTCTCGTGCTCCCATCTTCTGCTACCAGAAATCTTAGGTTTTTCTGCCTATATACGTTTAGGTGCAGTCCGCTGATGCGTATTACTTTGAAAGTAGTTTAACAACAACTATGGCCAACACTTGTTAACCACTTTAAAATAGTTCAACCAATTTCAGCACACTTTGGATGAAATGTCTTGCTTATGCCGTAAGATGGGAACTGAGTTGCTCAAGGTGCAATCGCGCCTTCGTGAGGTTCTTATAAAGCGCCAAATAAATGGCTCTATATATACATATATACAAATATACATATATGCATACATAAATACAACCGATTGTGATTTTAATAATGACATGCAGTTTTCTGTAGGTATCAAAATCTGACTATCTTTTTGCTATAACGATAGTAGTATAAGAAAGGGTCCTTCTGAATCGCTGGACGTACAAAGAGACACACGCACATGGACAAGCAGCCATACGCACACGGACAAACACGCGGACACGCATACGCACACAGACAAGCACATGGACACGTACATCTAGACATACGCACGCATACAAAGACACATACGCACACATACATACATACAATGACACGCACACTGATCTGACACATACATGCACACATGCGCAAACATACAAGCACGCTGACACGCACACGGACACGCACACGGACACGCACACATACACAAACAGACACGGACACGCACACATACATGCACGCATACAAAGACACATACACACACATACAAGCACACGGACACGCACACATACACACATATAGACACGCACAAATACACGCGCAGATACGCACACACACATACGAAAGTGACACGCCCACCATTGGCGGAACGGCGACTTGCCCTTCCCCTCCCCTAGGACGGCGGGTCATTAAAGGAACGGCCGTAGGTCGTAAAATTGAATAAATGTATACGACACAGTCATTCGCCAGACTTTGCACGTTAAGGCATGCGATTAGAGGAGGGATGTTTACGACGAATTCTAAAGAAACCCACACAAAAATATCGTTTAAAGACGCGAGAAATCAACCAATGGTAACTTAGGCTCCACATAAATGCAACGATTAATACTCCACCAATTCTGACACCTGAAATACAGTCGATGTTTAAGCCTCGCGCGGAATTTGACTTGCTTACTTACTGAAGGACATTAGACGCTTGTTTTTCTATAAAACTTTGAAACGGTAAAATCGGCCGCTAGTTTCGAACCGGATCTCGATGATATCGTAATGTTACGATATTGATGTGCAGACATTGTCCCCCGCGGCGTTGAATCCATGTCTCTGCCTTGCGCTCACATCGTGTGCTGCGAAAATTGCGCGGATATTCTGGACTCGTGTCCTCTGTGTTCTGAGCGTATATTGGGAACGGTCAGAATTTATATGGTCTAGAAGTATATAAATTTATTTCGGATCGCGAAACATTCACTCTCGAACATGGATCCACCTAGGCAACACCCGTTTTCAGCTATAATAAGCGACCCCAGCGGGTCGGGAAAGACGCAGTTTACTCTTAGATTCATCGATCACTTACCGCATATGATGAAACCCGCGATCTATAAAATTATATGGTGTTACGGAATATATCAAGAGATATTTGACGGATATCCGCAATTCAATTTCACGAAGGTCTGCCGGACTTGAATATTTTCGCCGGCAAAGAGAGAACTCTGCTCGTTTTGGACGATTTGATGAGCGAGACCGACGAACGCGTTACAAAAATATTTACCAAGATAGGTCATCACAGAAACGTTTCCGTCTTATACCTGACGAAAAATTTATTCTACAAAGGCAAGCATACGAGAACGATAAGTCTGAACGCTCGTTATTTCGTTCTCTTCAAAAACATTAGAGATTCCACGCAAGTTGCGAATTTGGCTAGGCAAATGTTTCCCGGAAAGTCCAATTTCATGTGGGAAGCCTTCGGCGACGCTACCATGGTGCCTTTCGGTTATCTATTGGTCGATTTAAGACCGGATTCTGACGTGGGATGTCGATTAAGGACGAACATTTTTCCGGGCGAGAAACATTACGTCTACGTTAGAAAGTAAAAACTATATAGCCATTCGGGAGCAAGATTCTGTAGTCATTCGATAAAAATGTCTTCGAGATTGAAGAAATATTTCGCCAAATCGACGTTACTAAAGGAAGCGACCGCCAAAACGAAGAGAAATATCATGAAAGATTGCAACAAAGGTCCCTTGTATTGCTTGTGCGAGTATGGCTCCGGCTCGTGTATCCATAGAAAACGAAGAAGTTGTGAGAAAGCGCCTATTCGGCGAAAAGAAGAGACCGCCGGTTTGGAAGTACGAGAATGGCGACAAGGTGAGAATAAGTAAGGCCAGTATAGCGTTCAAAAGGGCTACCTACCTTCGTGGTCGGAAGAAATTTTCGCTATATCGGATCGAATACCTTCCGATCCCGTAACGTCCGAATTGACGGATTACAACGGCGAGAAAGCAAAAGGTAAGTTCTATCGAGAACAATTGCAACGCCTTTCTAAAGAAGACGACATTTACAAAGTGGAAGCGATAATAAAAACTCGCAAACGACGCCAAAAATTGGAATATTTCATAAAGTGGAAAGGTTACGACGACAGTTTTAATTCTTGGACTTTTGATATATTGGATACTTTAACGTCTTTCGATTCAGATCGATCGCGTATACGATTGGTATAGGATGGCTCACTTTTATCTCACGTTACCGAGCAACAGCTCCACGAACTACTATCTGGATAATCAGATCACGCGATTTATCACGAGATTAGAGAAAGCCGTATCTCTGTCCGGCGATTGGGAAGTCGGTTTGGTCGATATGCAATACGCTGACAGTTGGAATAATTTATTCAGAGGGGAAGGTAGAGTTCACTATTCTCAATCCGCCTTACAAAACGGTAAGCAGATTTACTTACATCACACTATACTACGAATCGCCTTCCAGCATCGTGCATTATATAAACTATCATATACTAGAATTTGTGAAAAAGTCGGAACTCAAAGACTTTCCGACCTTTAGTTATAACGTCGTAACAAAACGCTTCCACGGAGAAATAAGCGAAGGCGCAAGTCTGATATTTTCACCGCCTCTATGTTCTATGTTGGGCATCGAGTCGCGTCAGAATCCGATACAACCTTTCGAGGACGAGCCGTAAAGTTTTAGATCGGGTAGCGCGTGCGACGTAAATCGAGGATTTAATTCCCTTTTCGTCTACTGCAACTTGTTGGAACACGTTATGGTCGGAGATACCAGATTCTTCTGCTTCGTATCGTACCGATTTCGGGGAAAAACGGCGATATCGTCCACATCACGTACCAAAAGCCTCAATACGTGCCCTTACAGCAGCAACGTTTCGATTCTATCAAGGTAGATATAAAGAACGACGTCGGTCTACCCATACCATTCGAAACCGGGAAAGTGTTGATAACGCTTCATTTCAGATTGCTGAAAATCCCATATCTATTACAATGAAAAGACAATTTTGTTGCGACGCGAGTCGCTTCGCGTACGAAGACTATTATTCTCAACAGAGCGGGAGCGGAATGCCCGTTTTCCAAGGCTCTCGCATGCAGCGCGGACACGGACTGGGAAGCATTCTCAGCGGATTCTTCAGAAGCGCTTGGCCTTTAATTCAAACTGGAGCTAAATCTTTCGGGAAACAGTTCTTGAGAACTGGTTTGCAGATAGCCAACGACGTTGCGGATGGGCAAAATTTCAAAGAGGCTAGCAAATCTCGTATTCCGGCCGGTATAAAAGAGTTTGCGTCGACCAACCATTTCAATAATCAAAGCGGTAGGGGCGGTAAGAGACGCAAGAAATTCTTAACGAGATTAAATAAAAAGCCTAAGCTCGATATATTCGACGAGGAATAATGGACTTCGTTCACCCGCAGTCTTGCGAATGCACCAAGAGCGAATTGGATCTCTTCGTCGTACCTCCGACGCAGACCTGCATAGAAAGCGTGACTTTTGTGGAATATAATCCAATTTCGACAATTTCTCAAGGAACTCCTATCGAAGTCAGCATTACCGGTGCCGGACAAGACAATTTGGATTTGTCGAGCACTCAGCTGTACGTTAGAGCTAAAATCGTGCGCGCAAACAGCGACGACATAGACGGAGGCGTTCACGTCGGTCCATCAACCTGTTTCTACACAATCTGTTTTCGGAAGTCGACATTGCCTTAAACGATACTCTCATCGCAGATTCGAACAATACTTATGCTTATCGAAGTTATTTGGAGACGATTCTGAGCTACGGATCCGCGGCAAAAAATTCTCAACTCACCTCGGCGCTGTATTACAAAGACGTGGCAAGACACCTGGAAAATGCTAATCCGCACGACGACGCCGCTCTAAACTCTGGATTTAAGATACGTAGCGCACTAACCAACGAAGGAAAGGTCGTGGACATGTTGGGATGCATTCACAGCGACCTGTTTTTCCAAGATCGATTCCTTCCTAACGCCGTTAATATAAAGATGCGACTCGTCAGAAATAAAGATCCAGTCTGTCTGATGTCATCCATTAACGATGCCACGTTTAAAGTACAAATCTTGGATTGCAAACTATACGTTAGCAAAGTGAAACTCAGTCCCTCGGTATTCGTGGCGCACGCCAACGCATTGGAAAGAGGGAACGTGAAATTTCCGATTCGAAGAGCCGTATGTTAAACATTGACCCTGCCAGCCGGATATTTGGATGCAACTCAAGAAAGTCTTTTCTCCGGACAGTTGCGTACCAGAATAGTCATCGGATGCGTGGACAATGACGCGTTTAACGGAAACTACAAGAAGAATCCATTCAACTTTAAGCACATGAATCTGATTCAGCTAAAAGTATATCTGGATGGTCAGCAACAATCCGTGAAACCCGTCGTAGTCAACTTTGCCAATAATCATTTTATTAACGCTTAAGCCACGCTATTCATGGGAACAGGAAAGTGGATGCGAGACGAAGGAAACGAAATTAGCAGAGAAGACTTTTCTGGCAGATACGCTCTCTACGCATTCGATCTGACTCCGGACCTCTGCGAGGGCGATCATTTCAATTTGATTAAACACGGAAACTTTCGATTGGATATGAAATTTTCTCAAGCTTTGGCCAATACGATAAACGTCACAGCCTTCGCCGAGTTTGAAAATATCTTGGAGATTGACAGATCCAGGAACGTAGTTTTCGATTACAAAAACTGAAAATGGACGAATCCAGAATTGAAACGTTACTTTGACGCGATGCGAAATGCGCGTCGGTGTTTTCCGGAGTATTCCCGCGCGATCGTCTACCGAAGACTATTCCGGGACCGGCTCTACTCGTTTGCAATACCGATTTTCACTACGAAGCCGGACGACATTGGATCGTTTTGTACTTGGAGAATTCGTCGTACGGAGAATATTTCGAATCGTTCGGCAGACCGCCAGAGGATGACTTGAGAGATTTTTTGAACAGACATTGCGAACATTGGATTTTTAACGATAAACATTTACATAGTTCCGTTAGTCGTTTCTGCGGACACTATTGCATTTTCTGCTGCTTGCATAGATGTAGAAATAAAAATCTTACCTCAGTTACTGATAAGCTTACTTCGGATACTGGACTTAACGATTATTTGGTTCATAATTACGTGTTTAAGACGTTTT
The DNA here is from genome assembly GCA_959347315.1 of Bimastos eiseni. Classification (NCBI taxonomy): domain Eukaryota; kingdom Metazoa; phylum Annelida; class Clitellata; order Crassiclitellata; family Lumbricidae; genus Bimastos; species Bimastos eiseni. The sequence continues at coordinate 41,093,433 of OY365807.1, read as the reverse complement.
CCAATAAAATTTATTGAAACGTTTCCGTCATTCTTTTAATGTATAGGAGTTAGAAATTGCTCGAGCGCGTAGGCGATATTATATTTACGCTCGCCAGTTGTAGCGGATATTGTCTTTCGTCATTGGCGAATATTCCCACGAGATCGTTCCTTTGATGAGCGCGCCGCCCTAGGGGAGGGGGAAGGGCCAGCCGCCGTTCCGCCAATGGTGGGCGTGTCACTTTCGTATGTGTGAGCGCGTATGTGCGCGTGTATGCGTGCGTATGTGTCTATGTATGTGTGCCTGTATATGTGCTTGTATGTGTGCGTGTCTGTTTGTGTATGTGTGCGTGTCCGTGTGCATGTCTGTGTGCTTGTATGTGTGCGTGTCATTGTATGTATGTATGTGTGCGTATGTGTCTTTGTATGTGTGCGTATGTGTCTTTGTATGCGTGCGTATGTCTAGATGTACTTGTCCACGTATTTGTCCGTGTGCGTTTGGCTGCCTGTCCGTGTGCGCATGCCTCTTGTCCGTGTGCGTATATCTATTTGTACGTCCAGCGATTCAGAAGGACCCTTTCTTATACTACGAACGATGCTTTAAAATTTCTTAGATTTGATTGCCTTAGATAGAACATTATATAGTGACACAGCTGGTCAACGAATCTGAGGGCGATCCTCCTCCAATGAAATGCCATGTTTAGAATTATAGAGCATTCTACGAGCTCAAGCAGAGGCAGAGGTTTATACAGACGTAGGCCCTATATATAGGCCTGCTATGAAGCGTTGTGTTATTTTGCAAATACATATTCGCCGTTCAAGTTCCTGGAAATATCTAAGAATGTAGAGCCCTGTCTTCTGCCCCTCTCGTCTCAATGTGTTTCAGATCATTACCGATGCAATCTCTTTGAAATATTTAGTACATGTTGATTTATAGTTTCATGTAAGAGTGATTAATGTGTCTGGTTTTCAGCGGGTTTCGTGAAATTAGGTCAATCATGAATCAGGGTGATTGAACCTTGGCCAAATACACAGGCCTTATTAGTATCATTTTTTATGCTCTGAGGTACTTCGTTCTCCCAGGGGCTTAGAGATTATTAATACAGAGATTTAATATAGAGATTATTAATATAGAGACTTATTAATATAGAGATTTAATATAGAGATTATTAATATAGAGACTTATTAATATAGAGATTTAATTGTCCGTTAGGTCAAACCTCGTCTTCTGGGGTCAACGGAAAGGTACCCATAAAAGCGACTAAGTTGTAGAGTTGGATATAAACAGAAAAAAGAGAAATTAGGATCGTCACATGTCTGCCGCCACTAATTTGCCTCCATCACGCAGGGGGATTGACGCCCCTGGAATCATTCATATTTACAGTCCTCGACAATGACACTGAAAGGGTAATAATAACTCTCTAGTTACACGTGGTTTTGAGTGACAATTGAGTAGGCTCCATATTTATACTATTCTATTCTAGTTTCTGAATTCATGAAAGAGGTTGATTCAATTTTATCTTGCCATTTAATCAATAATTAAATTATCTGTAAATTATCAGAGAAATCCGGCTACCGACTTCGCTGACGAAGTCCAATGCCGAGGGGTTGAACCTCTCCATTGTCTCTATAGCGAGCGGTTTGAAATCATAGGAGGCAGGCAGTCCCCGTATTTGAGAGTTTTGCGGTCTGCCGTCTGAACAGATGCAGGTCCACTCGCTGGTGGATTATGTACGAGGCGGCACAGGTGATTACGGTACCCTATACCATTTACTGTTATTGTTATTATTATTACTATTATTTATTACTATTATTATTTTTATTATTATTATTGTCATTGTCATTGCTATTGCTAATGTTATTATTGTTCGCCAGGTTCTAGATAATTAATATAGTAAGTTAATTGTCTGGAGTGTCAGTCCTTGTCTTGACGGTGCCCTTGAAAGCAAGCAGATGGTCTACGTTGGATGCAAAACTAAAGGCGCTGAAAGAGCATCATCATCATCGTCATCGTCGTCGTCGTCGTCGTCATCATCATCAACATCGTAATTGTGACACTGAAAAACAAAAACCATTTGCGTCTATCGCCACTAATAAGAGAAATGTGATTGAGTGTCAATTTTTCCGATAGACATACCCCAAGGTTTCTATTGCCTCCTGATATACGAGGCAGGTAGTCCTCAATTTTTTAAGGTTTCTGTTTTGCCGCCGCCTCTTCTGGCGCGGCCACCCCCGCGACGCCCTGTGGGTTTGTACGCAGGTGTGAACGATCGTAGCATCCCACGCCAAGTACTTCCCGTCTCAGCCAGAGGATGAGTGTTGCCCCGACGGGTCTAATGGCGTCAGTTCGGAATAGGCCGACCGACTCCCTAGTGCTTCAGACCTCAACCTTGAGTAGGGCCAACTAAATGATGCCATCTATGGCATGGTGTCGTAGGGAGCGTCCCTGGACCAACCTGCTGCAAAACCATGATAAACCTCTTGACCCACCACCCGCACTCGTCAGACGTTTGATCACAGACTCTCCGCGACGTATGGTCGATCTGACACCAAAGAATCATCGATATTTCTTGGTCGTTAGCATCGTTTGTGTCAACTAACTTCGAAATGTCCAAAAGAGAAGTCATTAAATCTCTGAGACACTTCGCAGGTTCCATTTCAATACAGTGTCTAAATAATACATATATTCGCGTATGTAGGAGTGCGTCTTTTGATAAATCCTTATCTTCTTTTGCAGTCAACTTGCCCTTCGCTTTTACAAGCGGAGGATCCTGGTTCATCGATGCACAGGTGATGACCAGGTGTGTTCAAGCTATCATCCCGCAGTCTGGATCGCTTCGTAGGTGAACGCTCTGATGGAGAAGCATGACTGGAAGTAGGGAACATGGACGCAATTGTCCGCAGACCTCTGATGAGAACGATGCTGTGTTACATTAAACTTCTAAAAACCATCTTAAATAATTGAGCTCCAAATATCACAGGCCCTAGAGTTGATGTAACTAGAGTTGAACCTAATATCATTTACGTCAGTCAACGAAACGATTCAGAGGTCATCCACAAGAACATAAAGATAGAACAGGAAGCATTCATCGTACCGAGTCTCATACATTTCCTATACTTTGCAAGCTACAATTCTTCTAGCGCATGATTTTCGTGTCCGTATATAGTTACATGCGTTATCGTCAAAGAGCTAAAGAGCCAGTAAGTAGTTCACCGTTTGAAAACGATTTTGCGGATAAACATCAACGACTTGTGCCATAGTTTGCACCGCGCTGCAGATGCACGACGGATCTGTGGCGTTATTTCATTTGAGACAGGATTGTATACACTGCAACCTGGTCTGTCCGAATTCGGTTCAATGCTGACTAGATTCGCTCAGGTAAGTTGGCGTCTGGAGATCTGTAATGGATCAGGAAAATGTCCCCAGTCCCCACTCACTCATCCCTCAGCGCCGAAATAGTTCTCATGTCCTCAGATGTCAGAAGTCCAACTGTCAATCAAATTGGATGATTCAAGGTGGTCGTGTAGTGATATCGCACCTGCTGTGTGGATGATTGCAACGCCATGTAAACTTTCCCAAGACGAAAATATAAGGCTTCGAGTACAACTACGGGAAATAAAATTATACGGTATCGACAAAGGTTAGCCTTGTTTCTCCCTCTGACTCAGCTTAACAACTGCTCAACAATTCGATAGTGATTTCAAATTGCTGATTGCCAGAAAACTATGCTGCTGGCTTTGCATGCAGTATCTCGTCATACATGCATTTACACATAGACATACGCACGCGAACATACATGCAGACATGCATGCATAGTTCGTGCATGCATTCATGCGTTCACATACGTTAACCTACACCAAGCACAACCCAGAGGTTCTCCTGTGAGGCCCAACGGCTCTCATGGCATCTCTGCTTCGTCCAATGATCTCTACTGGATGCCATATTCTGAATGCTGGGTCGCTGTTGCTGCTTGCAAAAAACGTGAGTTTTTCCCTGCAGTCATCGACTTTCCCTGCAGTGAAATAAATGCGGTTTCGAATGGCATTGCTGCGGTTGTGTTCCTCCGTCGCTATATGTGCTCGAATCAAATTGTCAGTGATAGGGTATATATTGGGGAACGTGATTCGATTGATTAACCAACAGAATTGAAATGAAGCGCATAGCTGTGGAATTTGGCAACGCTTACACCAGCTCTTCGATGCCTATGTATACACGATATTGTTCATTCCTGGCGAAGTCTTCGTTTGTTTTCATTCCTTGGTAGCCAGGAAGGAAGAAACGAAGGCAGGAAGGAAGGCAGGTAGACAAGCAGTGACAGAAAGGCATCTATGTAGGAACTGGATAAGCATATTGTTCCATTATGGTTGAGGCCAACGCACATGCACTTAACCGGCGCCAAGACACATGCATTCGTGTGCAGCACCACCAACTGCAGGCGGCAGCTTAGACCAGGAGAAGGCCGAAGAAAAGACGCCAATGTTATCGCAAAGCTGATAGAAACTACTCGCTTTCCTCTCTCTCTCTCTCTTTCTCTCTCTCTCTCTGTCTTTCTCCCTCTGTCTCTCTCTGTCTCAGTCTGTCTGCCTCTCTTCCCCCCCTCTCTCTCTCTCTCTCTGTCTTTTGGTAGAATAGTACTACTCTCTTTGTTTCTGTGTCTGTTCGTGTGCCCTCGTGTCTCTGTGTCTCCGTGTATCTGTGTCTCTGTGTCTCCGTATCTCTGTATCCCAGTGTCTCTGCGGCCCGTGGGTACATCTGTGTCTGTGTGTCTCCGTGTCTCCGTCTCTCTCTCTGTCTCTTACTCTCTTACTCTCTATCTCTGTATGTCTGTCTCTCTCTCTCTCTATGTATGTTATATGTTATATATATATGTTTATCTGTGTCTCCGTCCATCATCGCCTCTGTCATGGTTTCTTCCTTCTTGCTTATATATATATACATATATATATATACATATATATATACATATATATATACATATATATATATACATATATATATACATATATATATACGTATATATATACATATATATATACATATATATATATATACATATATATATATACATATATATATACATATATATATACATATATATACATATATATATACATATATATACATATATATATACATATATATACATATATATACATATATATATACATATATATATATATATATATACATGCACATTCAGTTGACTAATTTGATCCGCCTCATTGGTCTTACCCTTTACTCACCTGTCCTATGCTCAACTATAATGTCCACTCTATTCCGACCTCTTTTGTATCATCATTCCTCTCTGTCCTTTTTCCGCTCTTCTCGCTCTCCTGTACTCTGTGATCCACTCCTCTGCTTTGCTTTTCCATCCAATCCTGGCTTATGTTATATTGCGCTCTGCTTGGCATTTCAAATACATTGCTCTATTCTAAACTCCTATACTTTAGTCTTATGGTCTTCTTTTCATCTCAGTCATTTCATTCGGGTTTGTGTTCCTCTCTTCAAATGATTTGATAGCAGATACCATAAGTACACTTATATGCCTATACACACACATATACATATACATATATATATATATAATCATGGTGCATAGTTACATAGATGGATTTTAGTTGCCAGTTAATCTAATTTTAACCAGAATCCGTGCAAGGAAATGATGAGTGTTCGGGTATTTTTGTATGTACATTTGTGCACGCACGAGTGCATATATGTGTGTAGTATGCATGTATATATATATAAATATATATATATGTATATATGTCGTGTATAAATGTATGAACAGTAGAAATCCAGGTGTTGGTGGGAAGAAATGAGAGGTTGAGGCTGAAGAAAGCTATAAATGGAAAACTAAGCAAGTGGACGATGGAAACTATAATGACTGAGTGAACCTATTACTGAGAGAGGAAAGTAGAGGATCTAGTCAGAAGATAGACGAATTAGAGAGCTAGTCATTATGCTTAGAATGGCTGCAGACTTACATCGAGTAAGCTTATATAATTTCTTTTGCGTAAACGATGAATTATTGAAGAGCTCGGACTTGACAGAACAAACGCCGAAGATTGCAGACTGCTGAGAGAAATGAAACGAGAGATTAGTTGTTGACGATAGAGTGGAGTGCTCGTTGAAGGAATTCTATCGGTTTCGTAGGTCTATTTAAAGCCTATTCTGAGTTGCTCTATTGGAAAACAGTGCTACTGACCCAGTTGGATAAGGAGACTGAGCGAGAATGTACAGACGGCACCACGCCAGCCAACCGCGTGCGTTGAAGCCTTTTGACATCGAGGTCTGAGATACCTGCGTGAACTTCAGTTGGCATAATCGAGACGAGAGCGGACATTGTTAAGCGAGTATACGCTATTTTGTGATATAAGGAATATTTGCAAACGTTTCTTACGTGGGGTCGAAATGAAGGATTACTGCCCAGAATAGCCACAGGTGTTTTGACACTCTGATAGCGCGGACCAGAAGTGCCGTCGAGACCATTACTGAAATGAGAATGGAGAGAACTCAGACGCCTCCGGTTCTTTTATCTGTGTTTATGGTCACATCGCTAAGGCAGAGCCATACATGCAGTCAAGATAGAGGCCCCTCAAGTTTTTGCATGCCGCATTGATCAGATCAGTAAAGGTATCGCCAGCATACTGCTAGTAGGACTGGACTCCAAAACTATAGGGTCTGCTATAATTGTCTTACTATGCTACCGGTTCTTCTTTCTTTCCATCGTAAGTCGCCGTCTATATTATACGCTTTCATTAGATATCACTCTTAGAAATGTAGAGCATTTCAAGCTTCAAAACTGGCGTGCGTGCTCTAGGCGTGATTGCGCCAAGCCCAGCTATAGTTTTAGAACCTAAATTACAGCTGAATTCAACTTTATCTGAATCCTAGATGAGCTCATTCCCTCTAAGGCGGATGTCTGTTTTCCAGTTCTGCCATTGCTTCTCAGATGCATTTCTGCTGCTGTTATAAGGGATGCTGCACTGCAGCCAACCATTTACAAGCGTTGTCTACTCTTTCTTCTGCCTTTCTGTCTTCTCAAATGCAGATGTAGAGTGTTTGTCTTAATTCATCTCAACGTGCACTGGATTCATGTGCTGGGAACTCCTTCCGGTTATTGTTGCTGACTCTCACTAAGATCACACACTGCGTTAAATGCAGCCATTTACCTCCTCAACACACTCTTACCTTGCTGACAGCTTGTTACGATTCTTTCTGACAAGATCTTGATTAGTAGATGACTCAATGTAAATTTATCATATATAGGCCTATTTTTATAATATATGCACATGTATATGTATATTATGTATATTTCTTACCATAACCGCAACCCTAACCCTAAACCTATATATACAATGTATATATGTATGTTGCATATATATATATATATATATATATATATATATATATATATATATATATATTCCTCGTTCCTTTCCTTACTCTCTTTCATCGAAGGCTACTGAAACCAGTTCTGTATACATATCATGAGTTATTCTGTTACTAATGCCCTGTCATACCATTCTGATAATCTATCAGACTCACAATTTAATTTCCAAATATTGGACTAAGTAGCTACTAATCGCCTGAGCTGTATCTCACCACCCGCATGCAGCTTCCTTTTCAGTGAACTGCAGTTCATACTATTCACGGCCATAGACTCAGCTGCGTTGATAAAGAGGAAGTAACTTACTACAATTGCTACAATTACAATTACGCATTACAATTACAACCGTTCTCTCTGACATCGTTTCTCATGAGGTTGTCCTTCACCGCCTCAATCACCCGTTCGGTCCATCAAATTTAGCTCTCTGTTCGTTCACATTGGACCTAAACTCAATCAATTTGTATTAATCAACCAACTACTTCGCCCACTGTCTTGAATTGCGGTGTACCACAAGGTTCTATTCTGAGTCCGTTCCTGTTTACATTATATACCACTCTACTCGGTGGTTCAATGCTCACTGATGGCTGTCTTGACTGACACTCACGCGCCGACTCATTCTTTTCATTTTGTAGCTCCTCATCTACTCCTCTCCAGTTGGTAGCTACTGTTTTTGGGCGATGTTCGATCTGGGATGGCAAGCAATAACTTCTGTATACTTCCTATTCGGAATTTGCCAGTTCTATAGGCGCAAGAAAATAACTTCTTAGATACGATTGCCTTACTGCCAGTAGCGTAGCGAGGCAAAGTGCCGCCTGGGAACGAAGGTAGGCCTATACAATGGCAATGACGCCCCAATCTATTCTGTAAACAGTTAAACGCACAAAAGTAAAAAAATCACAAAATAAATTAATATTTTGTAAACTCTAACTAGAGTTAGTGCAAGCATAATTGCCCGATAAGTTGAAATCAAGTTTAGACGAATATAGTAAATTTAAAAAACAGCAGAGGTGATCGTGTCGGCTGCAAGTTTGTATTATATTAATCGCAAAGCACGCGCAGCAGGACGCTAGTTAATTTAATTTCGCCATTACTTTCGCACCTATCGAATGAAAGAAAGCATGTTGCCAGATTTAGACAAAAACAACAAGAATCTTGAAGAATACAAGTAGTAAAACAGTAGGTTTTTATTAATTTTTTACCGAAAATCCCGCCTTAGGACAAGCGCCGACTGGGGCGCCCATCTTGCCCCTTCACTACGACCCTGCTTTCTGCTGTTCCGTTGTGTGACTACTTATGAACCGTACTGAAACCGCACGTACAGTTGGTATGGTGTGGCAATGGGCATACATGGTGTTACACTTAGAATGGTATTACACTTTGTATTTCGTTACACTTGGAATGGTGTTACACTTGGTATGGTGTTACACTTTGTATGGTGTTACACTTAGAAGGGTGCTACACTTAGAATGGTGCTACACCTGGTATGGTCTTACACTTGGTATCGTGTTACTCTTTGTATAGTGTTACACTTGGTATGGTGCTGCACTTGGAATGGTGTTAAACACCACCGTGTCATTTTCTAACCGCTTCCTGCATTGTGCGGATCAGTTCAATGTTACATATCTGTAGAATATTGGCAACATCAAATCCCAAGTGTCTTAATCCCATTAGAACTAATATATTGGTATCTAGTATACTTGACTGCTGTAACTCTTAGCCAGTAATAACTGTGTTCATTACAATGGTTGTGTGCATTGAGCAAAGACTCCATTCATAATCCTAACGATGTATTGTCGTTTAACCGACCGCCTTATTAACCGTTTTATTTGAGATGAGTCGCTGCTAAGGAACAAAGAGTTGCAGTGACCGAGTTTGCGATTAGTTGTCTGTTGTTATTATTACTGACATCTTTCACTCGCGTGAACTCACAGAGAAATGCGAATCGTTGGCTGATGCATATAGTACCACAATGACACAATAGAACGCAGTCGATGGCAATCTCGAGTGTGCATGTATGATTGAGCGTGTGCGTGACCGCTGAGTTCTGTACATGTAGTCGACGGCGAAGATGATTTGTATACATTGTGTACTGGATAGAAGGTTGTTTAACCCTTTATGAGTTTGTGCAATGAGGATTTGTTCAAAGTATCTTAACTATATATAGGTTGAAGATGTGTCCAAGGTTGAACGAACTATTGATCACCAGGTCAAGTGTCTTAAGTAATAGTGTTAACTATGTCATGTCTTATTTCCTTGGGGCTGTCACACTGAGAACGCTTCTGAATAGCTAGCACTGTAAGAAGCGCTATATAAATAATCAGATACGATTAAAGCACGACGGAAAATATTGACGAAACTAGCAGGCTAAGAAGATGTTTTGGGCCAGACGTATCTACGTATATACGTATATTATATATATATATAAATATGTTCGTGTATTTTGATGGTTGTTCTGTATGCTGTTCTTCCGTTTCATGACAAGGGAAGTGTTCTGTTTCTCAATCCATTGTTTATCGAATGCCAACTCCAGTCGTCAGCAGCATTGAACTTAGCGATTCTTACACCGTTGACCTTTTGTATTTATATAGTTGTGTTGTCGGGCTGCATCGCGTCATACTGCGTCAGTTTAGACCTACAGCAATAGCAGCAAATGCTCCTCTCTTTATCCACCCATCTTCGATTGCAAATGCTCTGGCTTGCGTCAGGCTCACTGTTATCGCAGATGCTCAGCCCAAAACGTTCCTCTTTCGACAGCGATAAACTGAACCCTGTTACGGTGGCACATCCCGGATTCTATCGATTGATAGGACAGTCACCCTCAGCATGTGCTTGGATGATGGTTGAGCTGTCGTAATGTTGTATTCCAGCAATGCGACAGGGATTCGGATTTCTATGAAGTTCCTGTCTTCATGTCTATGCTTGAGTCGCAATTGTCCAGTGTTCACAACTGATGAGTGGATATTTATATTGTGCCAGTTCTTCAATACTGATCAGAGACTTCATTACATGGCAATACAAGACCCCAATAAAATGAAACGGTCTTCTACCCACCGTGATATGCAGGCACAGGTGGGAGCAGTCCTAGACCAGGGTGAGAGGAGCGGGGGCGATCCTTCTATGTGACATTTGAAGAGGGTGAAACCAGACCAGATAACCCTCTGTTGTAAAACAAACGGATCTACGGCCAGGTAATGATGACTCTTATGGATATATAGATGTAGCTTTCTCTCTCTCTCTCTCTCTCTCTCTCTCTCTCTCTCTCTCTCTCTCTCTCTCTCTCTCTCTCTCTCTCTCTCTCTCTCTCTCTCTCTCTCTCTCTCTCTCTCTCTCTCTCTCTCTCTCTCTCTCTCTCTCTCTCTCTCTCTCTCTCTCTCTCTCTCTCTCTCTCTCTCTCTCTCTCAAGTAGAATGGATCACGGCAGACCACGCAGTTACTAATCCCATCTACATCTACGCCCATCTACATGCATATATACGCTTATGTCGTAGGCATTCGTACTTACTTAAGTAAGTATATGTGTGTATATATGTATGTATGCATGCATTAAATCGATATTATTGCCTGATTATAGTAATACCCTTATAAGAAAGTAGAAATGTCATTCTGAGGTCGGAATCATCCTGCAAGGCATCCATTGCAGAGATGACTAAGAGTTATGTTGCGCCATATAAAGACCGATAGCGACCGAAGAATTGAAGTGCTTTCCCATATGTAGCACAGTAGCCAATTGTCTAACAATTATTGTGCTCTTTGCAATGAATAGAATAAGAGCGATTTTCCTCTAGTGCAGTCGCTGGGTAAAGACTGCGTGCAATCAATTCCGTCAGTTTTCACCATAGGCCTATTACTAAATGCCACATCACGCTCTCATATCTAAGACATTGCATAATAGTTTGTGTTCGTGCTCCTCGTCTGAGGTCCAGGGCCACACATGCGAGTGCATAAGAGGTCAGTCCAGAGAGTTCATCGGTCACCTGGCTTCTTTGACTTATCAATTCACTCATTAACTGTCTGACTTGGCTTCAAACTCTATAGCTCATTCTAATCCTGTTTATGTAAAGGTAGGCCTAATATTCTTGTCGAAATTGAGGCACTATGATAAACAGCCAACAGATAGACAGAAGACGGAGGCAATAGTGCTTTGGAATTGTGTTAAGTATAGGACGCTTGACGATGCACCGCGTAATGAATGCGTGCGTAACTATTTATCTAAAGTGTGAGTTCTCTTCGTTCTCCGTATCTGCTGATTTGGCCCTTGAGTCGGCAGTGTTCCATCAATTCTCCAACTCGGCCTTTTTTCTCTATCTTTCTCTCCCTCTCTCTCTCTCTCTCTCTCTCTCTCTCTCTCTTTCTGCCTCTCTGTCTCTCAGTCAGTGGATGGATGGTTGTATATTCTCTATAAATGCTGTTGCTGAACAGCTTCTCGTTTTAGCCTAGATATGGCGGCAATGAATTTTTGTCTGACATTGAGTCTAGAAAGAAAATAAAACGTGTGGTATTATTCTGCTTCACTTCCTCCTCATATTCCTCTTCACCATCCATATTTTCCATCTGCCCTCTCCACATTCTACTTCGTCCTCTCACTACTCCTCTTCGTCCATACTCTCTCCTATATTTTCTCTCTCTGTCGACTATAATGCGTCATCGCATTTGATTGATATGTACGTATAGGCGTATTGACGTATAGTCATAGGCGTTTGAAGTGGAAAGGGAGTAGGAATTGGCTTAAGTTTGCTAAGTAGCCAAACATCATATATGATACACTACACCGCTTCCGATCCTGATTTAAGCTTCACTTCATTGACGAAAAAATTCACAAGCGGCCCAGATATTATTACTACTCTAAAAAGTGATGTTCTCTCAAATATATCGAAGCTGGCAACGAAGAAAGACAAGGGTGTGGCACCCACCAGCCTCACCCTCCAACTATAGAATCTGCTGCAGAAGCAATAGCATCCCCGTTTGACAGACCCTGCGCATATGTCCTTCTTCCATCTCTGTTTTTCTCATAAACAAGCGATGATTATTGAATAATTAACAGCTAATGTCATTGACCAAAGTGATCAGTTCCTTATTTAATCTATGCCCTCATGTTTCACTCCGTCTCTACCCTCAATGTCTGTCTCACTCTTTAGCAGACCGACACAGAGTGATACAGGCATTGATGGTAGAGACCTAGTGAAGCGTGATGGTCTCCATTCCATCCGGGACTATTCGCTTTTGGGCATTGAAATCACATGTGAATTATACTCGTGTTATGTCTGTCTGTCTGTTTTACTATCTGTCTTACTGTTTGCAGAGGCGTCCAGATAGGGGGCCTCCAATTTCACGTAGGGAGGGGGGGATATTTTTTTAGTCTTAGGGGAATAATTTGCCTTCCATATCCTTGGGACCGGGGGGTTTGCCTCTATCACTCAGGGGATTGACGCCCCCTGACTGTTTGTACGTCTTATTACCTGTCTCACTATCTGTAGGCCTATCGCTGTCTGTCGGGTTTCGATTGTGCCTATAGTGTAAGTCAGTTTGTTATATTTCAGGACAAAAGAGATTTCATTCTCCAAGAGTTTTACAGCACTGAAAAGCAATACGTCGAAGCTCTACAAATGCTAGTAGAGGTAAATTACATTTGGCGTATACGTATAAACAGACGAATAATTATTAATATGTAGTTAAAATCATCGAATGCTGCATGAGATCTTAGTTCCTGTGGATTCAGTTATTGTTGACACAGTATTTATATTAAGTATCTAATCTACACTGTTGACACAGCGATAACATGAAGCAAATTGATAAAGCATCGTACAGTATAGTGTAGTCTATCAGTAAACCGATAATTTGATCTTGTGTGTGACTAAACTGGGCAGAAATTGACAGGAAATCCCACCAAAGACACTCTGAATTAATCGATGTTATTCAACGACAGCTCAATTCAGAGAGTGCAAGGGATTAGGTCTATGAATAGTTAGGTTAATGCAATCGCTCATTCATTGCAATTACTATCAACACTGGAGATGTTGCTCTCTTGAGGAGGGTAGAACTATCGACCGATAGTGTCTTGACACACGAAAGCAGCAGAAGTCGAATAACCAGAGCAGTATCTTACAAGCAACATGGTCTGCCAAGTAGTTGTCAAATTGGTGATAGTAGACTACACACAGCGGCGGATTGCAAGATTGCACAGGGGCATCTTGTGAGGTGGCACGGTGACATTTATCATCCTCACGAGCAAGATGTTGTTGGGCTGAAGAGGTTAGCACAGCACAACAGTTCAACGACCGTATCGCTTCCCAAGCAGTTGTTCGCCTTGCACCGATTGCGCCAGAAATGTCAGGATGTCAATTTTGATGTATACAGTGGTTAGTTAACAATAGCCAGAAAGAAAAGCCACTCTTGATATTTTATTGTATCTACCTATACCTGTGCTGCAGCCGATAGGTCCTACAGCTCCGTGCTTATCAAAAGTAGACATATATGTTTACATACGTACAACATACATACATATAGAAACATTTTAAAAATTGTATTTAAGTATTTATAAAGTGCTTCTAGTAGGGTGAACCGTTCAGAAGCGCTGCCAGTGCGCAAGGCCCCGCAACAGGAAGTAGGTTTTGAGAAACGCAAAAGAGGACGAAAGACTGCCAGACAGAATTTTAGAGTGAACAGATGGAGAAAGCGCATTCCGCAAAGAGGGTCAACTTGAAGCAAAAGATCGATACACAAGGTAGAGGCATACATAATATGATACACCTGCTTTATAACTATAGGCAGCTGTCTTTATCGACTTCATTTATATGCAACTGCTGAATCGAACGTGTGTGATTTTGTTTGTGATTTTCTAAAGAAATACATGATTCCAATGAAGACACAGAATGTCGTTGACAGCAGCATTGTCGACGACATCTTCTACAAGATCAACGAGATCTACATGCACCATGCAACGTTCATTACCTTCCTCGACAGAGCGCTCAAGGACTGGGACAGCCAGTCCACCATCGGCGACATCATCTACAAAAATGTACGACCTATTAATGATCATAGTATTATTATGGCATAAGGACATCCTGCAGAGGTCAGGCATCAAATGACAGTTAAGTTACGCATCGAGGTCAAGTGTCGTTGCCTTGGCCTAGTTCTAATTGACCTCTTCAGTCTCACCTCTGCACTGACATTATTTTGCTGGTCGGGACAATTACTTAGAGCAATTATCTACTGCACATGCAATCTGTTACACACACACACACACACACACACATACACATATACAAACACACACACACATACAAACACACGCACATACATACAAACATACCCAGTATTGCATACAAACATACATAGGCACATGCGTACATGCACTTAAGAGGTTATAATTGCTTCAAAGTAAACCGATTTCTATTCTATTTGCGGATTTATAAAGCGCCTCTCACAGTAGAACCTAATCGGAGACACTCTCAGTGCAAAGAGCCCCTAGTGAAACTAGTGAAAGAAAAGTCTTAAGAGAACGAGCAGAAACAGTTGTGCTGCCAGATAAGATGAGTCACAGCATGAAGGCTGGTCTATAGCGAAGGGCCAACAGAAGCATTAGCAGGATGCGAGTTGTAAGTTAGTTTGCTAAACCTTGTATTGCAGATGGCTTTAAAGTTGCTAGTTCTGCTAACCACATCATTGGAATGTGTCTATGAATTTAGACACTAATTATAATACCTTTCATTGCCTCGCAAAAACGCTGTACGTCTAAATGGTGAGATGTCAAGTGTGACGTTAGGAAAGGAGGGCACACAGGCAACGGATGCATTTCGATAGATGTTGACTGAAATGAACCAATTGAAAATCAGTTGGACTCTGTCAGACAAAGTAGACTCAGAGTGTTTGAACGCATAGTATGCTTTGACTGGTTTGCTGAAACTGAGATGGTAAGCGCTTCGGATGATGTCTAAAGATGCCGACGAGACTGTTTCACCGTTGACCTTCTGACCGAGATAGACTCGTAATCTCCAAGTTTCTAAAGCGCCACTTGAAAGCTAAGCGCAGGGCACCAGCTTATTCACGAGCGCTGCATCAAATCGAAAGGGTTGTCCAAAGGATTGTCCGTGGGAAGTCAGAGTTAGGTTTCCAGAAGGTCAGCGGAGGCAGAGTAGCTGTTAAGGAGGGTGTCGTTTTGGCAGAGGATTGACAGGTGGAATGTCAAGTAAGGAGTCTGGGTAGGAGTTCTTGAAAAGGTGGGACTTTGGTGTAGAATGGAAAGCCCGGGGTGTGATGGATAGGGGAGCTAGGGACAAGTGATGTTGCATGACGGGCACTGATGATGGAGGAACCGAGAAAGCTCGAAATTCAGGAGGAAGGTCGCTCTAGAGACGTGGTGCAGTGTCGGATATGGCGCGATTGGAGAACTTGAGATGAGATGCAATCGGGGGTCGAGTGATGGTGAGGTAACGCGGGTTGGCTGCATGGTGAAGAGTTCGCGAAGATATTTTGGGCGAGAGTATTTTGTGGAGTTGTAAGTTAGTGATAAGACTTTGAAACGAATGTGCTCTGGGATTTTTAGCCTGTGAAGTGATTTGAGGATTGGAGTGATGTGATGATGCTTGGGTGTTCTGGTGACGGCTCTGGCTAATGAGTTTTTAATGAGTTGAAGACGCTTGATATGCGTGTCTTCAATGTTGAGGAAGAGGGAATTGCAGTAATCGAGCTTGGAGTGGGCGATGCAGGTGCAATGGTGGAAGCAGTTTTGAAGTCAAGCATGGGTAAGTTGCGGCGGTGGTCGCGAATGTGCATGAAACAAGAGCGAGAGAGGTTTGAAATGTGGTTGGGAAAAGAGAGATAAGGATTAAAGGTGACGCCAAGATTTCGGGCTGGGGCATTTGTGGTGAAGGGAAGGGATGAAGAGTTAGTGGGTAAGTGAATTGCAGGGTCGGGTGCAGTTCCCTTGAAACCAGGCTAAGTGCTTCACTCGAGTCTCAATGCTGGACCGTGGACGTCCGGATTAGTGGAATAGCCAGGCGATGGAGAAAATATACAACCAGGTCTGGAAGAGATATAGAGACACGAATATCCTTGAGATAGGACGGTGCATGGCCTGCTAGACAATAATATTATTACGCACGAAAGTCATGGATCTTCAACTCAATGTTTTATCTCGTTAGTTAGTCAAATGTTGTGTCCTTTATGGAGGTCTTTTAAATTCTCGGCAGATCATGACTTCTCACGGACTAAATCGCGTTAAATGTGCTGAGTTACCTGCGCCGCAGCAGCAGTTGAGCCCAGCTTCTGCCTGCACTGCAGTTACGTCGGTGCAAGCAGACTGCGGGCAGTAACCGTTCTGCCACAGAGTCTGTTTACAGATTGGAAGGCAGCTGTTTGTGTTGGCTTTCGCTTGATGGAGAACTTCGCTGGCTCAAGTTGATCGGCTGAAAGGTTTTGGGCTAAGAGCAATCGCATGTTGGCCCCGTAAGACAATTAGGGCAGCATCTGGCTCTCACTCATTCGCAAGCACAGGACGACGCACACGCCGTACCTCCTCGAATGAAGTTTAGGCATCCACCCATTAGACCTACATACAGTCCTACGTAGTCCAACTATGGTCCAACTCTGCTGCTGTCTGGTTTTGTCCGTGTTCCTATCAGTCTCTAGATGCCTCGATCTCTGTTTGTAAGTGCTTCTGCCTGGCAGTCTCTGTCATTCTATCGCTATGTAACACAAAGTAAGAGAGAAGAAGAACGAATATGTCTCTGCATCTGTGCATCTGGTCTGTGTCTCACTCTCTGGCTGACTGCGTGTCTCTTTCTCTATGTTTACGTGTCTGTCTTTCAGCCTTTGTCTCTAACTTTGCTGGCACGTTAGTCTGTGTAATCCTTTCATTAATTAAGTCTTCTTCGTCTGCCTATCTTTCTGAAGACCTAAATTGTCTTGCTACGGTTTTATCCAACCAACAGCAATATCCCTAATTAACCCACCAGTCATTCATTCAACCACCCGTCGATCTATTCCACTTGTCAGTCTTGATGGTCTGTTAGTGTGGCCATTGCTCCTCCCCTTCTTCCTCTTCCTCAATTGAGCCTCCCTTACCTGCTATTTGTTTCTTTTGCAACGAGATGCTTCAAGGATGTTCTTTGTCTTAGTTTCCTTAAGTATCTGTTACCAGTAGGCGGACGCTGATCAACTATAAAACATTCTCGTCATTCCACGTTCTCTCCTCGATTTCTTTTCTTACACGTCCCTATAAATTTGACCTGCAATTTGCTTTTATATTCAGTCATCACCTTTCTCTGCTATTCGTCTGGCTTGTCGACATCTGCTTGTGTTTTCCGAGTGTGTTTCTCTCTGCTTCCATTCTTCCTAGTGTGTTGTCCTGTGCTTTAATTCTTCCCTGTGTCTTCCTATTCTTCAAGTCTCCTACTCTGCCTTCCTCTGCTTCTATTCTCCTAGTATGTCTTTCTCTGCCTCAATTCTTCAGAGCGTGTCTTCTTCCTCTGCCTCTATTCTATTTTCTGCGTCTCCTCTGCCGCCATTCTTCCTATTTTGTATTCCGGTACTTCTGTTACTCCTACTGTGTCTGGTGAATCGTGTTTTTACTGGCATCTTGTGGTTGACGAGAATGATGGTAGTCGTAGTAGTTCTTTCAGTGGGAGTAGTGTAGTGAATGGTGATGCCGATGATGCTGATAATGATGCTGCTGATCATAATGATGATGACGATTCTACTGAAGGCGAGATGCTTTGATTGACGACAAAAATTGTGTGACGCTGATTGTGCTTAGCTTGATGTTTGTGTTTGTGATGATTAAAATCGGCCCTGATATAGCGCTTTTATGAGTTACTCTAGATATGAGTGGAAATTGCTGTTGCTTCATTGGTTCTTCTTTTTGCGCTGCATTATGTAGCAGCGTTTTATCATATTCGTCGTACATATTCGCACAAGCATATCAGATGCGAACTGCCTTCAGAACTAAATGAAAAAGCAATATGAGTTTTTAATTGGTCGTTGGCATTTGCATCAGGCGACGCCAGACCAGATACCTGCTATTTGCTATGTGCCAGTTTAAGTACATGTGTATATATAATAATTATATACACCATCCTCTAAGTATAGTTTATCTATCATTTATGTCGAAGAGTAAAACGCATCGACTTTTTAGTCCATTCTCAACTTGCAAATCTTTTCAAAATTCGCAGATACAAGACATTGTAAGAGAAACGCGATCACTATAAGAGATTCGCGATCGTTATCGTAATCAAAATCTCCAAATTTCGAATGCGCCACGCAAAAGCAAGCGCAAGGCACCAGCTTATTCACTAGCACTGTGTCAAGTAATGGGGTTGTCAATAAGGTAGTTACGAAGGTAATCAGCGTCCCTATTCCAGTGGGACGAATGAGGCAAAAGTTAGTTGTTAAGGCGGGTTCGCTGAGTTCAAAAATTGAAAAGTGGAGAATCAGGTAGGTCGGAGTTCTTGAAGAGGTGAGACATAGATCTCGGGTGGAAAATCTGAGGCAGATGATGGTGTCTTTAATTTGAACGAAATAGAATTGTAGACTTATGAGTTGATAGTCAGTAGTTTTGGCAAAACCCAAAAGGAAAGAGCAAATATTAACAGTGTCTTCAATAGCAAATGGTAATGCGACAATGAATAGACTTATAACTGTAAACCGTGTTTGATACTTTCGTGTTAACTCTTGGACATTTATATTGTTCGCGCCAACGATAACTTCGATTTGCTTATCGATTATTTTAACTCGCAGAGGTTGATTATTCTCCGTGCGAATTGTACTCGAAATCAATGCATATTGAAGGGCCTCGTGATAATATTCATTGCCAACCCATTGGCATAGGAATCTACGCATAGGTACTACGTGTAGGCCCATGCTTAGTTGATATACTTTCTTTCTTCGTCGATTGATTTGTTTCGCTTCTGTGTTCCTGTCTGCGTTCCAGTTCTCCAAGCAGACTGTGATAGAGAGCTACATTTCCTTCATAGAACACTTTCCTCGATCGGAAAAGGTTCTCGACGAAGTCGCAACAAAATCGTCATTCCAAAAGTTAATCGAAGTGAGCCATTATAATTAGCTACAGTAAACCGGTTATATGGGACGCTGCGCCGTAGCGGTAATGTTCTGTGTCTTGCAACCGAATGCAGCTTCGAACCCACCTCAAGTTACTTACTGAGTACCGACCTTGGACAAGTTGATCACCCATTAGTGTAAGTGAGGAAAGCAACGGGAAACCACCTCACTCATCTCATCCCCGGGTGGCATAAAGCCTTCTGGCAGAGAACTCATCATCCTCATCATCGCCATCGTCATCGTCATCACCATCGTCATCGTCCTCCTCGTCGTCGTCATCATCATCATCATCATCAAACCAGTGTTGGAAAAGTCATTAAAGTAGGAACAGAGTGGAACAGCCACTCTCGGTGATAAAATAGAAAAAATAGAGTTAGAGTAAGGTTATTTAAAATGTCAGGCAGAGTTGAGTAGAGTTAGATATGGTTCTAAAACTTCAATGATCTAACGGCATAATTGCAGTGGTCCTATCATTAATATTAGCTGCAATCCAAGTTAACTGTTTCCGATCCCCCAACCATGGCCTCCGTGTACTGTAGACCTGTCTGTTATAGTGCGCCTTATGTAAACGGATGTGTTGTCTCTTACAGCAGTGTGAAAAAGAAACGCGGACCAAACTCCCTCTGAAGGCTCAGATAGTCAAGCCTGCTCAACGCATTCCCAGATACGAACTGCTAATCAAGGTAGAACACAAGTACTCAACTCTATCTGCTCAATTCAACTTAGATATAATGTAAAGTAAACCAACCAAAAGAGCATTTTACAAAATAGCGCAGATTTGCTCTTTGAGCTATGCTATCAAAACTGCTCGATTACAATATGCAGCATCTACGGTAGAGTGTTTTAATTCCCTCTGAATGTCATATTTATTTTTTTATCAAATCCTGTCATATTAAATTCATATGGCAGAATGTATAATTAAATAGCACTGTTATTCTTCATTCTGACGCCCCTGGATTATTATAGCTCAGACCCCTTAGACCTATTGAAATTCCTGATACAACGCCATTAGTCCATCATCACTGATTCTTTGCGAATCATTGCTAAGCGCGTATATCGATAGCTGAATTACGAATGCTGCGTGGTGTGTGTCTGTTGTCAGAGACTGCTCGACAATACTCCGACGACTCATCCGGACTTTGCTCTTCTGCACCAGGCTGAGCGAGCGATACATGAGCTCGCGCTTCGAATCAACAGCGCCAAGGAGAGCAAACGCGAAGAGGACCTGCAGGAAACACTCAAGAAACTAGAACTCCTACTCATCACAGACGTACGTGCGTTTCGTCGTTTATTTCCGATCTGTTCAACTGAGCTCTTGTTACTTATTTAACAGAGGTTTTGTGACTTTATTTTGTGGTGCATTAAATGCACTATTAGTTATTAATTATTATATAAGTGCACTATTAAAACAGCGTGTACATGTAGATACTGAATGTTTGGGTCATGAATAGATTTAAGTACTTGAAGTGGGACACGGTATGCCATATCGGCACCTCTCCTGGCCGACTGCTAGCATACCGGTACTTTTACATACCCAAAAAAGCCACACGTGTATAACCCCAAAAACACATCGTTTCAAAACGGTATAAAAGTAAAGCGGCGATTAGTCCTTATGGTGTACTGATCCGTTTTGGACATTTTACGTTAGGTAATTTTATGAATCCACCTCCGTATACTTATCGTTTTCGATGTTGATATCATATGGTATGCAAAGAACCATAGATTGAAAACAGCGTCAAATGCCTGATAGTAGAATGCAAATTTCATGAAATAAAGTGGCATCAACGGCCTCCGTTTTTACATCAAATGCTCTAAAATGCGACGCTCCCCAGACTCCCTAATCGGCAGGGGAGGATAATGGTTCTTGTATCCATACCGGTACCGTTTTTCCCCACTTCGAGCCCTAGATCATTTAACAAGAATAGTCCTTTTGTCCAGAAGAACAACGTATGGCTACAGTGTTCAATGGCTACATTAAATTGAAATCGTGCAATTTGTGATATGTGTGATTTGCCTTTGGCTCTACTCTCGAATAAGAAATGCTGAATGTGGGCTCAACTGGGTCTCTACGACTCATTGCCGACTGTTGCTACATTTCTACCGCTTTAGATACCACTGTCATTGCTGCTGTCATTCCTAATATACAGCGGTTATAGGGCTTGACTTTTGCATCTGCTTCGTGGATGTGATTGGACCAGAGGGTAATCAGGGCTTAAGTTGCATGAGGGCTTTGAACGCTTCCTCCGCTATCCTGATAGCAACGCCCTGGATCTCCGCCACTACACGTTCATCTGGCATACCCTCCAAATAAGCAAATGTACTCCATCAATTACAAATTAACAGTCTTGGCAAGCGAACAGATGGGACCCAAACGGTTTCTTTGACTGAAGGTAGATTTTATACGTTAATAGAACTGATATGCTTATTGTGCATTTTGTGTTATGGCGATTGTGTACGATTATTTTTGTGTTTTGATGAGCATAATGTCCCTTTGCAAGTATCTGTTATTAGCATTAGTTTTGATGCCTTTATTATGTGAACATTTTGTTGCTGTTTCAGTTGGCTTCACCCGATCGCCTCTATTTGCGGCATGACATGGTCGTCATTCCGAGTCGCAAGGACCAGTGCTGTGTCTGGCTCTTCTCGGATCTTCTCATCATCAGCTCAATGAAAAGGAAGAGCACATCCGCCAACCGCAGAACCAGTCTTCTCTTGTGAGCAGCTCATACTCTGAGTATACATGCAGCAACATCACCATCAGCATCTACATGTATTGCATCGTTGTACTCAGTTTCAGTCTTCTCAGCATCATGCAAATGTCGTCATCCTGTTGTTTCCTATTTTTCCATGTGATTTCCTGTTGCTTACTATTGTTCCATGTGGTTTGCCGATGTTTCCCGTGATTTCCGGTTGTTTCAAGTTGGTTCCGGTTGTTTCCTATTGCTCCATGGGGTTTCGTGTTTTTTACTGTTGTTTTTGGATGTTTCCTATAGCTTCTTGATGTTCCCTGTGTTTTTCTGATCTTTTCTGGGATTTTCTGCTCTTTCCTGTTACTTCAGGTTGCTTCTTGCTGTTTCCTACTGTTCCATGTGGTTTTCTGATGTTTCCTGTGGTTTTCTATTGTATCCTGTTGTTTCCGGTTGTTTCCTATTATTCCATCTGGTGTCCTGTTGCTTGCAGTTGTTCCGTCTGATTTCTTGACGTTTCCTGTGGTTTCGTGTTTATTAGCTTACTGACCTGATTCTATATTTTTACTTCGTTTTAGCCTCAATTTGACATAGATCGATTAATTATTCATGACGTGACTCTGCAAAAGATAATGCATCTGATCGTGGAAAATGTTCAGTCTAACAGTTTCTTATTAATCTGAGATAAATCTTATATGATTCAGTTGTGAGTTGTGATGAGTGATCCACAAGAGGCTGTTTGTCGTTCTTCTGTCTCTGTCTCTCTGTCTATGTCCATGTCTCTGTCTCTGTCTCTCTGTCTCTGTCTCTGCCTGTCTCTCTCTCTCTCTTCCTCTCAAATAGTCCTCTTGTTGACATATTTTTAAGTCGTTAAACCTCATTTCTTATTTTGTCTATTATTCAGGCGACTGATGATGGATTTATTGAGGATTGTTGCACAAACAATTGAAGTTCCGAAATTGAAGTCTTCTATGTACAACGTTGTAATAATGTTGCTTTTCTCTTGATTTTACAATAGACAGTCTCCTAGTGGTCATGACTTCGTCGAAAACACGAAACACAAACTCTGGCTCAAAGTTCCTCTCGACGCCGTTGATATCGTACAAGGTAACCAGAGAATCTAATTATATCTGATCTAGTATAATATAATCTAATTGATGATTTCTATAACGCTATTATCATGAATGACAACCCATAAGCGAAATCGATGTGAGAAAGCAGTTGAAGCAACCGCGTCGACATCGGATAATATCGAATATCGACTAGGTCGGGTAAAAAAGCTTTGCAGAGTTTCGATAAGAGTTATATCGTTCTTATCTCAATAGGCGAATATTTGCTACTATGAAAGTTCCTGTAGAAACGTTGTCAATTCTAAGCTGTTTACAGTGAAGCCTCTGATGAGATGTTATAGATGATTAAAGATATACTTGCTAAGGCGAAGTTTGGCTTAGGTAAATTAATATCCGTTTGCATCAATCGTCTACAGGACTAAGAGTATTAGTGACATATCTAAGTCCGTGACTTATTAAGGAATAATAAAGATAAGCAATTTAATTTTAATGACTTTGAAGATTCAGTCCTTTGGTTGAGTGTATCGACGAATGGTGGTCCGTTAAAGTTTGATGATGACGATGACGACGACGACGATGATGATGGACGACGACGAGGATATCTTATTCACTATCTGGTTTCAACGTGTTGCTTTATGCTATAGAGACAGTAGTCCGAATGTTAGAAACGTAACATTGAATCGTTTATCGCCGTTACACAAAGCATTATCACTTGCGTTTATACTACATTTATAATACTGCGATCTCGCTTTTTCGGTCAATTTCTTCGAGTTAATTAGAGTCTGCGTTTGGGTCAACTATTTTTATATTCCGTTGTTTTCGTTTCTCGTCAAGCACCGGAAGTTGTGGAAGCCAGCCGACATTTGGCCGACAAACAAGAATTGGAATCCGATTATCAGACGCTCGGCAAAATGGTCGAACTATCGGCCAAATTGAAATTTCCACATCAGGTATGTGACAGATTAACTGCAAAGTCCCATTATAGACATAATTATCCTCAGCATCATCACATTATCCTCGCCGCTACAATATCCGTCGCCACTTCGAGTTCTGTTGTTATCACGATGATCACCTTGGTCACAAAATTATTAACGTATTAGCAATCATCATCGTCGAAATCAGCAGCAGCAGCAGCAACAGAAGCAGCGCAGATGGTACCTACCTCTACAATGCCATGCATCCTTTGTTTGAACTTAGATTGTTCCTCACTTTAAGCAAATGAGCGCCATGAGGAAACGCTAGGATCCAACTTGTAAAATAATTCTTGAAAAGAGACCTGCAACAAAAACTAACCTTTATGTGATTATGTGTCACGTGGTGCATCTGTATTTAATGTCAGGTGGTCGATGAGGCAGTGCGCGAGGTCTTCAGTCAGGTGAACAAACAACTGTCTGAGCATCAGATGAGGACACCTCCACCAGAGGAACACTCAATCGATGTCGTCGCCAACACACAGTCAGTTGCTCACTCACTCACTCATACGGTCGCTCGATCTAGCTTTTCAATCTACATCTTCCCCCCTTGTCTGACTGTCTGGTTGTCTCTCTCTCTCTCTCTCTGTCTATCTGTATCTCTACGTCTCTGTCTCTGCCTTTGTCTCTCTATGTCTCTCTCTATGTATCTAGCTGTCTATCTCTGTCTCTTTCGTTGTCTCTGTCTCTCTCTCTGTTTCTGTATATGTCTCTCTCTGTCTCTGTCTTTGTCTCTGTCTTTGTCTTTGTCTCTGTTTCCCTCTCTCTCTCTGTATCTCTGTCTTTGTCTCCTATCTCTGTGTCTCTCTGTCTGTCTCTGTCTCCGTCTTTGCCTCTGTCTCTGCTTCTCTGTCTCTTTCTTCCTCGCTCCCACTCTCTCTCCCTCTCTGTCTCTCTCTGTGTTCTGTGTTTCGTGTGTGACTTTATGTGTGCATGTATATGTATGTGTGTACGCGTATGTGTGTATGTGTGTGTGTGGTATTATGTATGCCTGGCTCAGTTTCTGACCACTGATCTCATTGCGAACTTTCGTTGTTCTAGAGATGGGTCTGTTAATCTGACGATGCTATTTCCAAGCAGTGATAAGAAGACATCTTGGGAAACAGCTTTCCTTACGTTGAAACAGAAACTGGGTAAATAAACGAACGCTTTGCTTATCTATAAAAATCATCAATGACTGTTTGACCGATGTAACCCCAATGGACTATCGATGATTGCATCGTTGGGTCAGTGCTGGGGCTGGCGAAGGTATTAATCTTTTTTGGTGTTGTTGCTGGTGGTGTTGGTGACGGTGTTGTTGTTCTTGGTGGTGGTATGGGAGTTGGTGGTAGTGGATGGGTGTTGGTGGTAGTGGATGGGTGTTGGTGGTAGTGGATGGGTGTTGGTGGTAGTGATTGGATGTTGGCGGCAGTGGTTGGGTGTTGGTGGTAATGGATGGGTGTTGGTGATAGTTTTGGTGTTGGTGATTGTGGTGGTGACAAGGGGGATGACAACGACGATCAATGTAGTTAGCCTTATAATCCCTCATTGCAAATGTCATGTTGATTTTGGTGGTGACATTGATGGTAGCGATGTTCATCACGAACATTATATGATTTCTACTTTCTCTTTTTATGTAATACTTCAGTCCAAATAACAGACAAGAAGCTTCCGGAGTTCCTCCAGCCTCTTCCAATCACAAAGACAAGAGCCGGAATGCAGGTACTTCTGTTTCTACAACGACGACGACGACGACTTCGATGTTGTTGCTGTTGATGTTGTTGTTGATGATGATGACGATGATGATAATGATAATGATGATGTTGATGATGATGAGGATGATGATGACGAGGACGAGGACGACAAGGACGAGGACCACGACGACGACGACGATGATTTCTTTTATTTTGCTATTTTTTTCAAGATCATGATGTCATTGCAATTTAGAAAACACCATAATCCTTGGATATTACAGGAAAGTCGCCCAATGAACTCTTCTGTATAGCTGAATTGTATCTTTGAATCATATGAAAAATGCTGCTGTTGCTGTTGTTAGTTTTCCTGCGCTGCAGCGACTGAGCCGTCGTCAACTAGGCTGGATCGTGAGGTCCTCGTATGCAACAGCGATGGCTACGTCGGTCACATGTGTCTGCTGAACCTTGTTCCTGAGCCCATTGTGACGCTGAACACACCGGTGCCAGGATGCAATTCCCGCATCCTCTGCATTTGCGCTGTGCCTCCCTACCAAGCGCTACAGCGGTAATAGCCTATCAGATCAGTATCACGCAAGCCATCTATATGTAAGAGTGACTATGTACTCCTGTTAATATCCGGTCACATCAAACTGCATCAAAAAATGGTGTTTAATCTACTTTAGGAATGTCAGTTTGTTTCTCTTACAAGCACTCCTATTGCGTCCTACAAGCACCCATACTGCATCACTGTAGGCCTAATTGTTAATGATGGTATTCAGGAAAGATAGGCAAAGGTACAAGAATTAATGCTACGAGTATCATATTGTATTGTATTGTATTATGTTCCATTGTCTTGTATATTGGTTTTTTGAAATACCTGTTGACAAACGGCAACAAGTTACAAAGCACACAAAACAGAGAACAATAAGAATGACTAAGAATAGGTAGAACAATTAATTACCCGTGAGCGATGGTGAAGCTGCCAAATCATGGTTGAAAAGAGACTCGTACAATAGAAGTCGTTTGTGAGTAGATGTTATTGTCGCATATAAATGTATACATTATAACAGCGTTTCCCAAACCGTGTTCCGCGGAACCCTAGGGTTCCGTGAGAGAAAGCCAAGGGTTCCGCGGAAAACTTAACGCAGATGTTACGCAAAAGGCCTTCATTGAAAGCCTTTTGTATAACGTCTGCGTTTAACTCTATGAAAGAGAATTCATATATCATTGTCATCAATATTTGTGTCATTATCAAATGAATCTGGGCCTAGACCCATAATTACGTGCATTCTCAAGCATTTGTACGTACAACAGAATATGTATAGTTTTGTACAGGGGTTCCGCCAAAAACATTCAAGATCATAACGGTTTCAAGGCCAAAACAAATTGGGAAACGCTGCATTTTAAGATGTCTAATCGGACAATGTGATCCCTGATTTGACCTTTCAGGAGGCGGAGCGAGAGACGCGTCGGGGTCGTCCTGACCAAGACGCCGAGGATTCGATTAGAAGACACGAGGGACGACGACGAAGGCGGATACGCGTCCGACTCTGGAACGAACACGGACTCAGACGATACAGAGGATGGAGAAAGAACAAGATACCGCAACGCTACAGGTAGACTCACCTTCGAAGTCTCATCATCATTTTCATCATCATTTTCATCATCATCATCATCACCACCACCACCGATCCACCACCACCATCGTCATCATCATCATCATAGTCATCATCATCACCGTCATCGTCGTCGCCGCCGCCACCACCCATGTCTCACGAGCGATGTCTGATTCAGTTCATATCCGCTTCTTTTCCTTGACGTCAGCAACTTAACGATTTCATTGTCCGTCACAGACACTAATGAGCGATGACTCGCAATTTCAGTCATGCTTCCCAGATATGTGAACCTATTTCAGTAAAGCCTCCCAGATAGGTGAACCTATTTCAGTAAAGCTCCTCATGTATGCGAACCTATTTCAGTAAAGCTCCCCAGATATGTGAACCTATTTCGGTAAAGCTTCCCAGATAGGTGAACCTATTTTAGTTAAGCTCCCCAGATATGTAAGCCTATTTCAGTTAAGCTCCCCAGATATGTTAACCTATTTTAGTAAAGCTCTCCAGAGAGGTGAACCTATTTCAGTTAAGCTCTCACTAGATAGGTTAACCTATTTCAGTTGCTGTTCTGCCAATTTATTATTGTTGTGTATCGTCGCCCATACATATTGCAGATAAGAGGGTCACTGAAGGTGAACTGATTTTCTCGGGAGGGTTGGCAGACCTGCACCCGGCAGGAAGGGTATCACGGCCCCTTTGGTCACTGTGCAGCGGAAGTCATGCAAAACATAGGATCACGTGTTGAAGGAATTGACATCAGAGAAAAGTTGAGAGTGGGTGTACTGAGATAGAACAAAGAGAGCAAAATGGAGAAGAACGTGAATGAAGAAAAGAAGAAAATAGAGATCAAAGAAAGGGAGAACAGAAAAAGAAAAGAGCGAAGAAAGTGAATGAATAAAGGGAGAAAACAAAGCGAACAAAGACAGATAGAGAGGGCTAAGAGAGCGAGAGACAGAGAGAGAGAGAAAAAAAAGAGACAGAGACAGAGACAGACAGAGACATAGACAGACAGACAGACAGACAGAGACAGTCAGACAGAGACAGAGAAACAGACACAGACAGAGACACAGACACAGACAAAGACAGACAGACAGAGACAGTCAGACAGAGACACAGACACAGGCAAAGACACAGACAGACAGAGACAGTCAGATAGAGATAGAGACACAGACACAGACGGAGAGAGAAAGCAGGGGAGGAGCGTTGTTTTCTCAGTAGTAAACTGTTTAATGATTGAATGCGCTACATATGTCTCACTTCTTAGGCGTTTAATTACCGTAAAAGCACTAGCAGTGCAGTATAATGAAAGCATTTATGTGACAACCTAAAGCACCAACCTCCTGATTTCATACTACAGATGACTGAAGTTGAAACTTGAAAGCAATGCCAATTGGTTTATAAGATCAAAGCACTTACTGTTGATAATAATCCGATCTCAATGAGGAGCAACAGAATTTCAGTGTAAACAACATATTTTATGCTATCTTATCCCACAAATAAAACAACCCTTGATGCGTTTACTATAGGCCTACTTATCATGTTTTGTCTACCACGATCATTACTCCGACAACACAGCAGCAATCGGACATATATATATATGTCCGATTGCTGCTATGTATATATATTATAGGCCTTTGAGAACAGATTGAACCGGTGAACACTTCTTTGTAGACCATCTCTGTAGTTGCAGCTGATGAGAGAGAGGATAATAATTGTTTACAGATAACGTGGCTAGTTCGTCTTCATCCTCTTCGAACTCTTCCAAGACAATCAGCGAATCAACGAACTCGAAGGACTCGACGCCGATCATCGAATCGAGCAAAAGCACCGTTTGGTTGGGCACCGAAGACGGATCGTACGTATCTATTAATCAGCCTACTTTAGATGGTAGCCTACTTATCAAAAAAGTAGATAGAATGCCATGCATGGCGCGTATCAAGGATATCAGATATCTTAGATCGTAGGCTACGCATCAAGAATATCTGAACGCTTATATCGTACATATCATGAATATTAGCTACCTTAGATCGTATGTTTCGCGAATATGAAATACCTTCGATCGTACGTATCATGAATAAGACCCAACTCATCTGGTTTGGAACAAAACAGTAGCTCCATAAACTCAACCTGCCACTTCTCACGTCAATGTATCCAGATGTCACATTTGCAACTAGTGTCCGTGACTTAGGTGTCACCCGTGATAGCAACCTGTCCTTCTCAGAGCACCTCTTGCAGCTGACACGCTCATGTTACTACCACCTGAGGCGTCTGAGAGTCATCAGAAGATCTGTATCCTCTCCTGTATTCACAGCAATAGTCAATGCCTTCATCTGCTGTCGCATTGACTACTGCAATTCACTATTTGCTGGGCTCCCCAAGGCACGCCTATCTTCCCTGCAGTCTGTTATGAACTCGGCAGCCAGGCTCATTGCTCGTCTCCCTCGCTACTCCCACATTTCTACCTACATGACCGACGTCCTACACTGGCTTACAATTTCCTCTCGCATCCAATACAAGGTACTCCTCTTTGTCCTTAGAACTCACCAGGGTAAAGCTCCTCAATATCTCTGCAACTTAATGCGAAAACCTCTGTCTGCTGTCTCCACCCGCCCTCTGCGGTCTGCAGATCGACTTGATCATCTTGTTCCACGGGCAAGGACTGCTATGACTCAACATCGTGCCTTTGCCATCGTGAGCCCTACTATGTGGAATGGACCTGCCCCCCATAATCCGTAGCAAACTTATAATCGGGCTCCCACCCTCATCCCATCGTTGCCTGAAGACTTTCTTATTTTCTCGGGGCTGCCACGCTGAGAGCGCTTCTGAATAGCTAGTACTGTAAGAAGCGCTATATAAATAACCAGATACGATACGATACAATAGCAAGAATATTAGATAGCTTACATCGTAGGCCTACTTTTCGAGAATATTAAATACTTTAGTCGTAGGCCTAGATATCAAGTATATCAAATATCTTAGATGGTATGTATCGAGAATATTGCAAGTAGATATCTTAGAACGCACGTATTAGGAATATTAGATTGCTTTGATGGTACATATTAAGATATATTGCTTCCATGACTTGACCTCCCCAGATTGTGACCTGGCACCGAAATCGACC
Source organism: Bimastos eiseni (assembly GCA_959347315.1). NCBI lineage: Eukaryota > Metazoa > Annelida > Clitellata > Crassiclitellata > Lumbricidae > Bimastos > Bimastos eiseni. The sequence goes on along the minus strand of OY365807.1, from coordinate 41,062,875 downwards.
AAACAACACAATTCTCTTTCGGACCTTAATTTGATATCGCGTCAATCAAGAAGT
>OY365807.1:41000321-41057821 GCA_959347315.1 Bimastos eiseni | reverse complement strand
TACATCCATAGCCCATGACCTGCGTCCATGGCCCATGACCTGCGTCCAAGGCTCATGACCCATGACCTACATCCATAGCCCATGACCTGCGTCCATGGCCCATTACCTGTGTCCAAGGCCCATGACCTGCGTCCATGGCCCATGACCTGCGTCCAAGGCTCATGACCCATGACCTACATCCATAGCCCATGACCTGCGTCCATGGCCCATTACCTGTGTCCAAGGCCCATGACCTGCGTCCATGGCCCATGACATGCGTACATGGCCCATTACCTGTGTCCAAGGCCCATGACCTGCGTCCATGGCCCATGACCTGCGTCCAAGGCTCATGACCCATGACCTACATCCATAGCCCATGACCTGCGTCCATGGCCCATTACCTGTGTCCAAGGCCCATGACCTGCGTCCATGGCCCATGACCTGCGTCCAAGGCTCATGACCCATGACCTACATCCATAGCCCATGACCTGCGTCCATGGCCCATTACCTGTGTCCAAGGCCCATGAACTGCGTCCATGGCCCATGACCTGCGTCCATGGCCCATTACCTGTGTCCAAGGCCCATGACCTGCGTCCATGGCCCGCCTGCGTTTAGGACTATGGCGAAAAAGGGTAGGGAATATGCAATGCATGTGAGCCTACGCTATTTTACAACAGGGGTTACTCAAACGCATACTATCGCCATTGAAGCAATTGATTGTGTCGTCTGAGTATCAGGAGATTGTTGACGTGAGACCTGAGTTGTTGGTGATAGTCTGTGTTGTATAGATGGTTCGTGGGATTGCATGGATCCGAATGTCGTCAATCTGTCCACTTCAACGGCTCCTATCAATCGAATGATCTCCGTCAATGACCGACTCTGGTGCTCCTCCTTCAACGACATCATCGTTGTTGCTGTTCCCTCCGTTGATGTCGAGGTATCCGTCTCTCTCTCACTACTACTACCACTTGTACATGTAACTATGTCTCTCTGTCTCTCTCTCTGTCTATCTATCTGTCTCTCTGCCTCTCTGCCTCTCTGTCTCTGTCTCTGTCTCTCTCTCTCTGTCTCTCTCTCTCTCTCTGTCTATCTATCTGTCTCTCTGTCTCTCTGCCTCTCTGTCTCTTTGTCTCTCTGTCTCTGTCTCTCTCTCTCTGTCTCTCTCTCTCTCTCTCTGTCTATCTATCTGTCTCTCTGCCTCTCTGTCTCTCTGTCTCTCTGTCTCTGTCTCTCTGTCTCTCTGTCTATCTATCTGTCTCTCTGTCTCTCTGCCTCTCTGTCTCTTTGTCTCTCTATCTCTGTCTCTCTCTCTGTCTGTCTCTCTCTCTCTGTCTATCTATCTGTCTCTCTGTCTCTGTCTCTCTGTCTCTCTCTGTCTCTCTCTGTCTCTCTCTCTGTCTATCTATCTGTCTCTCTGTCTCTCTGCCTCTCTGTCTCTTTGTCTCTTTGTCTCTCTGTCTCTCTGTCTCTCTGTCTCTCTCTCTGTCTATCTATCTGTCTCTCTGCCTCTCTGCCTCTCTGTCTCTTTGTCTCTCTGTCTCTCTGCCTCTCTGTCTCTTTGTCTCTCTGTCTCTGTCTCTCTGTCTGTCTCTCTCTGTCTATCTGTCTCTCTGCCTCTCTGTCTCTTTGTCTCTCTGTCTCTCTCTCTGTCTCTCTCTCTCTCTGTCTATCTATCTGTCTCTCTGCCTCTCTGTCTCTCTGTCTCTTTGTCTCTCTATCTCTGTCTCTCTCTCTCTCTGTCTCTCTCTCTCTGTCTATCTATCTGTCTCTCTGCCTCTCTGTCTCTCTGTCTCTCTGTCTCTGTCTCTCTGTCTCTCTGTCTATCTATCTGTCTCTCTGTCTCTCTGCCTCTCTGTCTCTTTGTCTCTCTGTCTCTGTCTCTCTGTCTCTCTGTCTATCTATCTGTCTCTCTGTCTCTCTGCCTCTCTGTCTCTTTGTCTCTCTATCTCTGTCTCTCTCTCTCTCTCTGTCTCTCTCTCTCTGTCTATCTATCTGTCTCTCTGTCTCTGTCTCTCTCTCTCTCTCTGTCTCTCTCTGTCTCTCTCTCTGTCTATCTATCTGTCTCTCTGTCTCTCTGCCTCTCTGTCTCTTTGTCTCTCTGTCTCTGTCTCTGTCTCTCTCTCTATATATATATCTATCTGTCTCTCTGCCTCTCTGCCTCTCTGTCTCTTTGTCTCTCTGTCTCTGTCTCTCTCTGTCTCTCTCTCTCTCTCTGTCTATCTATCTGTCTCTCTGCCTCTCTGTCTCTTTGTCTCTGTCTCTGTCTCTCTCTATATATATCTATCTATCTGTCTCTCTGCCTCTCTGCCTCTCTGTCTCTTTGTCTCTCTGTCTCTGTCTCTCTGTCTGTCTCTCTCTGTCTCTCTGTCTCTCTGTCTATCTATCTGTCTCTCTGCCTCTCTGTCTCTTTGTCTCTCTGTTTCTGTCTCTGTCTCTCTCTATATATCTATCTATCTGTCTCTCTGCCTCTCTGTCTCTTTGTCTCTCTGTCTCTGTCTCTCTGTCTCTCTCTCTCTGTCTCTCTGTCTATCTATCTGTCTCTCTGCCTCTCTGTCTCTTTGTCTCTCTGTCTCTCTCTCTCTGTCTCTCTCTCTCTCTGTATCTCTGTCTGTCTATCTGTCTGTCTATCTGTCTGTCTGTCTGTCTCTGTCTCTGTCTCTCTCTTCCTTTCATCTGCTCACTCATCTACTTACAAACGCCGATCCACCGTGTGGTAAAGTCGCTGTAATAGGCACATGCAGATAAAATATGATATGGCAAAATTATTTTTAAATCCTCGTGCTGAGGCATTTTAAACCCGTTTGACTTAACATAAGATGGAAAAATTGAATTACAATGATCTAGACTCTAGAGAACTGGAAAATTCTTATGACATGACAGCCAATGCTTAGAGTGCTCGTCTTGTAACGTTGAGATTACTATTCTAGCCTTCATGGAGACGGCAACTGTAGGAGACTTTGAACAAGTCATTTGCTCTCAATTGCTTAGCACCATCGATCATTGCTTGGTCGTTACATAGTAAATGCATTATTCTAATTGCGAGTCCGACTGCATTGACATAGCTACAAATCCTATTTTGGTCGTAGGTTCGATTTTCCTTCAGTCAGGAAGCGAAGCACGGCGGTATCAACTGCCTTGCGAGCCAAGGTCAGGGCGTCTGGGTGACTGGAAAGAACAGCTCCAAGATTATCTGTTACCATGCGTCCACCTACGAACAGCTGGTCGAAGTCAACATAGCCCCTGCCGTTGCTCAAAAGTTGCAAAGTAAGATCATCTGATCACCGCCGACGCCCAATTTCACTCTGAAAATGATTCACTCTTCCCAGTTAAATGTTTTCTCTGACGTCACTTATCGTGCGTGTGACATTAGTCCAACTAAATATCTATGCAGTCTTCAAACAGGATGATGATGATGATGTCACTCATAGACGTCTCTATAAATAGCTAGGTAGCTGTTATAAAGACGTTTATGTGCCACTGCACAACAAGTCCACCATAACAATGCCTTGGCAATCACGTCCACGACACACATCACCACAGCAGCGGAATCGTCATAATCCTGATTGTGACGAAAATGTTCGTCGTCCGTTCTTAATCGACGTCATCGATCATCATTAGAGCAGAGGGTGACACCGCTGACGTCACAATCACGTATATTGTATCCGGTCTGCCATTTCCTTCAACACACACATACACATCAAGTGTGCCAATCGCACCGGATTGGCTAAGGGTCACAGTTATTGTCAAATTTGGGTGGGCATTAGAGTAAATGTGATTGATGGCATTTCTGGACGAGCATGTGGGTCGAGTGCCTGTTCTCACCTCATCATCTGCACTCTACCTGTTCCCTCATGTCCCGTCAGCACTACCTTCTGTCATTTATTGGCTTCATATGGAGCCTTCCATATATAATTTTATGTAGCGCTGGTATTTACTAATTCAATGAAGTACATGTAAAATAGTTATTGATCATGGCATTGAAACCGACACTGAAGATGAGAGACAGAAGCCCAGTGTCTTTTGTCATCGGCAAAGTATGGTTGGGTGAGGAGCGTGTGTAGTTGGCCATTTTGATTGAATTGGATAAGTGCGAATTTGTCACATGATTAGCTTCGCCTATAGCTCTGAGTACTAGGCTATTTGGTAAATGCGCTAGAAAATGGCGGAAATATATCCATTGTAAGGAAAATAAATAACAGGAGAACAAGCGCGGGAGAAAAAGACAGGAAGTAGAGCAGATGCAGGTGAGAAGAGAGAGAGAGAGACAGACAGACAGACAGAGACAGAGACAGAGAGAAAGAGAAAGAGAGAGAGCGAGTAAAAGAGAGAGAGAATGAGAGAGAGAGAGAATGAGAAAGAGAGAGAACGAGCGAGAGAGAGAGACAGAGACAAAGACAGAGACAGAGAGAGAAACAGAGACAGAGAGACAGAGAGACAGAGACAGTGACAGTGACTAACAGGGGTACATGTAGTAGGCCTAGTAGCGACAGAGTAAGTGGGTTAAAAGATGAAAAGAGAGGAAATAAGATGACAATTTCTTTCTCTGACATTCTCCTGACTGTCTGGTCATCTGCATTTCTGATATCAGTTTAGCTTTTACAACGAATTGCGTCTTATCAGGTTAACTATGGGTTCACTTGAAGTAAATCCCGTTAATCATCGCCTTTTAACATTGTGATAACGGCGCTATAGAAATCGTTAGATTGGGCTAGATTGAATCGTATGGGACTGAACTAGAATAGACTTAGATTAGGTCAGATTCCTGTGTGTAATATACATGTTTGTCTACAACTCTACATTGTCTACATAAATTCTCATAATGAATGAATTTTTGTCTGTCTGAATGTATGTCTGCCTTTTCGTTCATTCTCTCTACTACATGAATGTGTACATGTTCCTATGATTTTGGTCTGTCTATATGTATGTCTCTCTGTCCATGAATGTGTCTGTGCATCTAGTTGTGTGCCTGTATGTCTGTCGGTCGGTGTGTATGTTTGCACTTTGTTTAGCTTTGTCTGAGTTGTCTTTTGTTTGTATCGGTTGGTTATGTTGTATGTGTTATAAATAGGCACAGATGACATCATACGCCAACACAAGATGGCCTGCTTGCGAATAACAGCTTTGCTCTGTTGCAAGAACCTTCTCTGGATTGGCACAAGCGCTGGAATCATTCTCACTTTGCCCTTACCGAATATTAAAAGTGCTTCAATAAAGGGAGTCATGACGACCGCTCCAACAATCGCAGGTACATGTCCAGAACTTTCTATTCATATTAATAGTGTTAAAGACGAGAACATTCTCCACGGCCAATGATTCATTCGCCAAGATAAGGGTGGCCAAATGCAAGGAAGGCCTTAGGAGGACATAGAAACCAAAGGAATGGAGGATAAAGGAAGAGCGCATTGAATATTCTATTCCGGTGACAGATGGTCTCCTGTTACTCATAAGTAGCCAGGAACCGGAGTCTAGAGCTTCGTGAAATAAAATTAGCTCCGTGACCATAAATGCATTGTATATAACAAACAAAACAAGTATTTGATTGGACTGTGTGTCCTGTAGTACTTATGGGAAACTTAAAGAGAACATGTGCATGTAAATTCCTTAGTAACTGCCTCAGTGCCTTTGAAATAATAGTCAACATCCTATTACGATAAACATAAGTCAGAAATATTTCCTAGATTTTTAGTTTTGTCTAAGAAATAGAGGACTTAGGGCGAAAACGAAGACATGTTTTCATTTGACGGGAAGTCTGACAATCCTAGCCAAGATGAAAGACTCGTTCCCCATGGCCAATGGCGCACTCGACAAGGTCATTGACGCGTCCCATAAAGCCAATGACGTATTTGCCAAGGCCATAGACTCATGTTACGAATCCAACGGCGCATTCTATAAGGCCAAGGACAATGGTTCGCATTCTATTAAAGCCAATGGCACAATCGCCAAGGCCATTGATTCACCCCACATAGCTAATGGCGCTTTCTATAAGGTTAAGGCCAATGGCGCATTCGTTTGTCTTTCAAATGTTTGACATACTGTACATCTGTATGAAGAATAAAAAAAATTAGGATGAAGAGCACGAGTACGTGAAAGAATTAGTAAGATTTTTATTAGGGATGAGAAGGAAGGAATAAGAGGAGGAGGAGGAAAGGAAAGAGGACGAATATTAAGCAGAGGAGGAAAATGAAGAGGAGAATAGGAGGTAGAAGAGTGTGAAGAAACAGAGGAGGAAGAGTGCCTGGAGCTAGACTTTGAGACTGATACATGGGTGGGGAGGATTAGAGACATCAGTGTACTAATTATAGCTGAGTTACATGTAGCAATAGGACGCTGATGGACCCAAACCATTTAATAATAATTGTGTTCTGATGTGGACCCGAATCCCCTTCCACCCAATAGGCAGTCCACTCCGGCACGCAAAATCACCAGACGGTCATTGTTATTTATTTTTCTTTGTTTTTTATTTTGAGTTCTAACTTCTAAGAGTAGCCTATATTTATGCTAATCACGAAGTTAGTTCCTTTCTCATTTATCAACAACCAGTTCTTGCCGGCTATGTTTTTGTACTCATCTGCAACCAATTCTTGCTGGCTTTATTTTGCTTACGCTTCTGCAACCAGATCATACCGGCTTTGTTTCAATTACTCCTCTGCAACCAATTCTTGCTGGCTTTGTTTTCATCGGCTTTAAGAGAAACGTGATCAAAATTCAGAAGTTGTATCGTTCTCTTAAATCATCGGCTAATGAAGGACCTCTCATTAATTATCACTCGGGGATTTTCGTCGACTGTCGCTGCTGTTGTCGTTGTCGTCGTCTTTGCTTAGGTTATTGTTGTTGTTTCCTCAGAGCACGAACTGATCTTTCGTAGCTTCTTCTTGGCTTTATAAGACGACGACGGCTGGCTATGTCAAATATTGACTGGCTTACTTATTTACGTCTCGTCGTCTCGTCCTGTGCGGCTGAGACCTTTCGAGCGGACGTGATTTATTTTGATCGATACGCCATAATATCTGCGGATGAGACGACTGGCTCTGTCCGTCTGTCTGTCGGTTCCATTCCGTCTGTTTGTATGTGTTCGTGTACGTTTTGTAGGCTTGCCATTCGGTCACACGGGGCACGTGAGATTTCTGACGTGCGTTGAGTGCCCTCCTCCGCTTCTTACACCTCCCCCTTCCCTTCCATCTGGATCTGGATCCGATCATTCATCATCGCCCGGATCCAATCCGTCTTCGTGGAAAGCCTCGCCAGCGCTGTGCGCCAATATGCTGGTCATTAGCGGTGGCGATGGTTACGAGGACTTCCGGTCAGCAACGGCCAGCTCTTCGACTGATGGGGCCGGTAGGGATGACAGCACCAACCACCTGCTTCTCTGGCGAGTCTGAGGCATCGAGGGTTGGCGGCTGCAGCACCCTCTGCACCCTTTGCTGACGTCATCTCTGCCACCGACGCCTACGCCGTTTTAGGGTATTTCAAATGAAGACTGACATTTTTAAATCGAAACGTTTTCAGACAGTCGGTATTTTCTACGATGTACTAAGAAAATCATGCTTTCACGTTTTCACTCATATGCATTAAGTCATGAATTATCTATGCAAAGGGTTCAGCCACAAGCTTATTAAAACTGTCTGAGCATATCAGTTAAACGAGTAATCTAGGTCTACGAATACTTAAATGTACACAATTGAATGTACAGGGATCTAATACATGCGCATTAGATGATAAACTTGTATCGATGTATCGAACAATGTCTTGTATATTAGGTACATCATCTCTACGCCATACTAAGTACTTTTGTATATAATTGAATATGCGTGAGCGTATGCATGCACCTGTGCACGTATACTTAGTAAGAAATGCTTACCGGAATATGTCACATATTAATCCTACTGTCTAAATTTCAATGTTTAGGAGAAGTTATGAGCAAACAGTAAAGAAATCCGCTGCTTCAGTCTTTTATTGTTTTTTATAAATTTGGTTTTAGGTAACGTTCCAAAAGTTTGACCATCTGTAAAAATGAAATTATGTTTTTCCGATCTTCTTCTATTCATCCCGAATATAATCTTTCTTTTACATTACCCAACTCACATATTCCATGTCTAGATTTCATCTTCTCTTGACCTCCATTTCATGCCATCTGCTCACCCTCTGCCTCTGGACCATCTCCATCGCGTACCTGTCCTCCTTCGTCTCTACTCTGTCCTTCTGCTTCTTACCAGCTATGTCACTATGCGTCTCTAGGCCTATATAGGTGTCGGTCTTCATGACAGGTGAGCGGATCAGGTATCGTACTGTAGTATCTAATCATAGCAAAGCTTGGCCTGCCATATAAAGTCCATATAATATACTATATATGTATATACTTTATACTTTGGATGTCATAAATATATATATATATATATTAACGCAATAGAGGTCTGCATAGATAAGCCTACTAAATATTCCCTTAATACTATAATATTGCATTCAGAATACTTTTGGCCAATCCTACAATTCAAATATTCGTAGAAACGAGTAACGCTTTGCAGGATTTAAAAAAAATGTCAAGCCTATCCTGCAAGTCAAGTTTTCCTTGGAACGAGTATACAGGCATAACGTAGTCACATATTTAAATGAAGATATTACATTATTACATAGTTAGCTAGACTCAAATCATCTTCGATTTCCAATTATATCCACTACAGTTCCATTGCACATTATGGACTTAATTTGCAATGGAAATTCAGAATTCCTATACACGTTATTATTCAATACGAGAACTCCACGAGAACTCCAACGCCATCGAATGGTGCCAGTCTTAAGTCTTAGAAAATAGGGGAGGCGCTAATAATTTTAGTCATGAAATAGCAAACAACTAGGGTACTCGATGTATTATTCTCGCAGTGGCAACTGATCGCAGGATTCTTTATCAGGAACTCAAAGCAACAATTGCCAATAGGCTTAATTTCTATTTCGTTCTGTTTTGATAGCGAAAAATAGATGAACTGAGGAAGGAGAGATGCATATAATTGGCATACAGAACAATACAGAAAGACGAAAAGACGAACAGACGAAGATTAATAATTTGTGTGAATATATATATATATATATATATATATATATATATATATATATATATACATATAGTGAGATAGGCAGAGAGAAAGTGAGTGAGTGAATGAGCGAGTGAGAGAGAGAGAGAGACACACACAGACATACAGTCAGACAGAAACAGAAACACAGACCGACAGATAAAAGGACAGAGATTGACAGAGATGCTCTTAGAGGGATACTTTGCTGGAGATTTGCTTTGTGCTGGTTCCTTCGACATAGGCAACGACATGAAAATCCAAAGAATAGGCGAGTGCTTAGCCGATATTAAGCATAAACATCTATCTGGCTCTCATTAACAATGCTCGTCGTCCAAGGCTGGTCTCCCAAGTAAACGTCGTTTTATAATCTGGAAATATTTCTGGATTAGGCTTCAGCCGTGCCCTCGAGTAATGTGCGAAACGAAAGTCGTGTATGCCGAGATCGTTATGGAAGCGAGCGAGCCGTCGGCAAAACGTCATATCGCTCCGTTGGGACTTAGCAAATGTCGGAGAACTTCCCGTCCGATCGTCTGTGGTCCCGTGCGATGCAGGGAATGAGCTCGGCCAAGTGCATCTTTAGACGACGGTCGAAGGCGAGGCGATGATAATATGTGCCTGAATAGAATGCGGCGTTCTGTATACGTCGTCGTTGTAGGGTTGGGATATAAGGCGATCCGGACGGGGAGTAGTTTGGATTTCGTCGAATTACGACGCAGTCTTTCGCGAGGTATCGATCGGCCGATGAGTGGCTAGGACCGGTCTTAGAGCGCCTCGACACGAGGGAGAAGTTTGATGGTGCCGTTACGCTGCAATATACTGCGCTGTTGTTCTTCTGCCTCGTTCCTTAATCCTGAATACGTGGTGTCGACTCAGTTAGCCGGGCGGTTGGGAGCAGGAGAAGTATGGCGAGGGTGCTAGCTTGGGGTGTGAGCGCCGATGAAAAAAATCCCATCTCTCAGACGAATTGAAAGCCAGCGATCGAAAACCTGGTCCCCGGTCGGTGCTAGAAGCTAATCGATTTTTCAGATTGTCCGGCGAAGTTTCTCCTCATAAAGTCGACCGTTAGTCACAGTGGGCTTGGCGGCCATGCAGGCTTCGATTAAAGGCTGCTGGGTCGACCCTCCCTTGCAGCCACCGCCACCGCCAGCACCGATTGATGCCCTCTCATTTGGACTGTCTGCGCCAAATCCCACCGCCTTCCATCTTCTCTTCCAGGTCGATCGATTGCGACTCGTGCGGTCATCCGTCTTGCGCTAACAGCCAGTGAAGCAGGGACGGTCCTTGGAAGCAGGGACGTGACCGGTCAGCCTGGAACCTCGGTCGGTCGGTCGGTCGGTTGATCGGAGGGATGGGGAGGGATGGCTGGGTCGGTCCGTCGGTCGGTGGAGGCGTATGTCGTGGAGGAGCGAACGTGCATTCACCCGCCTCCTGACGAGTGATGACGACAAGTGGCCGAACCTACAAAGTGTATACCCCACGACCAGTAACGTATTGACTCGAATTATGCACGTTTGAGTTGCTGGAGTCGACGACGAGGAAGAAAGTAATTGGCTGAAAGGATTTACGATTCCAAAATACACCACTCGCTCCATTTTTCTGTGGCTCCCCTTTCTCTGTGGCTCCCCTCTCTCACTGGCTTCCTTTCTCTCTGGCTCTCCCTTTCTCTCTGGCTCTCCCTTTCTCTCTGGCTTCCTCTCTCTCTCTCTCTCTCTCTCTCTCTCTCTCTGTCTCTCTCTCTCTCACTCTCTCTCTGACTTCCTTTCTCTCTGGCTCCCCCTTCTCTCTGGTTTCCTTTCTCTCTCTCTCTGGCTTCCTTTCTCTATGGTTCCTTTTTCTGGCTTCCTCTTTCCGTGGCTGACTTTCTGCTTGGCTCCCTTTCTTCCTGACTAGCTTTCTTCTTGGCTAGTAGTAGATAAGTGCGCTGTTTGAGACATTTAACCAAACTACAGCTTAATTCGTTGATTTCTAACCAAGGGGAGAGTTACAAAACAATGCCGAAAACCTCACAACCAAGGCCAAGGTCAAATGGCCGACCTAAAGCTCACAAAAATATTCCTAACGAGCCACAATTCATACAAAGACCAATAGCTTAGCTCATTCAAACAAAACATTCATCAAAATCGCTAATTAGTAGGTTTATTTATCATGTTTGTACCGAAGCAAAAGGTTAAAAAAGATTACGAACCCGACATAAACAGAGCTAGTAAAATCACTTTCATTATCGTTTTACGCCGGCTAAGAAAATCACCAACAACTGACGTCACGTATTGGGCGCTGAGAGATTACAAATTTTGTCATATTCTATGCATCTAGCTCAGAACAAAACTTCATGTGAATAATTTCTATACCAGCACCACACCATACTTTGAAGTGTCAAGTTCCACATAAGTAAGTGAGCTGACCGACTTATTCTTAGCTGGAAACAAAGCGATCGAATATGGACCACGCGATCGAATATGGGCCCACGCGACGAAATCTGGGTCACACGACGAAATCTTGGTCACATGACCGATATTTGAAGCGATATCAACAAACCGACGAATCTGTGTCATACGACCCAATTGTAAACACGGCGTCTGCTCAGCGCGAAATGGCTTTTGGGAAATTCCTCGTTTCACAACCCACTTGTTGCTAATAATAGACCTCCTTGTTGTGCAATGGTTTCTAGAATGATCTTAGTAATACGCTTTTACAGCAGATCATTCAGGTTTCATCTAGAATGATCTGACGAATTCATTTTTTCTTGCGAATATAAAATGAATGAAAATATTTTCTCGTCACAGCTTAAAGGAATGCCACCTCAATATAAAATGGAGTACTCGAAGAAAACTGTTATTGAATTAAGAAAAATTGCCAAACAGAGTGGTTTGGTTGGTTATACGAGACTACGTAAAGCGGACTTGATTGCTAAAATTGCAGCGAACGAGGTGCCCAATATTAGTTTGCTGGACGCGCCTATTCCCAACATTGGAATCCCAACACTCGAACCCGTGCCAGCCACGACAGTACGAAAAATATTCGATAAGACAAAATCAGAGATTAATAAATTCGCAAGGTGGATTGAAGGATATATACCTAAAGAACCAAAGAGAAAGGTGACCGAGAAAATAGAGGCACTGATAGCCAAAGTGAATTCTATATTCGGTAAAATTCATATGAAGACACGTAAAATAAAAGAGACGGCTGCAGCTATCAAGGGCTTCACGAAACAATACATGGTCGAAGGCGCAAGCGGAATTGATGCCACATCTTTTCTTAACACCATTGGAACACAGGCGGCCGACTTGTTAGCAAAAAATCGTCAGACTAAGGTTAATTTTGTCCTTACCTGCACAATGGAGTGTGTAGATATGAAGTCTGGAGAAGTAGATTCCGCAGATATACCATTAGTTTCGAGGACCGAAGTAGTTCTTGACTCTACCGATGTAAGTGAAATTTATAACAAGGCGAAAGATAAAATTGTAGAGTCTATGGCAGCCTTCCAGATGCGGGGTAGTAACTGGAGACTTAGAGCAGTTCAAAAACTAGAAATCAACACAGTTGTTTATAAACCGTTGAAGGGTAGTTCTTACATTCCACTACCGAAATGTCTAGCGAGTAAAAAGGGTATTATCAATATGAAGAACGAAGACGAAGAATGCTTCAAGAGGTGTGTAACAAGAGCCTTAAACCCCGTTGAGGAATATCCAGAAAGAGTCACGAAAGAATTAAAAACACAGTCTGAGAAACTTGATTGGTCCAGCATTGAATTCCCAGTGGCAACGGATGCTAATGTGATAAGTAAGTTTGAGAGAAATAATAAAATTAGTATTAATGTTTTTCGTCACGAGAAAGATGTTACTTATTCCCACTATATTTATCCAAGCACGAGAGCGATATCAGTGTAGATCTATTACTCATTTCAAATGGAGAAAAGTAACACTATTGTTGGATAAAGAATTTTAACAGATTGATGGCGGTTCATAACGCAAACTCATACGCTTCGATGCACTATTGTAAAAGATGTTTGATGGGATATAGAAATATAGATTCATGAAATAAACACACCGAGTACTGTTCCCAACACGACGCTCAAAAGATAGAACTACCAGAACCAGGAACTATGCTGAGTTTCAAAAATTATTATAGAAAGATGAGTGTCCCCTTCGTCGTGTACGCCGATTTTCAGTCATTGATAAATCTTACAGACACTTGTCATCCAGATCCCAGCATGTCCTACACCAACAAATATCAAAAACACGTTCCAAGTTCTTTATATAAAATGTTTTGATGACGATCTATATTCACAAGCTCCCGTAACGTTCACAGCGGAGAGCGAAGACGATGATGTAGCTCAGATATTCGTAAACACTCTTATAGATAAAGTAAGAGATATTCATAATCGATTTAAATTTCCAAAGAAAATGATATTCGGAAAGAAAGATCATGCGCTTTACGACTCGGCTACAGTTTGTCACATATGCGAAGGCGAACTGGGTGATGATCGAGTTAGAGACCATTGCCATTTAACTGGAAAATATAGAGGCGCCGCTCATAAGAATTGTAATCTAAGCTATAAAGTCCCCAAGTTTTTTCCAGTATTGTTCCATGATCTATCCGTTATGACAGTCATCTATTCATAAAGAAGATGGTATGGAATGAATTCAGATTCAAAACGTTTAGAGAATACCACGATTTATATAACGTGAGTGATGTTCTCCTGCTTGCTGATGTATTTGAGAATTTTAGAGATGTGTGTTGTGAGAACTATGGTCTAGATCCCGCTTGGTATTATACTTCTTCTGGTCTTGCTTGGGACGCCGCATTAAAGTTGACGAGTAGAGTTGGAATTGTTGAGCGATTATGATATGATACTAATGGTTAAGCATGGGATTAGAGGCGGTGTTAGCACCATTTCACATCGCTATTGGCAGGCAAACAATAAGTACATGCCAGCGTTTGACGATAGCAGGCCTTCAACATTTATAACCTATTTAGACGCGAACAACCTATACGGATGGGCAATGTGTAAAAATCAGAGATAGTGCTCCAGTTCCAGCGGATAAAGGTACCACGATGGTAGCGGTGGGTGCAGCTACGACTGAACTTAGAAAAGTTACACCTAATACGCTGAGTCCCGAAGATGTAAGGGTTAACAAACCTCCCAACGCTTCGACTACTTTAACACTCTTTTGATATTTTTTACAGATTACGTCTCTCTTTTCACGTTCTCGTAAGATTTCCTGTTGAATTTCAGATATTTTCTGAAGGCGATAAGTGTCTGCTTTGTTCAATTCCATTTTATAAATTCCATTTTATAATATCGAAGAATATTTGTAAAATGGAATTCAAGTTTGCTCGTAATTCACATAACATAACGAGTCTCCTTCGTTTATGGTGACTGTCCCAAGGTCTCTAAAATTCTTAATATCGAGTAAAATTTCTTCCGCGAACCCAGTAACGGTATCGCTTAGCAGGCGACAACCCTCTTCTATAAATTCTGGATGGAGAGAAACTTTACTCGATCCTTTCGTCATTCGGACACCTAAGCCTAATGGTAAAACAGCCGTCTCTTGTGAATGAATAGTTATCGCTTCCTGAGCAAAAAGCTCCCACCTTAGACCGCCCATTTGTCTTTGCGGTCTATACTTGACATCCCACATGCCTTCACACGCATTCCACCTGACGGATCTCGGTTGAGTTCTTACTTCTGGAACAATTTTTGTTTTCATCCACCCCATTTTATGAATTGGAAATAGAGACATTTTATATATATACAATATTTTTTATAGCAACAATCCCAGAAGCGGAATGTTATAAATGGCGAATCTGGTCCTAGTATAAGTCCTTCCCCATTTACGATCCCATTACCTCCTTTCAGATACAGACCTTCTCCTACACCGTTTAATCCAGATCCTAGGTATGGCTTCATATATAAGCCCTGACCCTGTTGCACTATCTTGTAGTTTTTACCTCTAGTATTGAGATATATAGCCCCACCCGTTCCGGTGACTTTATCAATTACTTTAGAACTAGCCGCTGCACCTATTCCAGTTAATGCACCCGTTGCTAAGCTCGGTAATACGCTAGATAGTAGGAATTTGCCAGCAGTTGCAAGAAACGGTAATATAGCACCGATGATGCCGCCTTCGACTTTAGCGTTATGTATCAATTGTGTTTTACTCATTTTTATAGTCACGCCTTTCCCATCCTGAAACGCATTAGCTAGTTTATTGAGTTGTGCTTGGGTGAGAGCTAACACATGCTCTTCGTTGACATCGCTGTGCTTTAATCAAATACTAACACCTGTTCCCGCTTGTAGCGATCTTTTAATTTAATCTTTTTGTCGTTCTGAAATATTGACTTTGACGTTTGTGTATCGACTCATTTTATAAAAAACTACAAACTTTTAAGCTTCTCTAATATGAAACCGTATCGATAATTCCTCACCTCGCAGATTAATTAGTTTACCATTCTAATCGATGAGAGTCGTTTCCATTGTCGAAATCGTGGATAGGGTGATTGGAAGATAGATCATATTTCTCGGCGTTTCAATTATCTTATAGCCAGGCCCTACATTCGGGAAGAAGGAATAGATAATGTTATCTGTATTTCCGTCGTTATAGGATGCTCCGATGATATCGCTCGTTACCCTCAGATTACTAACACTCATTATGTCCACTATATTCTCCGAATCCTGGTAACCCGCCGAATAACGCCGGCTGTCGAAACCGAGGACTTTCCCGATAGAGTTCAACGCCCAAAAATCAACCATGCTATTCTCCGCTATATGCAAAACTGTCTTCAACGTATTGCTGTTTGCTTCTATCTTAGTTTTGTATGCTTCGTTAACCATATCATAATGCTCGTTTTCTTTCATGATTCTCTGGACGTATTCGTTAATATCTGTAATTTCATAGCAGCCTTCAGGGATGATTATAGTTACCCACATACCTCCACCATTTGGCGAATACGAAAAGTTGTGGTTAGTCGCGTCGATGTTTGGGAATGAAAAATATGTCTCCAGATTGACAAGAGCCATCTCGTACTTTTTATCTTTATTGAACTGAATCAACGGATTGAATCGAGTCCTTATTCGCGAACTCTTATCACTCAATAATATGTAAAACGATGACTTTGGCTCTGTGTAACGAGCAGTCCTTTCGGTGTTGTCTGCAATCTTTTGTAGAATCGATTCCATTTTTTAAATTAGCAAGGATTTATTTATAATGGAATGTAGAATTCATCGAAACCGCATCTATACTTTCCGTTATTCCTATTACTAACACTACAAATCCGTGAGGTTGCTTCCACGCTGTTTTGCATAGTTTTCTAAACTCCTCCTTAGGCATGTCTGTACTCACGTAGTCGTTGTAGATGTGATTAATATTTTTAGGTCTTGAGGAAACAAACAGATAAGCTTGCATTCTCTCTAATTGTCTGTCTCGGTAGTTTGAAATAATTATGTGCTAGATAGAAACTGTCGACGTTACTGTGTCTTCCTCGGATGTAAAAAGTCTCGCATTTATTCTGCTTTTCTAACTGTAAATCGTCGTAAATCATCAAGTTCTTCTTGTCACAGGTCAAGTCACTCGGGTCTGGCACATCTGCTGATTCAAAGAACTGGGAAGAAATATCAGATTTTTTATTCAAGTGTTTAGCCATTTCCTCAATTACAACCTCTGGTGAATAATTTTGTCTTATGATCTCGTCTTGAATATAAAATAACCCGATGATGGATTCTTTAGGTATTTTTTTTCAAAAGCTTTTTTCAGAATTTTATACTCTGATTGAAAGAGAGACCGTCCAAATATTTCCAGATTGTCGTAATCTAACCATCCATGTCTTAGAAGTAGGTTCAACAGTAAAGTAGTCTTCCCGCATCCAGAATTTCCTACGATTAACCCTCTAATACTTCTAGGTAAAAGAGTACTATTGGATATATTAGATAATATGTCGTTCCACGAAAAAAAAATTTACTTCCATTTTAAATGTATCTAATTGTATTTAAAATGTAATGCGTAAAGTGTAAAACTCATACTGAAGCCAAAAATATTCAAAATGTTATAACGAAGAATGGGAGGTCAATGCTTTGAGGCACGTGTGATGTATGCGGAAAAACAAAGACACAGTTCGTGAAAGCAGCACAAGGTGGCGATCTAGTTGGTTCTCTAAATTCGGTTACTAGCGGTATTAAGTTACCATGTTCTAAATTTCCAGGTGAGATGCATTTACCAGGACATCAGTTTACGGGTCCTGGAACTAGACTGGATTTGAGATTGAATCCTGATGGAACTCCTAAAGGTTGGTCGAAACCTGTTGACAGGGTTGACAACGCTGCATATTATCATGATTTAGCTTACAGCCAGCACGCGGATACGGCTTCTAGGAATATTGCCGATAGAGCAATGATTAATGAATTGAATAATATACCTAATCCTAGCTTACAGGATAGATTTGAGAGGGCTATAGTCAAACCTATATTATCTAATAAATCTAATCTCGGGTTAGGTTTAAAAAAAGCCTAAAATTACAACCCGATCTTAAATGGACCGACCAACTCGCGGATGAATTACATAAACCACTAGTAAGGCGTTTTAAAAAAAAGGAAAGTGTACGTTAGTGGGATAGATGAAATAAGGGCCGCTTATTTAGTCGATATGCAGGCTTTCGCTTAAGACAACGATGGTGTGAAATACCTGTTAACCGTGATAGATGTGTTTTCAAAATATGGTTGGATCGTGCCATTAAATGATAAGAGTGGAAAATCTACCGCTAATGGCTTCGTGAAGATACTCGAGAGCGGTAGAAGGCCTATTAAAGTATGGGTAGATAAAGGTAAAGAATTTTATAATAAAGACGTAAAGAATTTGGTTGAATTGTACTCTACTGAGAATGAAGAAAAATCTTGTGTCGTTGAGCGCTGGAACAGAACGATGCGAGAGAAAATGTTTAAGTACTTTACAGCTAATTCAACAAGAAGATATATAGACGTGTTGGGTGAAATGGTTAGTAATTATAATGAGACTAGGCATTCTTCTATTAAAATGACACCATCTAAAGCTAGTTTTAAAAATAATGAAAAGACTGGTTGGATGAATTTGTACGGTGATGAGATCTCAGAACCCATTAAGCCTAGATTCTCGATTGGAGATAAGGTTAGGATAACTAAGAAGAAGAATATAT
Organism: Bimastos eiseni; assembly: GCA_959347315.1. Taxonomy (NCBI): domain Eukaryota; kingdom Metazoa; phylum Annelida; class Clitellata; order Crassiclitellata; family Lumbricidae; genus Bimastos; species Bimastos eiseni. The sequence goes on along the minus strand of OY365807.1, from coordinate 41,039,612 downwards.
TTGAAAAAGAATTTACAGCTCGATGGACTTCAGAAATTTTTGCTGTTACTCAAATTCAATACACAGATCCACCAACTTATAAGATTACCGATTATAATGGTGAGGAAATACAGGGTTCGTTTTATGAACAGGAGCTTCAGAAGACAACTCAAGAGGTATTTAGAATTGAAAAGGTAATCAGAAAACGAGGGAAGAAATCTTTAGTGAAATGACTTGGTTATCCTGAGTCCTATAATTCTTGGATTGATACTGAAGACTTGGTTGGTGTGTGATGACTCATCGAAACTTCCTGACATTCGGAGCCTATAGGTGGGTGTTTTTTTGAGCTAGGCTATTGGTCTGTGTATGAATCGTGGCCCATTAGCAATATTTTGGTGAGCTTTAGGTCGGACATTTGACCTTGGCCTTGGTTGTGAGGTTTTCGGCATTGTTTTGTAACCCCCCCCCTCTTGGTTAGAAATGAACGAATTAAGCTGTATTTTGGTTAAATGTCTCAAACAGCGCACTTATCTACTACTTTGGCTTTATAATATACCTCTCTAGTAGGGGTTTGCCCGCGGGTCGGATACACTCGACACGTACGCGTGGATACGGGTGGGGTAGATGTATAGATTGAGAATTGAAGGGAGCTGCATTGAGAAGGAACTGACCCAAGGAACAGTACCGAACAAACGGGTGAGAGGCAGATCAAGAATCGCATGGATGGACAACATTCGGACATGGACTGGAATGACATTGTAGCAGCTCACAAGAAAGAATGAGGACAGACTGGATGGAGAAAGACAGTCCATGATGCGGCCAACATTCGGCTAAAGACAAGACGATACTTATATCCATATGCACGCTTACACTCTTACTCCTCCTCCTTCTCCATTTCCTTCTCCTCCTTTATATCTCAACCTCCTGCATCTTGTTCTGCTCCTGCCTCTCTGCTGTCCCTCAGCTCCATCCTCATTCTTTTTGTACTCCTCTTCATTCTGCTCTTCCCCTCCTCCTCCTGCTTCCGTCCCATTCTCAGTCATCTTCCTTGTACTGCTTCTCCTTCTGATTCTGCCATTTTACTGCCTCTGCTCTGCCTATACCTACTTCCTCGTCTTTCTTTTCAGCGTCTTCTTCCTCAATTTCCTCCTCCTCGCCTTCCCCTTCTCGTCGTGCTTCCATTCTCCCTTTTACCTCCCCCTGCTTATTCTTCTGCTCCCGCCATTCTGTTGCCCCTCGTCTCCCTCCTCCAATTCATCCACCTACTCCTTCTCAGCCTCCTCTCCTTCCATTTCTTCTTCCTCTTCTACCTCCTCCTCCTGCTCACGCATCTATTGCCTGCGTCACGGCTGATGTCACTGATGCTGCAGCTGCTACTACTACGATTACAGTACACGCTGAGAGAGTTGTAATTCTACTGGCAGTAGTTACATTGCTTATCCAGAGGTGTTGGATTTTCAAATCTGTCTTAAATCCAAAAGACCAGAGCCTAAGCCGGGCAGGACCATCTGGTAAATCTATAGCTGATAGGCCTACTAGCTATTCGCATGCATGCATTTCAAATTGTCAATGCAATTAATCATTACATACAAAAGACAAAAACAAGAAATAACCCTAAACATATTGCACAACAATTTCGCAAGCTTTCCAATACTGTTAATACAGCAAATTCTACCAGCACAAGTTTCAGCACTGTCAGCTCAACAACAAGCAGATTTCCATACTGCCCTGCATACTTCTACTATTTTGCATGTTTTTTTAAAAGTGTTTTACACTTGCCTAAATCTTTTACGGTGTAACGACTATTATTAATTCACGAGAGTAGACCTACGTAAGGCAATGAATGCCACTAAATCAAAGGTGGCCCAGTGACAAAACTGAAAAGAAGATCGGAAATAACCTCTAGAGTCACTCAAACTGAGTTCATTTTCTAAAGCCAAGTTCGCATTCAGCACTGCCAACTGTGAATTGCACTGATAAGTTTTTTTAAAGTTTTCCCCAGAAACGCAGCTCCCTTCGCGTATTTGAAGTCTCTGTATTCCTGCTTCAATTTTGTAGATGTAGTATAACTAAAGTACCAGACATTTATTTCATGCCAGCATGTTTCTATAATTTCCCCATTATTCTGGCGAAACAGTGAAATACAGTAAAAAAAATCGTAGAAGTTATTTCTTTATATTTTTGTTTTCCCCGTTTTTCCGTTTTTTTTTATTTTCGATAAAACGCCATTTTTACCGTTTTCTAATTTTGTTTTCTCCGTCATTTACATCTATGAAAGAGAATCTAAATTCTCGATGAAATTTGCGCTAACCAGAGAAGCATTAGAAATAATAAACAGCTTATACTTTAAATGGACATATACAAAGCTCCCCGCTAAAGCTCTTTCCAAATTACTCTTCCTAGGCCTCGTTCTTGTAACCAAGGTCACAAAAAAATAATAAAATGTTATTTTTTTCAAACTTGTGGAATAAATGCTTGTCAGACTAGTGTCGTTATACGTGTGCGTTGATCGAATGATGTAGGCATTTGCAGGCTATGCTGTTTCTATAGGCCTATAATACTTTCTGCCACTATAAGTATCTCTCACCGTTTAGCAGCCAGTTCACTGATCCAGCGAACTGAATTGCCATTGGACCAAGAAGAGGTCTACGATCTGCGTCTAAAGGTGACTTTGTTGTCAAACGTTTGGCAACAGAATGTTTGAAATAGTCGGGCCAGCTGAATGGAACATCCTGCCAGAAGCAGTGCGCAGAGCTTCCTCGATGGAAGTTTTCAAGTCCGAACTCAAACTTCATTTATTTTCTGTGTACTACGATTAACGAATTGTCTTGTCACGCGTCCTTTAAGTAAGACTGTTTTATTAAGGCGCGCTATAAATGAAGGTTGTATTGTATCGCATTGTACATTGGGGTGTTGATTATTCGACATAGGATGCTAAAAATCCACAGTTTCATCCATGTACGACTTTCTATCGACATAGGATTTCATCAATTACTGATATAAGTGACTAGGTGGCTTCTGATATTCGCCAGTTACCCTAACCATAGCCATAACCATAGCCATAACCATAGCCATAACCATGGCCATAACCATGGCCATACCATCAGTTTTATTGCTCCAGACCAACAAGATACATCAATTGACAATATGCATGTTTGACATTTCGGTGGAAACAAGAGAAGGAAAATAAAAGCACAAAAGATTGCTGATGTTCGTTAAACAGTTCTATAGGCCTAGATCTTAAATTTGTAAATACTGAATTTTTTATTGCATGCGAGAGCGAGTAGAATGTTCAAGAATTTGAATTATATAGTGCTATATCTTAACAGTGTATGTTTATCCGAGTGGATATATTAAACGCAATTATAAAAAAGTTGTAGCCATTACCACGGTAACTACCGCGCTTACCATCACCATCCCACGGTTAATAGGCCTACCGCAGACGATGCTGCAATCCACATAGTTTTGTCGCCTATTCTGACACCATTACCGCGGTTTTTACCGTGGTATTACCGCGTTCTACAGTTCCGTACAATCTCTACCACGAATGGCTGCTTCCAGTAGGAATTTTTTTATTGTTCCGTCTATAGCAACCAACATGGGAACTGTACTAAGATAGCAACTGAGGACTCATCTGGGTATCTCGTTGCAAGCTGAGATGTTCGTTTCTAGCTTGGACGTCACAAAAAGGTTTTTTGCAATCTTATCTTGCTGATCATTTTCAACTCTCCAATCAAGGAGCCTTCAGTGGATCGCAGGCGTCACCTGATTCTGTCGTCATCCTCGCTCCCTCTGTGGTCCTGCCTCACTTAGATCGCTGCAACGCTATTTTCTCCTCGCCCTCTCCTCTCCTCTCCTGGTTCTGCGTCTGTTGGCTAACTGCAGTCCATACTACGCTGGACACAGCGCAGATGACTGCTGTCTATTGGCGTTGATAGGATTATGTGCGTCACACTATCTGGCTGTCCATTCATGGCCGTCGCTCGCTTGCTGATCCCCGCATACGCTGCAAGGTCACAATGCAGCGAAGAGCTTCAACGGTCGGTCGGTCAGTCGGTCGGTGCTGCAGCCTCTGATTAAATCAGCATGCTATGTCGCCACCGTTGGTCAGACAGCCTAGTCATCAGTCGTTGCTGCTGCATCCTTTAATCTTATTCCGCTCCCTCCCAATGCACGGACACGCGCACGTCGAGACTCCAGCTCTTCCGCTGGAAGACCAGCCCCATCAACGACCTTAATACGCTAATCTGATTGGTCTGCTTGACAAGGACTCCAAACGCTGTTAATTATTTTTTTAAAATCACGTGCACTAAATTTAACGTGGGTCTGCTTATAGCCCTGCGCTGTGTGGGTTTTGCGGAGGAGGACAACTAGAGGAGATGATTCTATAAGATCTCTTTTAATGCAATATTTTTAGACAGATCAGAGTTTTATCAAAAAGGTCATTTTACTCACTAAGAAGGACATATACATGTATTCTGCATGGAAAAGTTCTCTTTTGGCTTCAGTTTATTTCAGTTCACTGTTTTAATTCCAGCTAACTACTGTTGGACAATATCTGCTACTTCTGTCAGTGTGACTATGGAAGTTAAAACATAGGCCTACTATTATGTCAATACTACTTGTACCGGTGTAGCGATTTCAAATTATCCCCAGGTGGTGAAAGCCTAAAGGAAGCCAAGACTCAGAAGTCTGAAATCTTAACGAGCAAAAAGAAGGGCAAAAATTGGATACTAAAATGTAAAAACATTATGATACAGGGAAATTGGCGCATGCGGTGAGAGAGATGTAAGAATACAAACTTGAAATATTGGGGCAGAGTGAGATGCGATGGACCTGCAGTGGCAATATTGTGTCTCAAGGACTAAGCATCTACTACTCATGTGGAGCCAAGTATAAAAGACAAGTGGGCATAATGGTTGGCCAAAAATGATATCAGCTAATTAGATGGGAACTAGTAAGTGAAAGAATAATTTCCATCAGACCACAAACAGGGCATACCATCACTTTGAACTTGCAGCATTTGCTAAGTCTTCTTATTACTTTTGATGAGTTAAGTAGAGGATTGAATTATCAAGTCAAAAGTTACATCCCTAGTTGTTGTATATTTATGTTGTAATTACACTACTTTCTTAACCATTTAGGCAAGTCTTTACTATCTTATGTTTGTATGTTACAATGTGATGCACTTTGATCTCGTGTAGCCTATTACTGATTTCACACATTTTACATTTTTTTGACTTTTATATATTATTTCTCACAGGTTAAAACTAGTCTTCTATCCTTATGTGTTGCGTGTTTTATGAAACATACTGGTTATCATTAGTTGAAAGCATAACAATTTAACATTTTGACTCATTCAGAGAGTGGGTAATGTGATCACGGAGGGATAATCTAAAATCGATTTCAGATTGCCGGGGGTTAACCTGAAATGGGGGGTAACTTGAAGTCTTTACAGACCGGTACTGGTGTTGTAGGGTGACCCGTAAGCGGAACCTTTGGTTCCATTGGGTCTGCCTTTTGACTTTAGCCATGTGAATGCTTAGAAATGATGTACATTTAGTACTTTATTTTTATGGAATTCTGTAAGATGTTTGTATAGGCCTACTTTAATTTCGAAAGTGCAATAAAAAATGTGTTTGACTCTGTCTACTGAGAGATCGCGCGTGGCTTCAAAAACTATTTTAAAGCTTTGACTTCAAAATCAGACAACGAGAGAAGATGATTTATTTTATAGGATCACTTCTTGCGCAGTATTGTTAGACAACTTGTCATCATTCGTTCGTATTGTACTTGTAATCTTACTGCGGTTTGTCAATTTGAAATTGTTATCTCAGAGTTGTATTAAACAGGCCGTTATAGTTTTGAAGTTTTGACTTCAAAATCAGACAACGGGATAAGATGATCGATTTTACAAGATCTATTTAATGTGGGGGGGGGGGCAATATTCTTAGACATCTTAGAGTTGTATCAAACAGGTCATTATAATTGTGAAGCTTTGACTTGGAAATCAAGGCAATTCTTCGATTATATTATGTCGCAGACACACGTTATTGTTGTCCACGATAGCTGTTGCTGTTTCTTGCTTGTTTGATCATCTATTTGTTTCAATAATTCTCGCATGCTCAGATGGCCAATGTGTTGAAAATCCGCATTTGCCTCCAAGTTTTGCCTTGGATTTTGTTCATTCGTAGGTAGTGCTTGAGGCAACATATGTCATGATATTCTAAGCCAAACCTCACTTTGAATATATAACACATTAGCGGCATGAGAGTTGTTTGTCAAGATGAGACTTTCATGTGTCATCTTTGATCGGTAACTAAAAAATTTGGCTAAGCAACGGAAAGACAAGGAATATGGGTTTCAATGTTAAGACCCCTTCAATTATCCAGCGTCCTCTCACATCCTAAATCACCTCCACCGGTTCTTAGTCTATTCTATCCAACAACACTTGCGAAGATCAGTGATCTCATTATGTCATCTTCTGATTAAATAAACAGTGCACCTTAGACGCAGTTCCTACTCTTAGCATTCTATACCGTTATCAAACTGTCACCATTCCTACTCTCAGCTTCATTTTTACAATATTGGATAAGGTAGGCCTAGCTGTTAATCGTCTGAGCTGTCTTCATCTCTCCTTCTACTTCTACAGTCTATGCCTTCCTTTTCCAATATGCAAACACCATTAAAATTTAAATAGGAATGGTGACAGTTTGATCCCGGTATAAAATGCTAACAGTATATATATATATATATACACACACACATATATATATCGTGTAACTGTAAATATAAGATACTTCAGGTTATGTTAGTATATGACTGTATTTAGTTTAAAAAGTTCTGAAGCTATTTAGAAACTAGATACATTGTAGGCCACATATAGGCCTACATGTGGAAGGTGATATGCGTTTTTGTGGTGGAGCATTCTGTTATGTGCTTAATACTAAGCTTTTGCTGTAATTTAACAATTCACTTTGTTTGTACTTGAGGTATTTTAGGAGGTTAAATCACAATATGTAATTCGTCATTTTATATACACTGAGTCATCATTAATGAATCTTTAAATAATATTGATATTCATTTTTATGGAACACCTCACGCTGCAGTAATCAGTGATTAATTATTATCCACAATTAATCATGATTTGTTTTCCATTGTATTGATTGTAAGATCCACCAATTACATGAACGAAGTTCATTGGCTTCGTACTTCGTGGCTTCGGGGCTATTTTGTCTGGGGCTATTTTGTCTGTGGCTTTTTGTCTGGGACTATTTTGTCTGGGGTTATTTTGGTCTGGGACTATTATGTGTGAGACTATTTTGTCTGGGGCTATATTGTCTGAGGCTGTATTGTCAGGGCTATTTTGTCAGGTCACTTAATTTAAATCAACATTATACAGAACGTCCATATTGCGTTTAATGTCTTGGCTGCCCATTGAGCAGAGAATCAGTTGGAGCCTCCATTTGATATAGGCCTAGTTTACACAAAGTACTGCATTTCAACCAATCAGCGTATTTCTATAGCCTTCGTAAACAAATACACTTGTAGATTACATTTGCTCGTCCTCAATTCAGCACTGACTTGTGCAATCTCTATGTCTCTTCGAGTGCCCCCCTCACACGAACAATGTTGGACTCTCGAACTTTCTCGGTCACATTTTCCGAAGGTTTGGAATTCGTTGGGCAAATCGGTTGGCTCGTTAAATTCTTTAATGTCATTCAAAGGCCATAAACTTAAGACCCATTTTTTCGACTTATGTATGGCTATTGAAATTACTTCTGTCAAAATGTGACTATGGAAATTGAAACATGGGTCTACTATTGAATATTATGTAAGTACATTAGATAGGCCTACTAGTGTCGGTTCTGGTGTTGCAAGGTATGATCCTTATGGAATTCTGTAAGACGGTTTTATCTAGAAATTCAGAAATGCAATAAAATAGAGCCTGCCTGTTAAAACCGGCTTCTGTGTGATAACAGATAAACGCAATAAGACATAAGCGTAGGCCTACTAATAGATTAATGTGTTAAGATTTCAACGTGAGAAAACATTAACATAGGAATTAACCTGATAAAATTTAAAGTATTTTAAACGATAGAGATATTACGTGATTCAGTAGAGTGCACAAATGCTAACTAAAGATTAAGATGTGTGCGAGATCAACGTTATTTAGGGTTAGTTTACACAACCAAATACTCAGAAATTAGCATATGCTGGATTCACACCATCAAAGAGATGATCACGACAATTAAGATGACAACACGATCGAGTGATTAACGACAGCAAGACTAGCGTGTTATAGAAAGATCAGTTTAATGAGAGACTCACATTCTAGAAGTCAAATTTCAATGAGATGCCAAGAAAGGAGAAGTTAGTTCAATTTGCAGCTTGTTGAAGAAAGATCGCCGATTTACCGCATAATATACTATGCTGGACGGTGGTAGTTCGAACCAACTGGACAACCAGATCCAATGGACATTCATTCATTCATTCTTTCTTTCATTCATTCTTTCTTTCATTCAATTACTCGCTCATTCGTGCATTCATACATTAATTCGTTCATTCAGCTCTCTGTCAAGAAAACTAGTGCTCAGAGGTGCTCCGAACTCCAGCACGGCTAAAAAATTTCCTAAAATTAACAGTCTAGCTGAGTGATTGAGCGCCAATGGAGGAGGGCAACGCATGCTCGGCACAATAATAACAAGTGAATTGTTTTCGAATATTGATCGCCTTTCGACGATCTTACTTACGAACGACAGAAAATGCTAGGAAAATACTGCGTTCAATTACATTACGTGTCATCAGCCGTCGCAGTGTCCAGACTTCGGTGATCAATCGAAGAAGCCATTAGCAGATAAGCTCGACCGCGTATAAATGAGATTCCGGAACATTCGTACAACGACAGAGGCAGTTGTTGTCGTCTGCTCGGAATTCGAACCCAGAGCCACTGCGTCAGTGAAATTGAAATGCATCAGCGCATAACGCCGCTGGGCTTCCAGACAGGCAGACAGAAAAACAGACAGACAAACGGTGAGACAGACAGACAGAAAGACAAACAGACAATTCGTTGCAATTGCCTCAGATGAAGTAATTTCCTCGTTTGAGACTTCGTTTCATAGACGCCTCGTTCTTCCCCACTCCTTCCTCCATTCCGTCCTCCATCCCTGCCCCTTCTCTTCCCCATCACTCTCCTCATCCACCATCCTGGCTTTCTTCCTCTTCCTCCGTTCCTCCCTCGAGTCAAAATTCATCAGCGTCGCAATCTGCCGTTCATTCGCAAACGCAAATCTCATTTCACGCCCAAAATCAGTCTACATCTGCCTCCGTATTTCTGTCTGTCTCTTCGTGTCTCCATCTGTGTGTTTGCTGCCTCTGTGTCTCCGTCTTTGTCTGAGCATTTTGGGTGCATTAGAACACTTCGTCTGCCAGTGTGGTGTTTGCATAATACCCTGCGTGCGTTCGCCTGCCTGCCTGTCCCTCTGAAATTGCTTGTGTGGTATTAGCCCCAAGCCTTTGAATCTCGATCAGAAATTGGCGCAGCATAAATAATCCAAATGCTCAGTTTGTCGGTGAGTCCGTCTGTCCGTCCGTTTGTGCATCCACCTGTCTGTCTTTCTACATCTGTAATTGTGTCTTGGGGCGACGTATCCGCATACTTGACACCTGGACGAAGAAGAAGACTAGAGTCGACAGAAGACGAGACGACACAAACATCATCGAAATAGGTCGTCCGTCTATAGTATATATGTATACATATATATATGCATGTATATATATACACACACATATATATAATATATATATAATATATATATATATAATTCATATATACGTGTGCTGCTATTGGTGGTGCTGCTACTGCTGGTGTTGGTGCTATGGATTGTCGGTGGTCTTGACGAAGTCGGTGCGAATGAGCGTCGAGATGTGGATGCTTTGAAGTGGGGCATGAGTCTGTGTCCGCTCCTCCTCCGCCTCCTCCTCCTTGGTCTGGAAGCAAATGAGACTGCTCTTTGCTCCGGAAATAATTCCATTTCTGGTCATGAAATTGAATGGAAGCATCAAACAGAAACCCGCAGCAACTCTATCCCATTCCGCCGAATGCGTCCTACATGCCGCAGCATACGAACCGTGCTGTGCGATCCAATCCATTCCTCTCAGGCTTTGCTCAGGGAAGGGGGGTGGACGGACGAGGGGCGATGAGGGTTAAAGCACGCTAAGTGTGTCGTCACTGCCGTAGCGATGGACAGCAACAACAGCAGCGCCTGCAGGAAGCGCTGTTTGCCTGCGCTAACGATTTGAGATCTCTCGTCACAGAACGACGACTTATTAGAATCGCACATCTAATATCTTTGGCGTCTAAACCTTGGGGCGATGATGACTAGTTGCTGAAATGAGGGAAAACGGAGCTAACAGCTAGCAGCAGGTTTCTCAGAGTGTCCTCTCGATTTGAATAGGACTAAACGCGTGCTACGATGACTTCCTATTTCACGGTATTTAATTAACCTACAGGATCACCGCCAAAGCTTGGCCTAATTGCTGGTGTTGAATTACTTATTTGTTTCTGTTCTCCGCTGCGCTGGGTGAAACGGAAAGAGAGAGAGAGACAGAGAGAGACAGACAGACAGAGACAGACAGAGACAGACAGAGACAGACAGAGACAGACAGAGACAGACAGAGACAGACAGAGACAGACAGAGACAGACAGAGACAGACAGAGACAGACAGAGACAGACAGAGACAGACAGAGACAGACAGAGACAGAGACAGAGAGACAGAGACAGACAGAGACAGACAGAGACAGACAGAGACAGACAGAGACAGACAGAGACAGAGAGTCAGACAGAGAGAGAGACACAGAGAGAGAGAGACACAGAGAGAGTCAGACAGAGATAGTGAGAGAGAGACAGACAGAGAAACAGTGAGACAGAGAGAGAGAGAGTCAGACAGAGAGACAGAGAGAAAGATGAGGCGTGTGTGCACTTCGGAACTTAACTGTAAGAAGAGCGATATAAAATAACAGTTGTATTGTAATGTATAAACATTCTTAATAATTGTAATGATTTTACCAGAGCTTTTCAGCATAAAGATTGTAATAATTATACTCTATCCATTCTTCTTCGTTCTACGAGGTCTTATTCAGTTTCAAGTATTTTTGCTTTTGTAAAGATTTCATTTATAATTGTAAGAGAATTTGCACATGACATTCGGTTTTTTAGGAGAGAGGAGGTTGCGGAGCTTTAAGACATATTTGAGGGATATGACTTTTGTGACGACGTGTCACGAGTAGGGAGGGGGACGTGCTGCGACTCTAGGCGGTCTGGTGCGTTTGGGTAGAAATTGATTCCTGCTTGCTTAATGTGATGATGTGATGTCACATTTCTTTTACACCGCTCCTCTGCCACAAATCGTCACAGATGTGTGACCTCTCTCGTCCCCTTGGAGCGTGACGACATTTATGGACGGTCCAAGGTCGACTAAAGGCCCATAAAAAGCTATAAAAATTTTCTTATTCAGTTTTATTAGGTTAATCTTCATTTTGTGGCAATAAGATAATTAAATTTGTGGTGAAGACCTAGACTGTATGCTAAAGTTTTTCATAGACGTAAGCCTGGGATTATAATAATTAAGACCCTAAAAGTAGGCCTACAGTCTTATCAGACTGCGAGATATAGTTATGCCTATTAGCTATAATATTTTTGTCACCACTTTCATACCAAAAATAAGCAAATTTTCCAATCCGCCTTTCTGATTAATAAGGTGAGATTGTTACTAACTACAACAAAATTAGCCGTGATTCTGAGTCGAATAAGAAACTACGATGAAAATTTCGCTCTTTCTGTGGCTCCATTCGCCTTCATTTACAATTTCGAATCAGTGCCTTGCGTCCTCTATGTTTAGATTAGGCCTATCTGGTTTCAAAATGGTGGCATATTTATAATGATAATATAATAATATTTTCAAACTGACAAACCGCAGAATGATTACAAGAACAGTATGAGCGAATGATGACGAGTTGTTACAGGAGTCGAATTTGACCGTCTGCAGCCACGCAGGGCGCCCATAACGCTATAAATTTTCATTTTTGACAAACGCCGCCGCCTAGCGAAAAAAGGAAAGAAGTCAACCTTTGGGGTGATATGGGTCTCGATCTCGGTACCTCAAGCGCTGCGTCCCAGTGTGTTCACCACTACTCTACGACCCCTCCCATTTTTATTATTTATAATAAAAAAACGGCGGCATATAATCCGTGAAGTAGAAGAAGAAGAAATACAAAATGCAAAAACGTAGTCCTTGTATTTGATGCATAATTGAGACTTTCGTGCTACGGTTGACATAATGGTCATCTATGGAGAGGACTCGTAATGGCAGAGACATTTTGCAGACAATCATTGCTAAAGATGCAAAATAGCAGACGGTGTTCACCCGTAAAAAGAGCAGATGCAGACAAACCCGACGAGCACACACAGCGACAGACAGACTGTCACAGACAGACAGACAGACGGATACAAAGATTCTCTTTCTTGCACGCATTCACATTGGCAAAACAGACATACATGTATGTAGACTGTAGTGCAATTATTGGCACTGCACACATGCAGAAGAATGTACAACCGACGGCGATTATATTATCATAGTGTTGTACTAATGTAATATCTGGTCAAGATTGTGACTATTATTCGTTTCTAAGAACATTTGAATTATAGGATAGGCTAAAATATTTGAATCTACTGTGCATATATAACTATATGGACACTAGGTGGCAGTTCAGCTACCTTATGGCTAATGGATTTTCTAATCGTCAGCTAAGCGTATTTCTAATCGTATTTCTAATCGTAATGACAGGCGTTAGATTAATTAAACAATTAAAACAGAGAGTCGAGGCAGGGATACGGAGAGCTATCGATAGAGAAGTATACGAACATCTCATAAACGTATACCTAAAGCTATTGCCCGAGGGCGAATCAAGGAGCATTGTAACATCATATAATAATTTTACCAACTTGCTGTAAATATGATTGTGGCTCTAACCGATCAGCCACTGTGCCACACAATCCATGACACTACTATAGAAAGTTCATGAACTCATACACTCACGCAGATTATATTGCCTCTATGATATGATTATTGCGGCACAGTGGCCGATTGGTTAGAGTTGTCAGCCTGTAACACTCAGTGTGCGCTGAGTGAGCGGGTTTGAGCCTCGTCCGGTGAGTCACTGTGTAAGGACCTTGAGCAAGGCCTTTGCGCGCAATTGCTCTGCAGTACAACTGCAATTGTGCCATTGAGGCGTGTTTCACTTCTGAACAAAAGATGTTGGAAGACGGGCGGTATAAAATTTCGGTAATAATAATAATAATGATCTGCATTCAATATAATCGTCAAAAATCATCAAGAAGTCTTCGTGATTCAGTACCTAGAACGAACACCACGTGCTGGAGGACGGGCCTTTAAGCCCCCGAAGATTGAATGCCTATCTGCTCGTAGCTCAGCTACCACCATAACCTGGAAGACGACCAGCAAAGATGATCTCAAAGTACATAGATCTACACGGTGATTCATTAAAAAACGTACCTTACATAGGTTAGCATAACTCAGGTAAATGACCATTAATTTTAATGAAATTTCAGAATAATGATGCTTGATATTCTATTCAAGTGCTACATAAATCATTTGACACACCAAGCTAAAATGACGTGACGCGATTGACGAAACTAATGACGTCGCGAAAATATCGCGAAAAAATGGTGTTTACCGAAGAGGATAAACAATTTGTTACATTCTTACGAAAGAATAAAAAGTACAGTGCAAAACGTTTTCTAAAGAAATTTCCTGATAAAGAGTGGACTCTTGGTGGATTAAATGCGTTACTTTCAAAGATCGACAAAACTGGGTCTTTCCATCGTCGACCAGGCAGCGGCCGCCCGCGTACGGCAGCAACAACCGACAATGCTGAAAAGGTTGAATCGCTGGTGCTCAGCCAGGAAGATATGCCGCAAACGCATCGCACACAGAGACAAATTGCTCGAGAAATAGGAATCAGTCAGACATCAGTTTGGAGAATTGTCAAGAATGATTTACATTTGCGATGTTTAAAGAAACGACACGCTCAAGAACTCACAGCAGCCAACAAGCAAGCAAGATTGACACGTTCCCGTCAGCTACTGAGGTTGTATCCTGCAAGCTTAGTGAATTTCATTTGGTTTACTGATGAGAAATTGTTTACTGTGGCAGCACCCAGTAACAGTCAGAATGATCGTATTTACGTCTCAGCCGGTACAAGGAAGAGAGACGTTCCAGCAAATCGTCTTTTGCGGACTCGACCAACTTTCAGCAAGTCCCTTATGGTATCTGTCGGGGTATCTGCACTCGGTCGTACGAACATCCATTTCATCGAACCAGGTGTTAAGATTAATGGACAATATTACAGAGATGTTCTACTAATGCAGGGTCTCTTGCCTGACATTCGTGAGATAACGGAGTATTTCATCTTCCAGCAGGATAGCGCTCCTGCGCACAGAGCTCGGGAGACCGTTGCGTTACTCGAAACTGAAACACCTGATTTCATCCCGCCTAATTACTGGCCACCTAATAGCCCTGATTTGAATCCAGTGGACTATAAGATATGGAGCGTCATGCAGGAAAAAGTCTACAGAAATCGAATACATGATGTCGACGAGTTGCGTCACCGAATTGTGGAGGTATGGGATGAAATGGATCAGCGCATCATTGATGAGTCAGTCAGGCAGTGGCGTAGGCGTCTTCGCGCGTGTGTTACTGCCCGAGGGGGTCAATTTGAACATAAACTGTAACTTTCTTCCTATTCAGAACTGATTCCTCTATGTTCACTTAAATTTTTTTTGACATAAACCGATATTTGACGGAGTTACAATTAAATATCTAGGGGTACGTTTTTTAATGAATCACCGTGTATTGTTTGAATGATTGTATAGCAATGCTGCCTTTCACGCGTCGGTTCAATTAGACCTCTCGATTAAGGAGGCAGATTGCACTTTAATAAACAGAGACAAACAGAAAGGGACAGAGAGACAGAATGACACAGACAGAGTGAGAGATGGACAGAGAGACACTGTATGAGATAAATCATCACAATGTATATGTCGGCACAACGCAAATCCAGTCACTTAAAAAGACTTGCACGCATTAGGCAAAAGTTTTGCGGAAAATCATCCATTAATCGCATTTAGGCCAAGCACAAGAAGTAACCAATATTTTTAATTTATTGGATATTGACTATTACATGTGTTCATGCACTATCTTGACGCGAGGATGGCTTCCTGTCTAGCAGCGCATTAGCTGCAGGATAGCAGCGCTTGTCTGGCGGTATCTGGTTGGTAGCGCTTCGTCCTTTAAGTACTATAGTCTCTGTTGGTCGGCTTCTTTCGTCGGATAGGGGGAGCTACTGGTTCCTAGTTTGATCCTCGATTAATCAGCACCGACCCTTCTCGGTTGTCAGTCCTTCCATTTGAAACGGACCTTCGCTAGCGCTACGCATACATCTTAGGAACAATCTGCCAGCCTTCTATTGCATACTCAAGTCACTTTCATTTGGCCGCAGTCTGGCTGACAGCGCCTCTGAGTAGGTTTCTTGAAGGAAGCGTTATATACATTTTCGAAATGAATGAACGAAATGTAAAGTATTAGCGGCTGACTAATTGATCCCTGTGTAAATTTAATTCCAACATTTGGCTCTCAATATTTAATAAATGTCCAGCTGTGTGCACGATAAAAAGTCTTTGGCTTATGTAATCTATGTCCGCTAATTGCGACGTAAGATATGTCGGCTGACTATAGCGTAAGACATGTCAGCCAATAGCAACGTGAAACGTCGTTCACTTACGCTCCTCAATTATGACCATTTAGATCCACAATTCAAGTAAATGTCTAAAATAGAAATTATAATCAAATAATTATTGGTCGTTGCTTTGACTCTATAAGCAGGCTGACGTCTGAGGATTACGAGAGTAATGGATGAACCACTGGATTGAAGAGCAGCTGGAGACGAGATCGATTCTGGCTCCTCATAAAACTGACTAGTTATTTCATTCGCTGGGCGTCGTCGGCGGTTTAATTAGATGTAGGACGTAATAGGCGCCTTGCATGACTGCCGTGAAGTTAAATTCGATTCGTCTAATAACCTGTGATCATACGTTCACACTATACTAAGTCTTGTAATCAAACTGCGGTCTGTGAGTTTGAATCAATGAGCAACGATTATTACACGACCACTGATCAGAGGGATATGCCCTAAAGGTCTCTCTTCACTGATGCTATAGACCGATACGTAGGGAAGAGCGATAGGAGTCTGCATCCTCGTTCAACCGTGAGCACTAGGCGGCGCCACATGCACGCATGGAATATATTAGCGCTATATAAATGTTGGCTCAATTTATAGCGCTCATGACGTCATTGACGTGGTGCAAGCAAGCCAAGGCTTAACGCAGGCGATGCAAGAACGAAATGAAGCAGAGGAAGGCAGATGGAGAAGCATATAGGGAGATTGGGAAGCAATGGCAGACGAGGAAGGGGACAGCCAGCGGGAAAGCCTGAGGGAAGATGTTAGGTCAGGCAGGGAGAACTGATGGAATTGGAGGCTGAGGGAAGGAAAGGAAGTTGGACCACTGATTGGAAAACTCTGATTGCATCTCGTGTTTCTTAACTCGGAGCCGTTCTAGCTCGCCATAGCTCGGATCAAACGATCTGATCAACGATCTGATCAAACGATCTGATCAAACGATCTGATCAAACGATCTGATCAAACGATCTGATCAAACGATATGATCAAACGATCCAATGATCGGATCCAACGATCCAATGGTCGGATCCAACAATCCAACGATCGAATCCAACGATCCAATGATCTAATCCAACGTTCGGATCCAACGTTGGATTCAGGATTCAGCATTACAGCGATCGGATCAAACGATCGCATTCACACAACAACGAGCGACCAACCAAACCAATACGCATAGAAAAGTGCATTTTCGCATACATCCTGTGCGCATCTATATATATATATATATATATATAATAAACCAGACTGATTACATAGGCGTAAATAATACATAGATTTAAATCATACATTAAAACATGTAGACAACTAGACATGTTATATGCGATTATATAATGTGGCATGTATAAAGATTACACCAGATGGCCACTGTCAATATTATTTCGTGTGTTTCACGTCTCTACCACAGCGCTTCCACGTCTTCTATGGACTCATGAACGAACGAACGAACGGACGAACGAACGAATGATTGAATGAATAAACGAATAAATTATTAAACAAACGAACAAATGACGGAACGAATAATATTTGGACGGATGGATGATTGAATGGATGGATGAATGGATGAATAGATGAATAGATGGATGGATTGATTTATTGGATGGATGGATTGGATGGATTGATTGGCTTGGATGGATGGATTGGATTGAATGGATGGATGGGTGGATGAATGGATTGATTGAATGGATGGATGGGGTGGATTGGATGGATGGATGAATTGATTGTTTGATTGATTGACTGGATGGATGGATGGATGGATGGATGAATGATAGATTGGATGGATAGATTGGATGGATTGAACGAATGAGAGGACGAATGCAAGCGTTCGTTCAGTGGATTCGATGGTCGACCTAAGCTGTGGTCATCGTCGCTGAATACAAATCATACGGACGCAATTCAACGTCATTCGTCTGACCACCGACTGAGCGATCCGACGACCATAGAGTTGGCCAAGCGGTATCAAGGCAAAGCGACGGACGGAGAGAGATAGACACAGACAGACAGAGACAAACATATAGAGAGATAAAGAGAGACGTAGAGAGACGAAGGGAAAGAAGAGGGACGGTCGGCCGTCGGCTAACCTGCGGACGTGAGTCAAAGGGCGAGCGAATGCCTAGGGCGATAAGGAGCGGCTGCGGCCGGAGAGGGATAAGTCATGAGAGGAAGAGGAGGAGGAGGGGATATGGAAATGGAGAGTCCTTTGTTATGGAGAACGGCTTACGAGCCACATCGGGACATACGCACAGACATACAGGCACCAATAGGCAGAAAGACAGACGAACAGACACGCAAGTAGAGGAACGATGGGAGGCTATAAGAACGACGAAGAATTAGAGACGAAGACTAACAGGGCGACGACGAAACACAGAGACATAGACGAAGGAAGAGACAGAGACAGAGACGGCAGATCATCATCATCGTCATCGTCGTCCACATCATCTTCATTGCCTGGCGCTGTATCCAAGCATCACCAGCGCCGATGGCAGGCGACTGCAGCAGCAGCGGTTGAACACAGCCACCGATCGTGACAGCCGACCGACCGACCGACCGACAGACCGATGGGCCCCTAGTCCCGCCATCCCTCCTCTCTCCCACTCGGTCCTCTTGCGGCGGAGAAAGGGATGGGGAAGCAGGGTGGCAAGGGGGGCTCCTCTGGCTGCCACACATCATGCACCGACCGACGTAGAGAATTCTCCGACTGCTGCTGCTGCTGCTGAGGTTGGCGCTGACGCTAAGCGTATAAAAGCGTTGGGGCGCGACGCAAGACAGCCCTATTGCCTGAGATGATGCGAGGGTGAAAGGCGTTTCGTGGCACTTCTTGATTTGAAGACGATGGAACACGAGAAAACGAGGTGCTGCAAATGGAAAGAAGTCAATCGGGATCGGGATGACAAAGAGGAACAGGTATCGGTTGTTTTCTTTTTAAATAATCTGCTGTTAACATTTCTACAGCTCTGTTTTGCTTCATTAGGGCTCTTAGCCAGTATAGTCTGTAGGAGGCGCTGGATGTTGACAATGGCGTGCATGTCAGCTGAGTGCAGCCGTCTCTCATGGCTCTCTTCGCCTATGCAGTCGACCCCACCCCACCCAGCGCCGTGTAACACGAGACGTTTCCACAGCATTGTTGGTCGTCACACCCAGCGAATATTAACAGCTGCTCCTCGGAATATCCAGAAAGGAGCTTTGTCAAAAGCCTTCTGTGGTCTTTCGTCTCATTACGAAATGGGCTCATCGTACAAGAGGCACTGTGTACATAATTATCATGATAATAATTATGTTCTCCTGTATTGAATGCATTTGCTGCGCATGAAGTTCCAGTAAATTTGATGCTTTTTTCTATCTGTTGCGATAGCTATGTAGGCCTGTACACGTAGCTATCAAAGAGAAAGCAGCTGAATGAGGCGAAACTCTGCGTCCATTTCCATCCTGAATATTAGTCTTTGTTATTTCTTAGCGTTGAGTCGCCGCACGATGTAGAAATGAAAGCAGGAGACAATAAGCATAAAGCAAACATCATTATATATCGTATGCATAGACTATTATCTGCTCTTTGCATTTCTCTCGTGTTGGGGCAGTGGCTCTAAAGACACGAATCGTTCAGTGGCTCTAAAGACACGATCATTTGCTGTGAAAATCTTGGCACTTAAACTGCTGCAGTTTCCCTCCTGTGTCTGAGTGCACGTGTGCTTGTACGTGGCGCTGGGTTTCGTGCAAAGATACGGAGGCTGCAGTGCCTGCATGCGAGGCATCCACACAGCTGGGTGTGATGTACGCTAGAAGAATCGATGATGCTCAGCTTTTATGCATCTTGTTAACAACATGTCATGACGACTTAAGGATACATTCGAATCGCTTTTCCCTACAGCTGCGTCCACCAGCTACTCCATATAAATATATATGAACATATCATCAATATATATATATATGATATTGTATTTTATATTTCTTTTGAGCATATAATACTTGAGTTAATACATTCCTAAGATTACTTGACCTACTTTTATTCGAGGAGCAATGCTAAAGGTCACATGAACTATATTAAGTGAGCATATTTTAACACAAACTAAACGTCTTCTGAATCACTTTAAACCCCTGTTATGTTATTGTATGTTATGTTATGTAAATGAATGTAGGAATGTACGAACAAATGGACGAACGTGCAAATTAAGGATAGACGGACAATTGGAAGGACAGACTGACCGACGGACAAATGTACGGACGAATCGACAAACAGACGGATAAGTAGAGGGACGAACAAACGGAATGACAAATGGACGAACGCAATTATGGACGACTGACAGTAGGCCTACACATTTTGCGGACGGGTGTCGAAAAAGTGGACGGACAGACGAAAAATAGATGGATATCCGGACAAATGGCTGGATAAATGGACAGATGGACGGACGAGGGAACGGATAGACTGGACGATGCCATATATGTCAGGATTGGTTGCTGGCTAAAAGAAAAGAATGAGCATCATGAGCTATATAAATGAGCTTATTTGGTTTCCATCCAGGGTGTCGCTCATTCGTCCTCTGGTTCAAGCGATTTATAGAGTGACGCAGTGGAGAGGGCGCAGGTGTTTGTTGATGGCTCTGCCTCTGAAGCCCATTGTTCGGAGCAGCATCCGTTCACACAGTGCATCTCCTCTGATTATCAGGTCTTACAGAGAGAACACGCAATGTTGACGCTATCAGTGATGAACGCCGGGTTTAACTACAACTGACAGAACTAAAAATAACTTTCTCAGATTATTTACATTAACTTGTGATAAATACGATGCTCGTAAACTCAACATTTCGTTAGCATCGTTTGGAAGCCAGACGCAGGGCAACCGCTTATCCACGAGCGCTGATAAAATTAAGACCTCAAAGAGGAGGGCAGTGTAAAAGCGAGCGACGTGTACCTTGCATTTTGCATTATCACTGGTTGAAGAGGTTTTCTACGTATGTTTCATCACGTTACCTGGGAACTAAGGCGATTGTGAAGCAAGCGTTATAACAAACGGACCATTGTCCAATGTAGAGCACATGACTGCAGTGTCTTGCCATTAAAATCTGTTGGGATTGGAGCCCTTGCCTCCTCGCCAGAGGCTTGTCAGTCTTCTTTACCTGTTCCATAGATGTGTGCGCCCTCTTGACAGACGCCCGTCTTTCTCCATCACGTTGTCTTTCTCTGCTTGATTCCTCTCAGATGTCCTTCCTGCTCAGTGTCCCTCGTCTATTGACGGCCAGATAAAGGCAAAGCCAGCCTCTGTGGTCAGTTGTTTTTGTTCGGCGCCTTTTGTGCCTGCCGGACAATGGATCATTCGTCCGGCCAGCGATCAACCGACCGACCGACCGGCCACCTGCCCCTCTCAGTCTCAGGCCATTATGGAAGCAACTGCAGCCCTGCTCTATTAATTTCCGGGAAGGCGTCGCACGCCAAACACATGCACAGATCCACATCGCCATCATCACAGCCATATGCTTCCTCGTCTATGGTAGGATCTACATGTTAAATAGATTAACAGACTATTAATAGATTAATTTGCTATGACTATTTATAACGCTGCATCATGGTTTTATATGACGACAACTACCTCTTGCATTTCAGTGTCTTGGGCGAAACGCAATTTCGTGTCCACTGATCTTATAACGTTGGGTAAACGTTTAGTTGGGTAAAAAGATTATTAATAACATGCTGGCCTACAATAGCGTGTTCTCCTCAGTGTTGGCTCACATTTATAATATATGTATTGCAGACGATCAGACTTTGCAGCAAAGATTAAGGTTTCGATTTAACTGAAGATCAGCGCATCACAAATGCTTTAATCTCTCTAAATTCAGCGTCTAGGATTTTGCTTGATTGACAGTCTTCCTGCACCTATTCAAGACAACCAGAGCCACTGCGCATGTCTATAGAACAGTTCAAAATCTTCGTAACTCATGGCGCTAGCAATCGCGGATGTGTAGAATGTCTTAGAAGCAGCTTTATAGCAATGACGCTCTATAATATGTTGAACCAACAATTACTTGAAGCGATAATGAGACACCGGAAAGGTCTGCAGGCAATGATGGTTAGATATCAACCGAAAACTTAATGCAAATAAGCATTAGAAAAATAAGGTATCGAAGAAAAGTAAAGAAAAGGAGACTGCAGTCAGAATACACATTGGAGGAAATGAAGAAATTCTGCTGCTTAGGGAGTATGGTCACCACAGATGCCAAATGCCACGGGAGAATAAACGAGGGTTAACGAAGAACGGACGCATTATCGAAATGGAGAGAACTACTGAGAGGTAAAATAAAATAGATTCTGAAGAAAATAATGATAAAGGCAGTAGCTAATCGCGCACGCAGTGTGATTACGGAACAGAGACATGGAGGCTTTTGACATATATAACATGGATAAGAATGGTGAAAATCTGCTGGACAGAATATAAAACAAAGAAAGAGGTGATGCTTAGAATTGGAAAAGAAATAGTCTTGATACACACAATGAGAAAGTGACAAAGGAAATTGATTGGGGACACGCTGATAGGAGACGCACTAGCCTATTATACTGAGAAGGGTCGTCGATGAAAAATGGATGGGAGGCGGACCGGAGAAAGACCAAGACAGATGATGATAGATTCATGGATGATGACAGATGGATACGGAAAGCTTAAAGTAGAGCCAGCTCAACAACGAGAGGACATTTGAACCCGCCTAAAGAGACAGAGAACCAGATGAAAATATAAAGAATAATAGGCATGAGCAGCGTCTAAAACCAGTTGACTAACATAGCATGTTAGTGATGTGACTTCATAATTTATCAGGAATTTGTTATAGGCGTAGTGAATTTACCCAAATCACTTAACCCTTTGGCGTTGAAATTATTACGTCCGCTAGGTCGTTGGTGAATATGTATAAACGAACAACAGTTGCCAACTTTATTGTTGTTTTTGCATACTATTTTAAAATAGCAACTGTAAAATATCCGGAAATGTAGTTATTTCAGTTATGTTAACGCTAGTTGACAATTAGCAATAACAGATAGGTATGGAGTCGGGAGTTCTTTAGAGTCTTATGAAAGTCGGAATATTTTCATCCACAATAATTGGAAGGTAGTAATAGTTTCCAGTGGAATTTGCTTTAAAATAATGCCATGGGGCCCACATATTGGTCTCTGCGGGATCATCTAATAAATACACTAACCCACAAAAGCGCTTAATACTTTTTTCTTTGATTGCAGATCTTTGATTGATAGTGCGCGACTCGGCGTAGTTGGACGACAGATGGGGACGCGGGAAACAGTTGTACATAGTGTTCACTGCGGATGCTTTAGTGTGTCCTTTGAGGAATTAAGGCACGCGGTGAATGCTACGAACAGCAGCTTCAACTACAATCACCATGAGCAGCAGATTGACTAGATATTTCTGTAAAACATTGATTGCTCAATGTTCAGAATAATTGAGTCAGTACAAATATTAGGTGTATGTTATTGTAAGGATCGAGGTTTCATCTGCACAATTCAAACAAGAAGATCGTCGCTCAGTTGCTTTTAGCGTCCTCTGGTCTCAAAAGACGGCGTTCAATTTTGCTCAGCTAAATTAGTTAATTTTTGCTATCAGAGCAAAACGAGAGTTAAATCGTAGAAGACCTAAATCGTAAGCCAAACCTAGGCTAAATTCCGATTTCTGGTTGAATTTTGGCCGAAATCAGTTACTTCGATTGGGAACTGCACTTGAACGGACCAGGTCCATTTGGAGACTATAAGACTCGCTGTATCCACCCACATATGAGATTATCATAAAGACATGAATCCTACCACAGCCTTCACGTCTGTTGTCTGCAAGTCATCTCTTGAAGTCCGTCAAACTGATTACTGTTGGCCTATTCGTGAATTTGTGTAATGGTAAATGTAATCACAGGTAAATAGCTCTGGCATTTATATGCCTTCACTGTGAATGCTGCGTGGGATGAAACCGATGCACACCTCGAGAAAGGTTATCTTCTACATACCAGTGTTGTCTTTCTGCTGTTATGGTCTAATTCCACTGCAACGCAAATGCTACTAGGCCTATATATGCACCTTATAAATATGTTGACATCATTTGACAGTACACGCTCTAATATGAAAGCTCATCAACCGTAATCTATCGTGTACTTACTGTACTATAAATCGATGCTGTTTGACTGTCAGAGGTTTAAAAATGCATCGTTAAAACTATTTAATTGGACAATCATAGACAACTTTGTATATATGCTTCAAAACCTGCATTGTAGGCTGTATATATATATGTATATATATGTAGATGGATGTGGTTATTTTTAAGCAGCAGGAATAGGGCAACATGCATCTTCAATGATAAAAAGATGAACAATTGAAATTTAAAATTGATTGCGAAATAAATTCAGTTTCATTCTGACGATGTTGATTTTATTCGATTGAACGAGAATTCTATTTTCAGTTAGATGGAGAGTGGTTTCTCATATATATAGATATATAATGTATATATATATAATGTATATATAATGTATATATATTGCGCATTGCGTAGGCTGTTTCAGCATGACATAGGATGATCAGTCGATGTAGGAGTCGGAGCGATGGATGCATTGTCAGATGGAGATAGAGTTGGGTATTACTCTATTCGCTCTATAATCAGGTTAATCTGGCACATATACGACTGTCTGTCCTTCCGTCCATCTCGTCGTCTCCCGATCAATACCCTTCACAAGGCCCTCTTATATACAGGCCTAGTCTTTCTCCAGGTGCATGGGGCTTTTGTTCTCATAAACAGGCCACTCTGTGCCATATATATATATATATATATAGTGTCTGCTGTTATTATTATTATATGAGTACACTGACCACACTTGGTCATTGAGGAGGTCTGGTGGCACAGGAGAGACTGTGCGAAACTCGGACAAGGACACGCCGGCAATTAGGGACCATTAATCAAGTCAACAAACTATAAAACAACTATCAAACACTCAAGCTTCCCCCTAATAGGCGTAAAATTTTGTCAAAAAGCTACCCCCAAATAATTTATAACTGTCGGTTTGTCTAGCTGCCAGTGCCGCCATTATTTCATCGAGAAGCCAAATATTAATCTATTGTAGTAATCCGATGCAGGGTCACACTTGTGTATATGCCATGCCTGGAAAAAGAATTAGGAGGGTTGGTTGGTAGGATGCATAGAACAAGAAAGGATGCCGCCTCGGACGTCCCCCGGATGAACAAGGTCTGCGTCTCCATCCGGTCAACCGGAGTTGGATCGAAAATTTGGATACCGGAAACACACGCTCAGAAGAAAATAAGAGTGGCCAGAGACGTCATCAAAATTGGTAAAGAAATGAGAAGGCACTTAACAGCACGGTCATTGAGAAGGTCTGATGGCACAGGAGAGCACTGTACGAGGCCTACTATTAGGCCTACTAAGTACCGCTGCAAGCTGTTGCGGAAAGTGATGGAACCCTACAGCTGTGATATCTTGCCAATCTTAGAGATGAGGTGGACGGGATGTAGAGTTGAATGGAGGAAAGAGGTTATAAATCTGGTCTGGCAAGGAGAAGGAACATCACAGGGGCATGGGCTTTCTACTCAGCAGGAAGCAAAAGATGCCATGCTGGATACAACCTGATGAATGCAAGAATAATGGCAGCTAAGTCTCGTGGAACACATCTGAACATCGCAGTGAAACAAATCTACGCGTCGACGGCAGATACCCGATTGGCCCTTCGTTCTATCATCTACTCGTTTCTACACTGTATATCGTCTTGGTTAATCTTTTCTGATATATATCGTGTCACTTATCTGGATACCTAGCCAATCTATAAGTATAAGGAATTACCTTACAGACAATTAGCTAAGCCACGATATCAGCCAGACGAAGTATCTACCGACAGGAAATTATGGGTGAACTTAGCAACTCGCACGAGAGGTATAAAATATAACGAAATAAATTGTTTTATTAACACGTAAACGATAACTCTAATAATAATCAAAAGGCTTTAGAAATGAACATTAAACTTAATCTGCACAGCGTGTTTAGACGACCTAGCATACAAGCTTTAAGAGTTCTTTCACTTATACACGATCACGCTGATAATGAGTTCATATATATAAAGTTGATAATCAATTACTCAGTTTGAGATTTCAGAATAATAATAATAAATATATGAATAATTTTATCTAGATAATGATACAGTTACCGTCTACGTTCAATAGCGGAGTACACCAATGCATCACTAGCGGCAGTCTTCCCGAGATCTTAATCTACTTGACTATACCTTAACGAACCCACGGACAACGAGCGATTCCAACCAGACAGGCCCTTTGTCTTTAGTGCGCGGCTATTTTATACCGAATCTCGTAGTCAGACAGAGCGGCAGTGCGGTCAGACCGAGCAGCGGGGTCAGCCGAATCTGAGGGACCTGATCCAAGAATACTGTTCCTCTAGTAAGCCTGACCTGTGAAACAGACTGCCAGGTCACCCAGTTCTGACCAACCAGATATAAGAACACCACCGACAATGTATCCAACGAGCCACTAGTTCTGACCTCTGAAGCCGGCCGAATACCTTTACTAAAAATACAGGCCGTCAGACCAACTAATATCATCACTAGTGCACAAGCAATGACTACCTATAGTGACCCAGATCTAGTCTTAAGCAATGCCTCCCTGGAGTGGTCTGTCTAACTATAACATAGCATTATATTGACCCTATGATAGTGCTGATGATCTTACCAATATTGGCATGGCCCTCATTGACTCGTATACGCATACCATCGCC
The DNA here is from genome assembly GCA_959347315.1 of Bimastos eiseni. Lineage (NCBI taxonomy): Eukaryota > Metazoa > Annelida > Clitellata > Crassiclitellata > Lumbricidae > Bimastos > Bimastos eiseni. The sequence goes on along the minus strand of OY365807.1, from coordinate 41,013,057 downwards.
ACCTATAGGTCTAATGCCTGAATCAAAGTCTTAGGTCAGTCACTCATATCAATGTGTAATAGGGCCTACATTCGCTAGTCGATTCCCATAATTATTTATTCCGTTCAATAACTTCAGTGCACGAGGCCTACTATAGTAGCCCTACCTATAGTATCGCTGTAAGCCTCAGTGTAGTCTGTGTACCAAAACTATAAAGACATTTTATATTAGGCCTATATTAAGCATGCACTACAACTCTGTAAAGGAACAAACACGAATGTTGAAAGAATTAGACGGATAAACAACAATGTTATAATTTCTGTTATTTTTCAATCGAATTCAACGTGTCTCACACTTGCTTGCTCAATTTCAAAAGAAATTGGCAAGCCAGTGCAAGACCAGAGCTGACGCCCTTCCTCTGACAATGTGTTTCTGAATTAGATTTTCATGATTCTCAATTAGGCCTATGTAAACGAGAGTTCATACGATCAAACTGTCAAAAAGTATACGTAGGTCTATGCTGAACAAGAATCAGTCTCAGTGAAAATGAAACCGGAGATTTTGGCAACTATTTGATTGTTTCAATCTGTTGACTTCGTCCCACTCAAATATTTCGATGCGATACTTGTATCACGCATTGCGGACAGCGTATCATATAGAACTGTTGTAATTCCAACACTAAACCCGTCAACCGTATGTATCATTAGGCCCTATTTCAATTATTTCATGCATTTCACTTATTAGTTTTATTTACTCGACTGAAAACTGCATTACATAGTCTACATTCTGTTGTATCACCCACGTCATTATCATCAACATAATTGGTTCATATTCGTTTCTTGAGTTAACCGTATGAAAAAAGTTGCTAAGCGAAGAAACAAAGCTAGACATTTGGACATTGTATCGGCTCTGTTGAGGCACTTGCTAGGGAGGCTGACGTCCGACTCCTACGTGCCGTGAGGGCCAGGGAGGCCATGGCCCCCCAACTGAGCTTGTGCCCCCCCAGAATTTCCCCCAAATGTGCTATGAAATAAAATTATAGTGTCATTTAGATCTTATATTTACTTGCTAAGGTATGATGCGTGATGAAATTCAGAATTATTTTGGGGGCATTCTCAAAGACACGAAGTAGCCTACTATATCTTGCATAAACGAAATCTGAAATTATTTTTTCTGAACATTTTCACAGGATCACTTACTTACTTGCTTAGAATTTTTAGTGATAGATATGTTCTGGGATCAGATAATAGAAGAGTATGGAAGTCTATATAGTTTTCAATCCTTGTTGATGGGACAAAAGATATTAGACGCAGGAAGTAATACGATTTTTTGCCAACAAGAAAGTGAATAAATATTTTCTAGATTTAAAATCAGCAATCGGATTAGATGCAAAGTAATTGACATGGCTTATTTTAGATGCTCTTAAGTCATTTGGGGCAAACATAGGTTCAGGTTTAGTTGGCTATGGTTAAGGTTATGATGGTGCATGTGTAATTAGCAGTGTTAATAAGAGTGTCTGGCAGTTGGAGGGCACTGGCCATTAATTTCCATTGCCACGCACTTTAACTAAATGTAATTTCAGTTAATGAATCTATTCCAGAAGCTAGAGATTGTTGCATTACTTATAGTTGAAAAGTTATGCGTTTTTGCTTCAAGTTCTCTTGTGCATAAGAAATGGGTTGATGCACATCGTGAGTTACATCCTAGGAATCCGGCGAGGCAATCCCAGCAGATCAGTGATACTAGATGGGCTTGCCGTATTGTTGCTTGCCTTAATATCAGTGATCAATTAGATGCATTGGTATAATACGCTAGAGAATGTTGATGGCGCAAAATGTTTAAAGAACAGTTGAAGGCTTGAAGCTAGATGCTTGTTATTATTACCAGACATTATGTATGTAAATATCAGGAATGTGGTCTCAAGACTGCGATCTTGGTCTTGAGACGGCCTCGAGACCGGAAAAACCGGTTTTAAAGGAATGGTCTTGAGATTGGTCTCCTTCTTAGGTTAGCGTTCTTGGTCATTTGCCGTATCAGAGCAATTACTTTGACATTTGTCGGTAATTTTCGATTATTAGAGACACCAGATGTTTAGACCCTACGCGATTTTATCGATTTATGACGTGCTGACCATCTATATATACATCTACCGTGGGCCAAAATGCATTTGCAACGGAAAAGGCCATTTCAAAATTTGCTTTCACAAATTTCAAGGTTTTGGATCATCTAATAATTATGTGGTTGGTCACGTGTAGTCACTGTTAACCCGACAATTCCGAGTACAAGTAGGTCTACGCCGTTCAAACGGAACGTTGATCTACTTGTTCAGATTATTTAAAGTATTTACCTGTCGTATATTGTCAGTAATTTATAGTGTGATATTCTTAGGCCATAGCCAAGAGCTGAACCAACAAAAGTTCAGACTGACAGGTAAAACTGTTTTCTGGTCCATTATTAAGATTAGTATTATACAGCAATAAAATTAATGCTTTTAGCGTCTTTATTCCGTTTTAGCGTATTAATAAATTGAATTGTTTATAAAAAGAGAATCGGTCTTGGTCTCGGACCCTCGGTCTTCGACCTCTCGGTCTTGGTTTCGAGGTTTTGGTCTCGTGCCCAACGCTGGCACATATTGTAGAAGTTCAACTCCAACCTTTAAGTGTTGACTTATCTGCAGCTACCGACGTTGTCAGACATAAAACGGTCTCATTCAAAGAAAAATAGAAATGAAACAGGGGTCTTTGTAAAGGCAGAAGAGTAATGTAAGAATTGTTAAAATGACCCAGTATTAACTAAGCAATGTCCGCTTAATGCCTACATTATATCCGTTTTTATAGTTCGGCAGCTGAAGAAACTGTGGGACGTCCTCAAGTGAACACACAGGCCACATTTAAGCAGCACATTTCTCAATTAGATGGACGATTCTCTGACCATTCACTTTTTGCTAGGCATTTTTTTTGGCATTTATGCCAAAACACATGTCTTTCTAGAAATAATTATAATGATGACGTTGTATCATCTGCATTTTTGTGTAACAGCAATGTTGATGACCTCAACCATAAAATTCCCTAAGTTACGCGCCGGCTAATGCATTAAAGGTTTATGTGCAACTAATATGACCACAACGATAGTTCTTGCTTCTTTCTGAAACCATACAAACTTGTTTTTCATGATATATACAGAATGTCAAACATAGCCATTGTTTTACCAGTAATATATCTGGTCGATGTCACTCAGTGTGGAGCTATACCTAGCACTCTCAGTTTCGACAAAATTTGGGTATCCAATTGGCCTCCCCTCCCGGGACCTCAGCCCCCTCCCTGATGGAAAAACCTAGAGCCACCATTAAGTCTTCCCATTTGGTAATAAACTTAGCAAAAGGAGAGACGACACCTTGCAGGACTGCCACACAATTAAATTAGACTCAGGTATTAACTCTTAATAACATGTTCATACTATGACTTGTAATTATGTCGGTTTGAATTGATAGTAACCTATCTTACAACATTTGGCTCTTTATATTCAACCATTTCAGCTTCAACGTCAGAGAGTTGAACGGTTTCAAAGTCGTGAACCTACTATTCCTGATTTGCCTTTTTGAACATGATCCAGGATGGATTTATTTTATTCTCTACTAGACTGATGGCTTTATATTGAAGTGTCTGTGCCAGATGAGCAAAAAGCATGGAGCAGTTTATGAATGCTGTACAAATGTTTGCAGACAATTGTATCGGACACTAATCAGCATAATCAGGAAGGATAACAAGGGCCGCTGAAATTAGTAAAAACACACCAACACAGTAAGTACTGGAATTGTACACAAAGCAACTGTGCACATGTAGCCTACAACTATTATGGGAGAATATTGCAATTGATGCAAATGCACAAACACACAGACTAAGTCTTGATCACCATGTAAGAATGGACTCGATCTCATCTCGGGAAGAGTTTCTCAGTTTTGTCCACTACTAGCCGTTTATTTCTTTAGAACTTACACAGGACAGCAGATAAGAAAACCAGTGGCTTGGTCTTCAAGCACTTAAAAACAATTTTTTAAATTCTGATTTTAGTCGTTAGGTCAGGGCAGCCATGTTCTCTGTCAAACTACACTTAATTATCCCTTGAATATATACGATCAGAAAGAAGAGAGGCATACTTTTGTAGCATCAGTTCAGCATTTTTGAGAGCTGCTCACAACATTGGATCACTCATGACAATTTACTTGCAAGTTTTTTCATTCTTCAACAAAATCTAATGAACAAGATCAATGCACCAACAAGGAACTTAACTGCTCTGCAAACTGTAACTCAACATGACTCGGGGTGAAAAGAGACAGATAATAATCAAACACGCAAAGTTTATTTTATCATTGATTTCTCGAAAGCATTGATCGCTGGAGACCTTTGTTAGCAATTACTCTAATGTGTCTGTAACGTACAACAGATGGCAGACAGCAGGTAGCCTCACCCTCCGGAAGAAATTAATGTCCAAACTTGGATGTGTCCAGCTCAACTAGCTTGAACCAGTTGCCGCACTGGCAGCGTTTTGGCTCTCCCTTGTGGAGAAACATCCACTGAATGCTAATGGCATCTTCTTCACCTACAACCAGTCCATCAAAATGATTTTCATACTCACCCAAAAATTACATCAGAAAAGTCGGTCATAAAAACTGAATGAAGCCAACACACATTGTAGGTTTCTGTTTTTAACAATCAGCTGTTTCTCTGCCATTTACTGTATAATCTCTGCACCTTGCATCTTTGTCAATTCATAAGGTTGCAAGTGGCACCAATTAATTAACCCTTCAACAACCAGCGTTATTAGTCATGCCTTATGTTTTACTGTGTGCTGGTCATCAAACAGTTAAATGTTAATGACTAAAGCTGTTACCCGCCTATAAAATCACATTGGTGTGAGAAGTTGTACGAAAGTTGTTGCTCATCTAGAAAGTGTTTGGAGAATATGAACATACCTACAGTTCATGCTAAATTAGACTACTGCAATTCTCATTTGGGGTCGTCCACAAAAAAGTCAACTTTTTTGACCCCCACTCTCCTTGTCCGCATTCCACTGACCCGCCCCCGGCCCCTTTTCGGACATCCACATCAGGCACCATTGCAACTGCCGATAAAATAAAATTATTTTACTGGATCGCTTTTTAATAGACATTTATTGACAAAGAATGAGATTGAATAAAAGCTATGTAAAAAACTTAAATTTAATACACACTTATTTGCATATAAGCTTGGTATATCGTTATCTCAAATGTGAAGTTTAACCTAAAGCCATTAAGAAACAAATAAGAATTTGACGTAACTACCATTAGACGTGATTTTGGCAATAGTTCAGCATGGTCACATGCTGACGTCTGCACAGTCCATGACCTCCTCCCCCATGTTCGCTTTTCCCATAACCCGCCTTCCCCCCTCGTTGCGGACGTCCTTTGTGGATGACCCCTTTCCCTAAGCATAGACATCACCAGAATGAAATACTGTCAGTTGTACAAATTAACCGCACAATTAATTGCATACTCACAGACACAACCAACAAGTCGCTTCTCATAGAGAGATGGAATCAGAGTTGGTTCTGCTTGGGTTCCTTTCGCTCTCTTCTTAATGTTCATCTCAAATGGATCCTGGTCACACAATTCAACACATCTTACACTTTACAACAACTACATTATCATTCTTATTAAGCTGTCATTTATTTGAACACTATGGGGACCAGGAACTTTGAAACAGTTCTGGATGAGAATCTGTTGACTGGGTTTTCGTGTTTGCGACACTTTGCCAATAGTAACCCTTCTTGTAATCTATTATTTGAACTGTGCTCGATTTCGTCTGACTGTTTGATCATATTGACTTTAACATCATGTAGATTAGCGCACAAAGCGTCTCTGAGTAGAAATCTTGAAGGGTGCTATAGATAATAATAAATTTTTAAAAATAAAAAATTCATAATGCACCTTAACAGGAAGGTCAAATCAAAATAAAACTCTAATAAAAATAAATCTAATCAAGTCATTTCTGAGTAATAGTATTGAACATAACAGTAGCTCAAAAGGAATAAATGAAACTGGTCTGCTCCAGCAACAATGGCTATTAGGTTTTAGAATAAATTAGTCCATTCTTATGGCTATGTCAGCAATAACAATTTTCACTAAGTTACACTAAGGTTGGGTTTCATGCACAGTTTTAGCAAGATAAAATTGTTGTAGCACCATGTTGATAATACTCTTTAATACAGTCAGTTCAAAGCATTTTCCTGCGTATCAATTTACTTTCATCAGACTTTCCAAAGAAAATCAGCATTTGGGTAAAGTATAAGGTGTTTTTAAAAGTATCTCGAGTTGTAAGGAAAGGATGATTGCATACAACTGAAAGCAAGGACATTAAGGACATTAGCTCAGCTGTTTATCGTTTCAACAAACCACATTGCTCACTGAAACCTTGCAGTGATACCATGTTGGTTTGTTTACATAATTGGTTGAAGAAAGACATTTGAATTGTAAACAAAAAGAAGATTACTAATATAAACAATTACCAACTAAAATACTACCAACTAGTAATAAATATAAATAATACCATTAAAAGATAACTGGATAATTATGTTAATTTTGTATTTGTCAACATTTATTAGGAAACTTTTTAATCTAACAATAGTTCTTACAGATTAAGATGCTACAAATTGATCTTGATCAGAATAGAATTGGATGAGGTTAAAATATTCAGGGTGGAAATGGGGACATATTTCTGTGTCCACATCGCTCTCTAATATGCAAGCCATCTTGGTGAAGTACAAAAAAATAAAAAAAGGAATTTAAGGCACTTATACTTCAGTTCCACTTGAGTTATGCACTACTTGCTATTGAATGATAAGAACACATACGGAAACCATCGCCATAAAAAAATATGGAAGCAAACTGGCATTTACAACCACAGAGGTTCATGACATACATGTCTGTGGACAAGTTGAGCCATGACTTAGTTGGAGCCCACCACCAAATTCATGCATCATAGGTCCGCCACACATGGTTCAAGACTGTGAATTAACCCAGTAGTTACCCAAGCCTCCACAAGGCACAGCCTCTAACCAAGATCACTGTCTGCACAGAGAAGCACAAGGGGTGTCTAAGGAGAAGCCCAAGCCCTAGAGCTGTACCGATTAATCGGCCGGCAGCAGAGGTCTATCTTTTAGAACCGGTCATCTTGGGGAACACAATGAAATAATCGGTAAAATAATCGGTGAAATATTCGGCTAAATAATCGGGTATTGGCAAACGAATAATCGGCAATAATCGGTATGGGCATAAAAGGCAAAAAGCAATATCTGTACAGCTCTACCAAGCCCTGTTAAACTGCACATATATCGAAGCTGAATATGGTGCCAATTCACTGAAAATAGATCAAAACTGTCCAAAATGAATGAATAATACATTTATAAATGAAAACATTGTTGCATTGACGATTAAACAAACAAAGCTTCGTTATAATTCATACATCAAATTAAGACATTACTATCAGTGTATGAACATTGTGTTAATTTTATTAATGTTTATATTGTTCAAAAACGCATCTATTAACAACTTTCTAACCCCTGACATTATGTGTCTTAATGCGTTTTGGTCATGCTAAAATATATTGACAAATTCCTATGGCAAAAAAAAAATTCCTTTGGCAGCCAAAAAAAACTGCCAGTAAACTGAATCGATCTAAAGCATTAGGTTTAAAAAGTTAAATGAAAAAATCAGATATAAATATTCTCTTGTGAAATAATTTTTAATTAATTTCTTTATTTAAGTCATGGTTTTCCTGATTTTCATCATAACTTATAACGTGTTCTCATCAAGCCTCAAACTTGTGTTTGAGCGGTTGCCTTATCCTCTCATTTGTTTACGTTTGAGACCATTGGCTTAGACGAACGCAGGTATTTGCCAATAGTTGCTGCTGCGGCTGTTGTCACAAGAGAATATTTATATCTAATCCAAAAGATATGTCAATGCTTTGTTATAACTTATACATCAACTTAAGACATTGCTATCAGTGTATGAACATTATGTTAATTTTATTAATATGTTTATAATATTCAAAAGTGTAAAAACTTTCTATAATCACGATGTATAGAAGAACAGATTTTTGCAAAAATGAGCGTTAAATCAACAATTTTGAAATTGTTTGTTACATCTGTCTGCTTTAGACACAAGGTACCATAGACACCATACTTCATCATTTTATCTCCTCTTTCCATATGCTTGTCGGTTTACGTGAAAAGTAATTATAGGGTTTAAAAAATAAAAACAAGCTTCACCAAACAACATTCTGATATACTTTAATTTTCATGACAGCCATTAAATATTTTCAGGACAAGAGATTCAACATTAGCACAGAACTTGTTAGCAGACAGAACAAAAACGACCTCACAAAGATGTGCGTCATGACAGGGATATAAAATTATTACAGTTAGCTTCTTACACAGTCACTCCAACCTCTGACAAATTCATTATATTCTTAAACATTGTACAACCACTGACATACACTCATACAGTGTACAAGACTAATAATTATTTCAGTTCTGCAAATGACATCTGTTTTATGTCTGACCACTTAATCTCGCACGTAACATTTTTGATCAGTAAAATATTTCAAAATAACTAAATGACTTTTATGTCCCTTTTCCTTTTATCAGTTCCTTGTATGGAACTGATAAATATTTAAAGCATTTTCAAACTGTGAACGAAAACAATCAGTCAAGACCACTTGGTATTTAAAACTAACCTCATTTCCAGCAAGTCTTGCTAGAAGCTCCCATCTCTCAGGACCAACCGCATGACCAAGGGTGTCTGGCATCGTGACATCAGAAGATGCTGTGCAAAGCCAAACCAGTAAATAACAGTAAATAAGTGATCCATAACTTTATAAAAATGTAAAAGGCAATTTATGTAAAATTAAAGTTTGAGTTGCTTGTAGCCAATTACCAACTATGTAGTTAGGGATTTTGAATTTCTTGCAGAGTCATTCATACTATCAAGTTCGATGAGTTGAATTTTGCAGAGTCCAAATTTAGGATATATAAAAAGTCCCATTCTCCTGATTTTTACCTTGACAGTTTGCAAAATGTTTATGAATTTTTTAGTTTGGTAAAAGTGAAGACTAGAAGTTGGTGTATGTAAACAATGTGGCCACCTGAATTGGCTGAAAATAGATCGGACCTAACGACGCAACCACACACAGTAAACAAGTAATCGAGACAAAAGGTTTTATAACAAAGAGAACATATTTTATTAAAATATTAAGTTTATTAAGTGAATGTTTAAACATTTAAATGTCTGATAAGCTGCTTTTGAATGTTCATGAATGTGGATGAAATACGGCACAAACCAGAGCAAAGTTAAATAAAGCACAAGATGACCTCACACTAGTTAATGCAGTTTTGGTTCATCTTTATATCTAGGGCAGCCATATTGGCATGCACAACAACAGAATGCAAATAAATCCCATCTTCCGCTTTCAAGATTTTAACAATCACCATCCATCACGTTGCTCATTCATTAATTCCTTACTTGTGAACGACTGTGGTGCGCTTGCATCAAGGTATTCTCTCAAAGTCCAGGATCACATAATAAAATTGTTTACCAAAGGATAGACAATAGCTGGAACAAACTTCACTTGTATCCAAAATTAATTTGCACGAAACAGAAATATCAATATAGCATAACTACACAACAGTGACCAAATTAGCTATAATTATTTGTCTTTCTCAGCGAATCCCACAAGGTCACGCCCAGATTTTTGGCAAATTTTATATTTGCCCATACAAAATATCAGAAAACAACCAACACGAATAATTGCCTGGCACTTTCCCAAACAACAACATGCACCACTGCATGACCTTGTCAAACATTTGTAGTCAGTCCTAAAATCAGAACATAGAATAATGCTAGGTCATTATTCGTCTCTGAAATAAATTTTACTTCGGCATAAGTGCTAGTGGCCCTTTTTTCTATATTCATACAATTACAAGAAAAACGGAAACAGAAAGTCGAGACCAAACGCGTGTCATTGACGACCGTATACGGCAGAAGTCCACAATACTTAATACAGAACAGCTCATAAGGTTGAGACAAAAATCCTGCACTTACCAACTTTTCCCTTTTGTGGATCAACAACTGGTCCTCCATGGGATGCGGATCCTCGAACGCCAACAAGCACACGGCACGAAGCAGCGAATCCTCTTCCCGCTACGGACCTTAATACTTGCGCCATTTTGTCCGTTCGACTTGGAAGGTGGTCTTAGCGGAAGCCTAAATCTGCGCATGCGTATTAACCGCAGCACATAGACACACAGCACAATGCTTCAAGGGTAGGTAGCGCAAGAACGTCTTGCGTATAATAAGTTATAGCGCTGTAGTTTCCTGTATCTTGTCGTCGATTGGCTTATTATATTAACAAACTTGTCATTATTAATTGCACACAGACACTGATAGATGAACATTTATCATTTAGTTAATAATGCAAATTTAGTTAAACTTCGCTATTTTTGACGTGAAGAGGTGATTCTGAAGGAAATTAATGGTTATAACCTCTCCTTCATATGGTATAAAATATATAGGCATATGCTCTATTATTATAAGCTGCCTCATGTTCTCAACCAACGTCAAAAGGAGGAGGCCCTGGTGCTAAATAAATGCCCTAGTGTAGGCCTCCAGCAATTGTCGCCACCTCTCAACGTTACTTAGGGTCTACAACTAACAATCAGGCCTACAAACGCTACTAATTCTGTTATTGGCTGTATATATGGCATTTACAATGATAGTCTGGCTCGAGTTGTATCACAGCTCTAACTTAAGTTTTAAATTTTAAAAATGTTTTTATTTTGCAATTTCCAGGCATGTTTACGTTTCTTGATGACATGGCTTATCTTCACTAACAAAATTGTTTTCAATTTAGGCCCTATAGCTATCTTCTGATGTTGTAGGCCTAGGCCTAATAGCCAAAATGATAAACTAATAGCACATTAAGATACATAGTAGGCCTATATATGCCTATTTGGAATTTTGCTGATTGTTCATGATTGTATGCACAATGCATAGGCCTACTAATTAATCTCTATTTATCTCTTAGCACAAATTGTATTTCTCTATTCACTCCGATGTGAACTAATGCGCTGTTATCACGTTTTCAACTTATTTGTATAAGCCTGCTCATAGTTTTGGCCTACAGGCTAGCTTAGGTATCATTTTGTTAATATTTGTTAATTAATTGACTTAAATTTATGGTTCCGTTTTGGCACAGCGGGTAGGCCTATGATCGGATATATATATTTTATAGGTCTATAATTGCTAAATGGCGTCATATTTTTCTATAATGGTAGAAATGTCCCACTATGCCTTAATAATAAACTTTTTTTAACTCGTCATAAAGACCGGTTGAAGCGAAGGCTTATATAGGAGCCTATAACGTACCAGTGATTGAATATTGTCTGTGGGTTGTGATGCTTCAACCCCATAGTTTGCTATATATATATATATATATATATATATATATATATATATATATATATATATATATATATATATATATATATAGGCCTACACCATAGATATAAAAACCATAGATTGCGATTACGATTTGAAACTCGAGGTTACGGAGCTGCCATCTTGACGCTCGACGTGTTGTTGATATCGCTAGGCATTTTTACTTAAAAATGCCTACTTGCGCGGCAATTAACTGCTGTAATCAGCAAATTAAAAGAACGCCACAGTCGTTTCATTTGTGTGTATACTTATTATTTTACTCATTATCTTCTGCCGATTGAGCGAGATTCTGATTAAATTTCAAGTAAATTCAAGTGAAGATGGATCTATATCAAGCGAAATACCCTTATCGCTTACCATAAGCTCGCCCAAACTATATATGTGTGCATACATACATACATACATATATATATACACATACATACGTACATACATGCATGCATGCGTGCACGTACGTACGTGTGTACGTACGTACGTTATTCACGCATGTATATGCGTGCTTTTATACATACATAGCCTATACATACACAGATACATGCAGACATACTATATATGCGTACATACATACATACATACATAAGTACATACGTAGATGCGTGCATGCATACATACGTGAGTGCGTGCATTCATGCGTGTATGTATGTATGTATGTATGTATGTATGCATGTATGTATGTATGTGCATGCATGTATGTTTGTATGTATGTATGAATGTAAGTACGCACGTATGTATGTATGTATGTATGTATATGCAATTATGCATACATACATACATACATGCATACATACATACTTACATACATTCATACATGTATGTATTTATGTATGTATGTATGTACGCACGTACGTACGTATGTATGTATATGCAATTATGTGTACATACATACATACCCGTATATGCATGCATACATACATACATACATGTATGCATGTATACATGCGCGCGTACTTAGATGCATGTATACATATAGAGGGGGCAATTGTCCGAGGGGCAAATGTCCTGATCAAAATCGGGGTGCAATTGTCCGGGGGCAATTGGCCGGCAGGGCAATTGTCCAGGATGGAAATTGTCCTACACTCGCTAAATAACATCTCACATGTTATTTAACGTGTTCACTAGGACATTACCAGAGCAGATAGTGCCTCTGAGTAGATATCTAGAAGGGGCGCTATATAAATGCTTGATTAGATTGCATATTAATTCGTAGTAATGTGACTGAGCATC
>OY365807.1:40744037-41000121 GCA_959347315.1 Bimastos eiseni | reverse complement strand
TGTCTCAAGAGATGGCGCGTTCTTCACTTGTTTGGGGAGACCGTTTCATGCAGTTGGTCCTGAGACGGAGAAGGAACAGTCCCCAAACTTCGTAGAAGGCCGTGGGACATGCAGCAGATTCTTTGACAAGGAGCGCAGCCGCTCCCTGTTTTGATTGCAACCTACTCGAGTGCAGAAGTCGGTAATATAATCCGGCATTTGATTATTTAGTGCCTTGTATGTGATTAGGCACAGTTTGTACGAGATGCGTCGAGGAACTCGCAGCCAATATAAGTTGTCACGCAACAGATCAACAACGTGGTCGAATGGTGTCCGGCCGTAGATTAACCGGGCAGCAGAGTTGAGTACCGATTTTACTCGTTCTAACTGACAGCTCGGCAGACCCGCCAGCAGACTGTTGCAGTAGTCAACCCTGGAAACGATGAAGCTGTTGACCAAGATGATGGCGATTGATGTTGGGATGAATCTGTGGATGGCTTTTATGCGACGCAGTTGGTAGAAACAGCATCGAGCGAGTTGGCTCACGTGGGCTGTCATGGTCATACAGCTGTCAAGTGTACTCCAAGGTCGCGGGTTACGTCAGCTGGTCAACTTCTACATCATCAATGGTGAAGGTGCCACAGTCCAGTAGATGGTGCACCAAAGGAACTCCCGACTTCGATGGGTTGAGTTTGAGACGGTTGGACGCTATCCATCCTGAAATACGTCCGACACACAGCAGTACCCTCTGCTTCAGCTCGGTGGTTCGCAGAAGAAGAAAAGCTGTGTATCGTCCGCAGAGCAGTGCTGGAGGAGACAATGTGCCTCAATGATTCTGTCCAAGTCCGCCGTGCACAGAACAAAGAGGAGAGGGCCCAGCACTGATCCTTGTGATACACGACAAGTGACCGGTCTGGGTGACGTCTCTTCCCCTGCCATATGGAGAAAGAGGAGGAGGAGAAGGAGAAAGAGGAGGAGGAGGAAAGGGGAGGAGTAGGAAAAGGAGAAGAAGGAGAGGAAGAAGGAAGAAAAGGAGAAGGGGGAGGAAAAGAAGGAAGAGGACGAGGAGGAGTAGGAAAAGGGGAGGAGGAGGGGAAGGAGGAGGAGAAGAAGAAGGAGATAAGGAGAAAAAGGAAGAAAAGAAGAAGGAGGAGAAAGAGGAGGAGAAGGAGGAGAAGAAGGAGGAGAATGAGGAGGAGATGGGAGCTGGCCATGAAAAGGTATCGAAGGATTTGGAAGAGGACGAACAGAGATAGAAAGAGGCAGACGAGGAGAGAGGGACAAGGATGAGAACTGATGATGATGAGGAGATTAACTGAGCAGGTTAACTGAGGAGTATTGAGGAGCAGAGCTGAAAAGGGGCGAGCGGAGGAGTACTCCGGACATTTCCCCCGGACATCTCCCCCGACATCTCCCCCGGATATTCCTCCTCGTAGGAAAATTCCCCCGGAATTTCCCTATGTGCCCCCGCGTAACTATTTCGATAGTTAAATTAAATTTAGACAGCAAAACGAATGAGCATTTATTTTAAAAGCTTAAATTGGCTAATGTTTTTAGCGATCGTTTGATTGAACTAATAAAAACACACATAGACCTACATGTAGACTATCGATAACAATGACATGGTGTGAATTTTCTTTCATATTAAGTTATACACAGATGTTAAGCAAAAAACCTCCTATGAAAAATAAAGTGTAATTTTAAAAATTGTTTTAAGCTTATTGTTCGCACTCATAACTGACGACATTATTTGCTAATTTTTTGTTTGACATTTAAGCAAAGCCGTTTAACGCAACTTTGTTCTTTCCATGTATACTAGCTGTACAGTTGCCACTTCCATCTCTTCGGATTTTTTGTCTAATAATTTTGCTTACAATTTCATGGCAGCAGCCAGGATAAATATCAAAACTTTGCTAAATATCTAGCTAAAGCATCCGAATGAGACACATCTGATTAAATGAGGTTGTTGGTTGTTCACCAATAATTATGCTATCAATTAATTATTAAGCGGCACAATTCCTCTAATTATTTATGATTAAACGTTTAAGTAAGGTTGTTGCCTTTGTTGGTTGTTCACCAATTAACTAATTAATAGTCCAGAGGGAACGGTCCAGGGAATTGTCCTACGGGGGGGGTGAGAAATATCCCGGATAAGATGTCGGGGGAGATTCCGGGGGAAAATTTTCTAGACCCGGAGTACTGAGGGGGCGATGCGAATACTAGGGCCTATTACTTCATCATTATCGACACTTTTCTTGCCCATAGTTTTGATACCTTCAGCACCTCCGTACAGTGAACCAAAGCCTTTTCCGCTATCGGCAACCAGCATAGGAGGAAGAATGAGTCAGGCAGGCAGGCAGGTAAGCAGGCAGACAGCGAGGGAGAAAGGGGCAGAGTAATTATTCCGGTGTCTCTGCAGTCTAACCTGGAGAAATAGAGCTTGAGGGATGAGAACGAGAGAGAGGAGCGGAATTGGCCTCATTATATTCGCAATTATATAGTAGGTGATGGTGATGATGATGATGAAGAAGAAGATGATGATGATGGTGACGATGATGGTGGTGACAACGGTGGGTGGATGGCGGCATGATGTAGTTTATATATATACTGACATGGCATTTTAAGCCAAGCAAGTCATCGCTGTGTTTTGTACAAAACCCAGAGGGTAGAGGAAGCAACTGCTGCGCACACAGACTACAAGCAATGGAGGCATTGCGACGCTGAGTCTGCCTCCGTGGCTGCTCTACGTGTTGGCCTTGTGAAACTGCTTTCGGGGGCTTAGCCATTGGCTTTCCATGATGATAATGAACGCTCAAACGTCGGCTACTCATTTACTAGAGGAAAGGAAGAAAGGCCGGTGAAATTTAACTCTGATTATTATTCGCTAGAGCCTGTCGTTAATTAACTATCGACAGTCGTGACTACGGCAACCGCACAAATAAACCACAACTCACAAAGTGACAAAGTGATAAAGTCAAATGATGTAGCATTGGTTTCTGCTCATTTGAAACACAAACAATATATATATATATTATATATATGTGAAAAGGCTTATATGGAAAAACGATGTCCTGCGATATGATCCTTGTTCTAGACCACATGATGCAATATTATTTTTTTATGCATTATTAAACGGGTGATTATCGAAGCAGACCTGTTGCCACGTATACACAGGTCTCTTCTAATGATGGCACTAAGCATTACAGTAAACAGCTGAGGCCTCTAGAACAGAGCCCTAAGTGACCTCGAACAAGCGGACATTATTTTCGGGAGGAGTGCCGTGGCAAAAGAAATTCTTTGAGGTTAATGTTATCAGACACGGAATGACGCGTCACAGCAAATACAGGATACGAACCGGTTTGCAATATTAGTGTCGGACTGATATAAGTTTATTTGGCGACGCATCCATGACAAGGATGATATGCGTCTCACTGCAATATTAGTGTCCGTGCTTATGACATAAAGAAGTATAATTAAACCCCAAACGGCAACAAATAATAGGGCAAATTGACAGGACGTCGCTTGAACAACGAAAACTGGTTTGAATAGAAGATTTAGATCTTTGCACTTAGCTTCAATAATCCTCGTTGGCTACCAACCAAACTCATCCGCCAGCGATCGGAATAGTTCTATATATATATATATATATATATATATATATATATATATATAATATGTATATAGGCTTGTACTTGGGAGGAACTTAGCTCGGCAATTTATATCAAGGGAGTCATCAGTGATTATTCTACGAACAACCATCTATTTTAATATCAGGGACGAATATTCAGAAGAGGAAAAGTTGTAATTGATCTTAAGAGCAAATCAAAGAAAGTTAATTCATTCTAGGCCAATAGGAGGCAAATTTGAATGCTCGACTTCGATGGCTTATTGCTATTCTTTTATTTAATCTTCTTCCTTGCGAGGCCCATGGTCCCTGCAAATTTTGGCCCAAAATTAAGGTCGCCGTTTTGTCCTAATTGAAGATAATATTATTATTAATATTTTAGGCTATTCCACTCTCTATAGAAAATAGACGAATATGTGTGTTTTAAACGTATTAAGGGATTCCAATTATGTCTGTCCCACCTTCATCCGATGTTGTTTATTGCAGTTTAATCTGATAATTATAGTGATTTCTTAGATTGTCTGTTATTCAGAAATTGACGATTAGGGGAAGGTGGGGCAAAACGCCCACCTTAAGGAAAATCGTGTTCAGAGAGCAAAATATAATGACGGCTGATAAACATTTATAATCATCAACAACATCTGCTCTGATGCTATCACTGAATTAAAAAACCTAAATGGATTCAAATTTTAGCTTAAAATTGTCTTATACTATTTTGGCAAAAGGGGGCATCTTGCTCCTTGTATACGGGGCAAAACGCGCGTACCTGGGCATTTTGCTCCTCAGAAAATAATAATTACATACTAGATTATTGTAAACATTATCATAGTATACTTAGCCTTAGATGCATTTGACAGCTAAAGTCTAGATAAAATGTTTAGTTGCATTACCAAATAAAAGAGAAAGCAATGTTTAAGTGCCAATTAGGTTTCAAAAACAGTCTTAACATCTGAGTAGACTCTACCTATAGGGGCCTATGTATATTTTGTTATTACTGTGATAATTAATGTAAAACATAAACTCTTACAGCCTTATCAATTGTTGTGAAGTTGAAATTGGGACAAAACTGTAGATGCGAAGTCGATCAGATGAGGTAAGACGCCCATGCACATGGGGCAAGACGCCCAGTGGGCAAAACGCTCATGGACATCTTACCCCCTAACACGTAGCCATATTCCATACTATACGCTTAATACAACAAATTCAATGACAGGTTCAGTCGCACTTTAACATTTCTAAATGTTAAGTTATTCTAGTATACATACATCTGTGGACAACAGTAAAACTATATTTTTTATGTAAAAATTACAAACCTTAACTGCTTACATCAGCTTTCGCAAAACTAGATTTTTGTTGAAAACGAGTGATTTGTTCATATGGAATACCATAAACATTATCTTTCAACCAGAAATTCAATTAACAAAGTAGTTGAAATTAGAAATTGGAATTCGGTATATTAGACGACTGAAAAAATGTTCATGGGAGTCATACCTCCCATGGGCGTTTTGCCCCACCCTCCCCTAGGTAGTTTCTAATATTGAGTTCTGAGATTGAGTTCGCATTTGATGCGCAGTATTTGTCAGAGATGCTGCAGTCGACCTTGGAACGACCTTCGTCATTGTGCGACATGGAACCACTAAGCACCGGTTGCTGCACCATAGCATCCATCGGACATCCTCCTCCCGTTGAGCCGAGGAGAGACGAGCGCATGTTCTCTGCTGCAGCAGCAACCTCAACCCCTTCGTTGGATGTTGGAAGTCAGAGTCGACCATCTACGTCATCGGACGGAGGAGGAGGAGTAGGTCATGTCTTCTGTCGGGGGGTTAGACCCTCTTGGCTCAACGTACGCCCCATCATCCACATCACTACACCGTCTCCCATCGGCAGTTCCTCTCAAGATTCCGGATCCGTTTCAAGGTAGGTCTGCGCTACGAGGTTCATAAACAATGATCATGCAAAACACAAAGTCTAGGAGATTCTCTCTGTAGGCTGACTGCAGGCAATGGAATGCCAGGCTGACTGGCTATTAGCTATCTGTCTGAATTATGCAAATCCTATTATATTATACGCTGTAATAATCACACTTTATTCAGAAGCTTATTGCAAAATCTGACTGTAGCTCTATTAGTTCTATTAGCTATGTTTGTTTGATTTCTTTGGGATCAATGTTTCAGTGACCGTTTTTCTTGGCCCTAAAATGATGCAAATGTTAGGCCTAAGATTTTCATGCGTCGTCATGCAATGTTGTGTCATAGGATCATTGCTCCATTTACTGTATCTACATGTATGTATGTTTGTGTGTGTACTGTGTAACGGTGTCACTGGATGTAATACCCCTGATGAATATAGATAGATGGATGGATAGATGATAGGTAGATAGATAGATAGATAGATAGATAAATAGATAGATAGATAGATAGATAGATAGATAGATAGATAGATAGATAGATAGATAGATAGATAGATAGATATATTAATGGATGGGTGTATGGATGGATGGCGAGTTAGAATTAGAGGTACAGAGGGAGACGGAGAGGCAGAGGGATAGAGGAGAAGAGAGAGGGAAAGTCTTTGTGGAATAGTTAACATTAATCCAAGACCCGTCTTTGTCCTTTCCTTGTGGAACTTGACGCTAACCAGATATTCACCTGAAACAATGTTTAAAGCGAAATTTACCTTCTTTCGTCGTCACTGTCTGTCCTTTATATATCAAGATAGAAATATCTTGCATATTTTTGCCACTATAATGCTTGCTGTGTTCAATGAACAAACGGATGGTGTGTGAATCAACATTTAAATACTATCTGCAGAGGTGCGTTTTATCTAAATGGTCACAGAGTCGCAGACAGCACAGGTGTTGTGTGTTTGCATTTTGTCTGACACTTCATATCCATCCGTCCGTCCATCCATTAGTTCGTCCTTCCATCCATCCATCCGTCCGTCCGTCCGTACTTCCATCGTCCATTCTTCTGTTCTTCCGTCCGTCCTTCCGTCCGTACTTTCATCCGTCCATTCTTCCGTTCTTCCGTTCATTCTTCCGTCCGTCAGTCTGTCTGTTCGTCCGTCCGTTCGTCCGTCCATCCGTCCGTCCGTCGTTTCCATTCGATCCCGACATTAATTAACCTTCGCATAAGTTGTCTGCATCGACTTGTATTTGCGTCCCTGAGTAATTGTAATAGAACTCGTTCTGTTAAAGAAAACCCTGGATTAGAACCAGACCAAAGGTAGGAAGGGTCCTGTGCAAGGCTTGAATTGAGATTAATCTGGTATTGGTGGTGATTAAAACGCTCTCCAGGTAATTCTATTGGAAAGCTCAGCTGCGTCTCGACGACATTTGCCCGATTTTTTCCGAGTAATTAGAACCGTGTAGGACTTATTACCTGCAGTAGAATTCCTTGTTATAAAACACTATGAATATGGGCCGTTATATATTATGAACTTCAGTTTTCAGATATATATATATATATATATATATTATATATGAAGTTCAGATATTAGGCCCTATAGACATTATTATGCTGCATGGTTACTTCTAGGGTCGGCGATCCCGAGGGGGGCAGGTGCCCCCACCTTTTACAGATAGGGGACACGTTACAGATAGAAGGACACGTGTGTCCCCCCACATGTTCTACCCATCTCACTGGGTGCCCCCAAACTGTCAAACGAGATCGCCTCCTCTGATTACTTCCATTATATGTTGTTTCTAAATCACAATTTAGCTCAAGTTGCTGCCGATATGAAGACATAAATGTGTTTTTATTAATCTAACCTCATGGCTGGAATGAGTTGGAAGAGTAAGAAAAAGAAATAATGCACGAACGGGATCCTGGTTTTTCCAATACCATAATTATAATAGGCTGCATTAGCATGTATACATGCAGAGGCCTATGCGACAACGGCCTATAGTTTGTACTTTGATCATAGGTACTGTAACAGTCCAGAAGTATAATATTATGGAGTTCCCATCGAGCGGGATATCAGATCTCATTAGGGACCATCTGTACCTTACTTGAACTTGTCACATAGGCCTACATAGGCCTACATAGGCCTACATAGGCCTACGTGTTTCCTCTTATTCTACTGTATTATCACGCTTGAATGTTATTGTATTTGTTGTATACTGCGATGCTACGAAATAAACTGATTAATTAACTGACTAACTGACTGACTGACCGACCGATTGATTGATTGATTGACTGACCGATTGATTGACCGATTGATTGATTGTTTGATTGATTGAGTGATGGCTTCAGATACGATCTAGCGTTTTACTTCGATGTATCTCTTGAACAATTATAGAAATCGCCTATGTTAGACCGTATTAAACAGCTATACAACACAGACCTACAAGACCTCAACTTCTCCACTCTGTTTCTTCATAGGGGCTTACATGCGTGATGTCATTTATGCATTGGTTGCCAGTATCGCAGTGAATTTCATACCGCATTGCTGCTTTTGTTTCGCTTTGCATTCTTGGTTGTGCTCCATCTTACTTGCGTGATCTTTGCTGCCCAGTGTCTGACGTTGCAGCGCGTCGGGTGCTTCACTCTGCGACGAGGGGTGAGCTTCTAGTTCCACGCCCGTGCTTTCTCGGTTGTGGGCTTTCCACTATGGAATTATCTCCCATTTGAGCTCCGATCATTGCTTGTGACCAAACCGTCAGGTTTTTACAAGTCCCTCAGGTCTTTTTTTCTTTAGTTGTGGCTAAGCCGGGAGCGCTCCTGAGTAGGTTTCTTGAAGGAACGCTATATAAATGCTCAGAATGAATGATTGAACTTCGCAACCAATAGTAGCCTATACGTGATTTGTTGTAACAGATGTAACCGACGCCTTTCGATTTTTGCTAAGATTGTACTGTGCTATGCGTTCACTGAGAACCCCAACAGCGTTTCTGAATGCGTGCTTGGTGTTGTAAATATATAATAATATTATGTGCCATCAACAATGTCCAATCAATTCATTCATTCATTACAGAGATTTATATAGCGCCCCTTCAAGGCTACTACTCAGGAGCGCTCCCGACTCCAACACGTTTAACAAGAACGGTGATGATGGCTATAAGTGAGTGTAAAACACAACTAAAAAACAGTTTCACGACAGATGCACATTTTTATAAGTGTACACATCTGCAGATAGAATATGTTCACCTTTTCCCAACTTTCTCCCCTTCCTCCACTTCTCACCCTATCCTAACCGCTTCCTCCTCCCACCCCATCCTCCTTTTCACACTCCTCACCCTCTTCTCATCGTCGTCAGCATCATCATCACCATCGTCGTCGTCATCATCATCATCATCATCATTATCATTATGCTCTATGTAGGCCTAGTATACTATTGACTTCAGTGTTGGACGATATCTCATAGACCTTGCTACAAGTTGCTAGGACCGTTTACGTCTCCCTTCTCCTTTATCCACGCTTTGGACGGGCACCACTCGATGATGTAAGAGGGAAGTTCAATCAAGCTGCTTTGCTAAAATAGCACTGTGAAGTGTGAACATGTGCTAAAATGACCAGCGGCGCAATGACCTTTGGGTCATATCACGTTGCAGGCCCTCATTAACAGGCCTACAGTAACTGAACTCCACATCAAGCGTAGGCCGTATACTCTACTGACTCTAGTCAGTGTGTGGTATCCCCGTATTGTATGCAGGTCATACGATTACAGTTGCTTTCACCAGATGGCGACAGGGTGCTTTGATCTCCACGCGGTATACATATTCTTTTTGCAGATGTGCACATTTATAAAAAAAATTTGCATCTGTTCGCTAGGTGTGTTTTACATTCACTTAGCCATCATCACCGCCAGATCATCGTCGTCGTCGTCATTGTCATCCTCATCGTCGTCGTCGTCATTGTCATCCTCATCGTCGTCCTCGTCATTGTCGTCCTCGTCGTCGTCGTCGTCATCTTCGTCATCGTCAGCAAATACAATTATTTATGTGATGGTCGATGTCGTTGTCATAACAGGTAATTCGTGCATAGTCACTGCATAATCACACTAAAATCATCATAATAATAATTACAAAGATTCAACCTTAGCTTCAATATCCTGCATTTGGTTCGGTTAACTTAGCATAATGTTGGCGACTAACTTTTGCGTGATTGCATGATTCTCAGCTAAAAACTGCGACATCGATATTTAAATTTGCCTCCGTCCGTTTGTTTGTCTGTCCGTCTGCCTAAAATCTTCTACTCGGACTGATGAGAAATGCTTCGCACAGATTTGGCAAGACATATGAAGCCTAGAGTTTTAAACTAAATGCCTGTATTCAATGGCTCGGTTTTAATACAGCCACGCGTGATGGGCATTGATGGTTGCAGAACTTGCAGACGCAAAGAAAGACTGGCCAGCCTATGACGTACTTTGTTCGTCAGCGAGGGGAGAGAGAGAGAGAGAGAGAGAGAGAGAGAGAGAGAGAGAGAGAGAGAGAGAGAGGTATGACGCTGTAGAGAGGCAGCAGCAGCCAAGCAAGCCATCGTGTCCCAATGTTTAACTCTTGTTCGTTGTTTCCCTCTGCTCGAATCTCTTGCGTTATGCAAAACTTTGTTGGCTGCGGCGGATGTACGTACGTGCTGATAGGCTCGTATGCCCTTCTACGTGTCAAAGGCGGTCTGGTGGATCAGTGGATGTCGCCGTCACTTCCCGGATTTAGTTATTGACTGAAGTTCCCATTGTTGAATCATTGTCCTGTCCCGCTGGTCTTAATACGGATCGGTCTATAGAGCTATCGCTGCTGATTGTTATAGCCATAGGTATACATTATGGATTAGTGCCAGCCGACGGGAGCCAGGTATCACCATCCGTTCGTATCTATCGACCGAAGAGTGCTGTTGACGGCTGCTTCGGCTGGCCCACGCGCCCGACCGACGGACCGACTGACGGGTTACGTGCGGGTGGCCTTCGCCAAACCCCCATCGAGTTTCTGGGCTCAGACTGTGACTGCCAGCTCATCCGTTCAGATATAGAATTCGATGGACAAAACGGTGTTGGACGCAAACAGTCTCTGTATTTTGTAGTTTATTGGATCGCCATGAAGTTTGCTTATGAGTGCTGTGAATGAGGAGACGCTTATAGACATCGTCCGTTTCGATAAGAAGGAACAATGGAGGTCGAAGTTGGTTCAGTTGCAGAACTACGGGCTCATCGCATTGGAAGACGACATACTTTAGCAATGGTTCGGTGAGCACGGCTTTACTACTGGTGATAATTCTCCTAAGATTCCTCCACAAGGACCATTATATAATCACTCTACTTCCGCCCGAAGAGCAGAGAATTTGTTTTGAAACCGTTTAAAACTTTACGTGGAGTAATCAGTCTGTGTTCACTGCTCAATCCCGATTATCCCATAGACCCACCCACACTAAACATGTTTCACTCAATCAATGGACACCTCGATTCTCATTGTGCCTCGCATCAACAGATGTTTTGCTTCCAGGTTCTCTTGACGGTCAGTCTTCCCTTCGAAGTCCATTGCTAAGTTCTGTGTGTTCTCTAGATTCTCTGATATTATTTGGTTTCAGACTTAGGACTTGTCTGCTTCAACTTGTTTGTCTAACATAGTCTAACCTCGAGTTTTTCTGACTTATTGGATTCTGACATTCTGACTGGGCTTCACCAACATAATATGATGATTTTTTTACCTATGGTTTCTTTGAAGTGATACCTTTGTACATTCTAATAACGGTACCTTAGAGTCATTAGCTTAAATCATCAGGATTCGGCTACATGAATCATTATGAGTCTTGAATTTGAAGATAGGTTAATTTCTATTGATATAGGCCTCAGGAGGTAATTGCTTTTATAATGGCTCAAGGATTGCAAGTGATGGTCTATAGAGCTTACTACATAATTATTAAGAGTTTGTTCATTAGATATGTGCAGATTAATACTCATTATCATAAAAGGAGGCAATTATAGGGTTATAAATTAAGTATAGTAATACCAAATTTAACAATTATATTACATAACGCCTAACTTAGCTTAATATGATATAGAGATTGGAGTGCTACAATCGACTTGGCTCGGCGGATGATCAACGTCGTTGACTAGTGGTGTCAACTTGATAGATATGACAGATTAAGTATGGAATTGGTCGACTTTTGCGGACTTGAACTGCAATCGCTTAACTAAAATTGCTGACGACTGTTGCACTCTTATAGTTCAGCAGCAAGATTACTGTGAATTTTAATTGCACATTCTTTCTCAGATAATTGTTATATGCATTGGTTCAAATTATATTTGAAAGGAAGGTGTTATAATGATGTTGGTGTGGTTGACTTGCTAAGCATTAAACCTAGAAGTTCAGTTTAACATAAATTTGCAACAAATTTTCCAGTCCCTCTGATGTTGTAATTGCAAATTATAATTATTATTGCTTACCTTTGTGGCAACATTTGAAGAGATTCATTAGAGTTTTGTTATCTAAGAGCTAACATTTCTGTTTATATTTTGTCCAGAGAAACAGATTTATGAGATTTTCTACACTTGATGCCTTGTAGGTCAGGGTTAATGGCAATATGTCAATGAGAATTTGGGAAAAGGGGTTAATGCAGAGCTATTTCATCTGATAAGCCAGAAATTCCCCAGAATCCTGTACGTGTAATAAAGGGCAAATCTCTGTGTCTTGTCCTCTATTACTGAAGAACCAATGGGAAGGGTGGTTGAGTTTATTGTCCTCTTAAGTACTCAACGGAAGTTTCTTAAAGGTGTGCAGGTTGTTCAACTTTTCTAACCAGTTCTGTCTGCTTTTAGCACAAGTTGTATATGGAAGCCTATGTAAATGTTTGCTTATGTAAAGAATCCCAGTGCAAGCAATGAAGTAAATTTGAAAACTTAAAATAATCCTCAGAGGACTCAATTAGATTCATACAAGAATTGCCATAGAGACAGAAATTTTCATGACCTGAAGTTGACATTTTATGGCAAAGCCAGGTACTTACAATTTTTTATAAAGTTGTGGGACCCCTAAATGTGGCTATGCATCTTAATACTAGGAATAGTTGTAGGCATTGGTTCTATATCATAGCAGAGAACAAACTTGAAAAATGAAGTGGTGTCTTCTATGACACTATTTATGAATCGATATTGACACGTACAGTTGAATTCTATGATGTGTATTAATTATAAACTGTCTATATATCTAAGTATGGGGTAAGTGGGGCATTTTGAGCAATCAGGTAAAATATTCTGACTCTGTTATGGTTCTATGATTGTCTGCAATCTTTAGGAACCCATTAACCCTAAGTTTGTAACAGATGGAAAAAGAAATTATGGTAGACAGTCTAGTAGTAACTGTCACCTACAGACGTCGGTTTTAGGAAATTACAGCAACACAACTTTATATGAAAACTAACATTTCTGTTAAACACTACAGACCTGAGCAGAGTATTTATCTGGAACCTTACAGAAACAGAGTCCTGTCCGTCAATTGTGACCCATTAATTACTGGGACATAGGCAAGTGCAATGGGAAAATACTTCTAAACTGAAGCACAAATTTTTGGGAATAAGAAATGCTGCTTGTAACTGTATCATTCTGGCACAGAGATATTGTTATCACAAGGACTCCAAACTTAAAGCCTACTTATAAGTCACTGGCCATGAAATGTTTTGGTGATCTATTTATGACTGAGTGCCAATGGAATTCACTAATTATTTGCTAAGACATACAACAGCTTGATTACAGTTATTTGCATAGTTTAATGAAGTATGGAGTCGGCAGTCTACTGGTTTGATACAGTAGTATAGTTCACTCAATGATTCAAGTGTATATATCTGGACTTTTATAAAGTGCATCTCAATAGCACACGGAACTGCAATAAACCCATGAAATACGTTCCCACAGGAAATCCATATTGCTTAAGGTGGTTTAGTTGGCATGTTCAGGCCTTTCAACCCTGGATTAAGGCTTTCCATTCCAAGTGTTTTCGAAACTGTTTATAATTATGTTTGTGGTCCGTTCCACTGGTTGATACATGTCTATAAAAGCGTCTGCAAACTAAATCTCAAGACATGTCTGCAGTACCTTAAAAGCTCATTCGCAGGTACTTCACCTGAGTTCTTACTTAAGTTCCTACTTAAATTTCTACTTAGGTTCCTACTTGAATTCCTACTTAGGTTCCTACTTGAATTCATACTTAAGTTCCTACTTAAGTTCCTACTTAAGTTCCTACTTAAGTTCCTACTTAAGTTCCTATTTAAGTTCCTACTTAAGTTCCTACTTACGTCCCTACTTAAGTTCCTACTTAAGTTCATTCTTAAGTTCCTACTTAAATTCCTACTTAAGTTCCTACTTAAGTTCCTACTTAAGTTCCTACTTAAATTCCTACTTAAGTTCCTACTTAAGTTAATGCTTAAGTTTCTACTTAAGTTCCTACTTAAGTTCCTACTTGAATTCCTACTTAAGTTCCTACTTAAGTTCCTACTTAAGTTCCTACTTAAGTTCCTATGCCTCTTCGCACTGTTGTTGATCTAAAGCATATAATAAATGAGTGATTATCTTATCCTGGCTTACTTCGTGATGTCCTTTACTGATCGTCACCTCAATACTTAACAACATATAACTCCTGTTTCTTTCTCTCCTGATAAGTTATGTAAATCAACTCTGTAGCGCAATTACTAATCAGTCATCAAGTGAATATTGTTAACTTCTTCTAAGACTCATCTTTATAAATCTAATTGATAATCATGTTATCTACTGAGAGTGAGTGACTCATCGTCCCATTTGCCTGCACAACTACTAAACAAAATCGTGTCTTCTCAGTGGTTGGCCCCTCGCTCTGGATCATGCTTCCTTTGGCACTGCACTTGTCCCCCAGGGTCCGCTCTGACTGTTTTTATACGTGCCTTAAAACTTTTTTTCAACCATGCTCAAGCCAAGAGCGCTTTTGAGTGGTAACCTTAAAGGGGTGCTATTATAAATCTTTGAAATGATGAATGACTATCACATCATGTCGATGCATAAATCCTTCACTGGTTAAAGTTCTTTCATGATTTCAATATAAAATTCTAAATCTTAATCCAGCAGTCTTAAAATGTTTCAGTCATCTAACAATGGCATGTAGACCCTCATGTGATTAATTCGGTCATGAATCGACCAATCAGGTCAACTGAATCTGCATATCTCTCTCTGACTTTGCCTCCAGTCTTTTGCATCAAACATATAATTCCTGATTTGTGAAGTACTAAAAGATGGTAGTGATCTAGATAACTGACCGACTGACAACTGACTTATTTATTTACTGACTTACTTATTTACTTACAGTTCCACTCCTTACTTACACTCCTTACTCCTTACTTACTCTTTACTTACTCCTTACTCCTTACTTACACTCCTTACTCCTTACTTACTCTTTACTTACTCCTTACTCCTTACTTACACTCCTTACTTACAGTTCCATTCCGTTAACATAAATAATTGAGGAGGCTATCAAATAGACCTCTGCCAGTATGAGCCTTAAAATTAATATTATAAGTAATCATCAATTATTCTCACACATAATAGTTGCATATTGTCACATGTTGTCGCCTCTCTATTCTCTGTGACTTATTGACATTTACTTCATCTACTGCTCCTATAAATAGTTAGCTTCTGTTGGTAGGTGACCAATTGACCATTATTATTTAATTGACCATTATTAAATATCTCTTCATTTACATCACAAAAGACAAGTATCAAACTTCAACTCAATCTTTTTAACGTTGACTGCTCAAAATCACTAATATCGACAACATCAGCTGTTGATTTTGGTGCCACGCGTGCAATGGTGCACAACGTACGCCTGTCCGGCTGCCAAATTGCTTTTGCGAGGCCAGACTGCCCAACACTTGTTTGGCTAAGCGCTTACACTGGCGCATCGCACAGATATATATATCTATAAGGTATATACATTCACATAAAACACGTTCACATATGTCTCTGATGCATTTTATGGCTGTTTATTGGTTTTGTTTTATGACCATTAAATGTATGATTTTACTGATTTGTTTGTATGCTTGAAGTGTGTGTTTGTATCCTTTTAAGGGTCTTTTCTCTCTGACAGCGGCTGTTTCCTTCTTTTTTGCCTTGGTCTTAACTGCTGTTAACATAACTCACGTCAATCTGTTTCAGGGTGACATTGCTCCACTTTTTTCAGGGTCAATTCTTCGTTACTTTGATACTTGTTGCGCCCGTGTTTGTACGTTGAGGGGTATTGATTAACTGAAACAGAGAGACAGGTAAAAACGTTTACTCGGGTTGTGTCAGCTTGTTTGCTGTGTATGGATAGGTCTATCTTATCAAGTAGGTGTTCAGCTGGATATGCAGACTCCGAGGCAGCAGCAGCGACTACATGTAGGCGTTGAGATAGGAGAAGAAGGGAGGGAAGAAGTGGGGAGGGGGGCTGGGTTGCTGTTCAGAGCCATTGGACACTCTTCTACTTGGATGAAGTCCTGTCGATATTATAGACATTGGATAAGTTTACATTTTACAGGAGTCTTTGAAGGGTTTTCTGTGGAGAGGAGAAGGGGATAGCACGTGATGATGGCTTGTTCCTATTATATAAATAAGACCATATAGTAAGCTGTGATATTTGCTTTAGGCTATTCTCAGTTTTGGAGATGATGTTTTGTCGTTGTTTTTCAATCATATCTCGTTTGTCCTACTTGATTGAAATTCTGTCATTCCACTTCATCCAAATCAGCTCTTTATATTTATTTCCTCATGCAATGAAGTAGTACAAAAGTAGCAAGATGACTATGTCTTGTCAATGTTGGTGCTCGACTGCTCGTTTACAAGGACTTTCCAGATGTTATCAAGGCATTTTACATGTTGTTGCTCATGTTATTATTACGAAAATTTCTAATACACATAAACTCTCAGAGAATGGAAATTTCATTTGCGACTAGTCAGTCGCCTCGTGTAGGGGAGTCGGATATCGACATGATTGAAAACTAATGATGAATTGTGATATTTAAGATATTTTTTTGAGGAAAGCTATAGAGTTGACTGCCAGATATGTATCTGATGCTCTAAACATATCTGGCAGTCAACTCTATTGCTAAGGGCAGCAACACGGAGTGCACGGGGTTGATGACTGTGCAGTATACAATACAACTGAAGTTTTATATTGCCCTTCTTCCAACATTTTTTGCTCGGAGGTGCACACACGCCTCTGAGTCACTCACGCCTGTTACAGCTTGTGGCATGAGATTTGAAGATAAGGCTATTATGCTTAATGGTGTAGTGGTTAGCATGTTGGGCTGTCAATCTAGAGGTCAGGGGTTCAAATTCCTGCTAGGGCAGAAATTTATGTTGATGTTTCTGCTGTCCTGTCCACTTTGCTCGCATGTTTGTTACATTAGAACTCCACTGAACAGTTTGTGTTTTCGTATTACCTGTAGAGCTATTTGGATGCTAAATTCATATGGAGATTGGTTAGATTATACTAGATTTTTCCATGGAGATGTCCATATTATAAGCTTAGCGAAGCTCCATGATTATCATCTCACGCACTGGAGCTGGATATTTGTTCCTTCAACTCGCCACCACTCTCAGACTCTGAAAGCATTGTCTGGAAATTGCAGAAACTGATGTTGTCAATAAAAATTCAGCTGCAGTTGTCTTTCAATAACAAACGTTTTCTCAAGTAAGATGTTTGCTTAGCAGGGTACATTGACTTTGCTTTAACACCATTTTTTTAAATAAGAATTTGAACCATATAGCTGTTATCCTAAGTTGGTGAATCTTTAATGATGATAAACTGATAATGGCATCTCATGCATCATTCTGAGTCACACGTACATTTGCACTCGATTGATTGATTGATTGAAAGACTACACTTTTTGTCCCTTCACTGGGTAACTATTCCACATACTTTATCCTAGAAACAGCTATGTAGATGTAAGTATGTGTGTGCGACATCTGTATTACTTTGGAAGAACGTAGAAGTTACTATCACTCAGCATGCTTCTAACGTCTCTAGTGCAACCTTTTTCAGTACTTTCTCAGTGCACAGATTATTTCTTTCAATAAGTTTAGTCTAAAGTAAGGTTTTGTAGTATTTGTGGTTTCACTGTATCTTGCCAAAGATGAATAGCTTCTGAGTGATTTGTTTTATAAATTCAACTATGTATATATATATATATATTTATATACATATATATATTTATTAACTCAACTATTTATGTATATATAAATTATATATACATAAATATATGTATGTGTAATATAAAGTAAGATTAGAATAATAATGACATGGAAACAAATCATGAAGACAAAACCATATCAGATCACAAAGGTGTAGTAACAAGAAATCAAGAACTGTCTGTAGGTGACTACCATGGCGTTGAATGCAGTTACAGAATCCATAGCCCTAAGTTAAAGGGGAAACGAGTTCCATAGTGTCGGACCGATTACTGCTGTGGAATGTAGGAGGTATTTGACCTGCAAAAGAAGCCTGCTAATTTGTCTTATTGCAAATTCCACGTTGGTGTATTTGTTTGGTAGTTTAAAAATAGGCATCAAAGCCTTTAGGGAGCAATCCATGATGGTGATGAAACATAAAAATGACTAATTGCGCGTGACAGATGTCCGTGAGTTTCAGAAGTCCATCCTGTTTGAATAATAGAGTAGAATGGTGGAATCTGTCAACGCCATTTATGCTCTTTATTGCTCGCTTTTGGGGATTCATCAGTTTGTTTAATTTATTTGGGTAACCACCTGCTCATATCACTTTACAATACTGGAGTTATGGTAAAATTGAACTCAAGTATTATAACTTAAGTATTGATTTGCACAGAATGTTTCCCAACTTATGTACTATTCCTAAAGTTTTGGCAGCACTACTGCACAAATAATATAAATATTATTCTGCATTAGAACCATCTGTTCAAACTATCTCATGAATAATACCCACAAATTTAGCAGATGTAGAATTTTTTATGCAACATTAAAGGTTTCGAAAAATTCCTTCTTCTTTGCACCAGTAACTATAATATAGTCACTTTTAGTCAGCTGTCTTTATATTTTCGGACAACCTGTTCATTTTAATCTGTTTTTGATAAATTAATGAATTCTTCATTTATAAGTTTTGTCAGCAATACTAGATCATCTCTAAGATAAAAACCGATCAGTCGTCAGCAAATAATATTAGTAGCAATAATAATTAATACAGCACTTAAAGATGTCGTTAATGTACAAGGGAAATAACAGTGGACACAGAAATAAACCTTGGTTAAAGAACACATGTCTGATAAGGCCTTACCAATTACAGCCTAATGACAATGATTAATAAGATAACCCATGATCTGAAAAACCTCTTAAGTCTAATGGTATAATTTATCAAATAACATATTATGATTAATGGTATGAAAGGCCACTGATAAAAAAAAGATACCTATGGCATAATTCCCTCATCATTATCGCCTTTTTAATTTGGTCTATGACATCTAAAATTATGAAGGTTCGTATAAGCAATACCTTAATTTCACTTTTATTCACTAGTCCCAGAAGAAATAGTGAACGATCCACATATTTGTTCATAAAGCTGATATGATCAATGTCTGGGTCAACTATCTGTGCAGCCAGATTTGGGTCGATCTCAGCTAAATAATTATTACAGAAATTAGCAATGGCTTCAGGATTCGTTACTAACACATTGTTTTCATTTATAAAAAGATGTCATTAACTGACTTATTGTGGTTAAATATTGTCTTTTTAGTTTTCCAAGTATGCCTTAATTTATTTTTACATAGATAAAAAAATGATATTATTATTCTTTTTACCAGATTTCCAATAGTGAGGTCAATTTGTTTTTATATGCTGTGCTTCTTATTCCTTTGGCATATATTCAAGGTAAAAATTATGTAATTTGTTCTCAATTTTTAGCTTTAACAAGGATCGAGCCATGGTTTCAGTTTGGTTCTATAAATCTGATAGTGGCACATAAAGTGTCAAGGTGTCACTTGTCGTCTGTCTCTGGGGCAGATGCTGGCGCTGTCTGGTGATGGTGAATGCTGGACTAAACTGATGAATAGGTTCCAGAGTTTAGAATAACAAGGAAACAACATAGTGAGGACCAGGATATTTACTGCTTAGTCATCTTCTCTGCTACTGCTATCTTAGCTGAAGTGGCAGCACAAGTACTGCTGGCAGCTTTTGAGATCATACCTCTTCTGTGGTATCAATCACTGTCATGTACGAGGTGGGGTACTCGCAACTCTCCCAAGACTCAAGACTGTTCCCGTCTCACAGGCCCAACAGGCGGCTCATATATATAACTCTGGATCATATATATATATATATATATGTATTATATATACACGTATAATATATATATAATGTATATATATGTATGTCTATATATAATTATATATGACGGAAAGCCAGATCTTAAGGACGCCACATGCACCTGCAAGCAAGTGTACAGACACTCTTGGCAGGCGACGCTGCAGCTGAGCGGTTCTAGGTTGGCAATGCCAAGAGGAAGTCACTAAAGGACAAAGAACAAAGAATGGCATGAATAGCATCATGCATGATGTAATGATCATGTCTAACATAAGAAGTTGCCTAAAAAATAGTACGAGTAAGATGAGCACGCGTTTTAGGCAATTCGAGCGGCAGAACCAGAATATGATATAATGTAGTCTCTATATGTTGTCCTCTGCTCACTCCTTTGCTCACTCCTCTGCTCACTGTGTTTTCTTCCAATCA
This sequence comes from Bimastos eiseni, assembly GCA_959347315.1. Classification (NCBI taxonomy): domain Eukaryota; kingdom Metazoa; phylum Annelida; class Clitellata; order Crassiclitellata; family Lumbricidae; genus Bimastos; species Bimastos eiseni. Next base: position 40,979,825 of record OY365807.1, on the reverse strand, counting down.
CTCTGCTCTGCTCTACTTTCTTCTGCTCACAATGTTCTCTTATGCTCACATTGTTCTCTTATGCTCACATTGTTCTCTTATGCTCACAGTGCTCTCTTCTGCTCACTGCTCACTGCTCTCTTATGCTCATTTTGCTATTCTCTGATCTCATTTCTTCTTCTTACTGTGTTATCTTCTACTCATTTCTACTCTCTTTGTATGTTAATTATTTTGTATCTAGGAGTGTGGTTCTTACTGGCTATTCCAGACTCAAACGCCCTCTAGCAGTGTCTGGTGCTTGCATGCAATGTAGAAGGACTCTATGGCCTGTTGTTGGTCATTAAACTTTAGCCTAACATTACACAAACATATAGTGACACTTATGAAGACATTTCTCTTCTTTTGCTGTATTAATTTCACTCGAGCTACATATGATCAATCAGGGTTTTAAAAAGACCATACAATAATAATAGTAATAATTATGACGGTAATAATAATTATGATTCTTGGTTTTGTTGGTGACAAATTGTTGTGCTGAATACATAATTCACGTGCTAATGACACACGTCATCATCACTCATATTATTATGCGTCTGAATCTGAGACAAGTAGTGTCAGCTTTATGATTCAGAGAATGTCAGTGATGGAGGATGATATAAGCAGGCAATTTGTGAGACCATGAATGCAGCAGTCAGCTCTGGAAATGACAGCAGCTCAGCTCTCTGATAGTTCGCTCTGTGCCTCTATGGGCGTCTGTGTGTGTGTGTGATTGGACAGGGTTTTAATCAAAATCTATGCCTTGAAGCTGGGACCACAGCGCCCCCAGAGGCATTATCGCCCGATCTTCAAATATCGAATATATCCGTCTAATGTAGGATATATGTACATCAGATAGATGTATTGCATACAGAGGCGGAGATCCAGGGGGTCGATGGGGACAAGTCCCCCCACCTTTTACAGAGAGGTGACACGTTTTAGGTGTGTCCTCCCTACATTTCTTACCCTCCTCATTGGGTGTCCCCCCAGCTCTCAACCGAGATCGCCGCCTCTGATTGCATACAATTTCCACTATGATCAAAGCCAGTTTTATCATTTCATTTGTTTTTGAAGTACATAACTGCAGCGATTTAGTAATGCATTATTAGTTAAAGTTTAACAGTTAACCTTGAAGTTATAAGTCGGTTGTAGCCTAGATAGTAGTGTACACATATTTGAAGGTTGGAGCATGACTACGGCATTAGTCAGAACACATACTGCCTGTAACTGGTCAGAGTAGCCAAAAATATGCCAAATTAAGGGCATTCTGAATGGTTTATGCAGAGCATAGCATGTGGCCTTAACGTCTATTATAGAGTGCATAGTGTATTGTTTCTCTGCTCTTTTAGAACATCTTTTCGGCCCCAACCACTTCAATAAAAACTCTTTGCCTCTCAGTTGCTGCCTCACAGACTGCATCACGTGATTTCTCTCAATGTTGCTAGACTCCTCTCGGTTTATTGTCTGGCGAGATCATCACAATGTAATTCTGGACCTCCTCCGCCTTTGGCTTCTGTAATGGAGCTCTGTTGAAATCAGTTAAGTTACTGGACTCGTTTGATTGTTCGCCCGTTGGGCTGCGTATCGAGTGCCTCCTCACAGTTCGTTTTACAGTCGACCCTATCTGTCTCAGATGATAATCCACATAAAAGAATGTCCAGTGAATAACGTGTCATCTTCAGTTCAGCTTGGTTACTTGCTGCTGAAGCAGGTAGATGAACGTCGATCAGTTGGATGTGGTCACTGGATGGATGGATGGATGGATGGATGGATGGATGGATGGATGGATGGATGGATGGATGGATGGATGGATGGATGGATGGATGGATGGATGGATGGATGGATGGATGGATGGATGGATGGATGGATGGATGGATGGATGGATGGATGGATGGATGGATGGATGGATGGATGGATGGATGGATGGATGGATGGATGGATGGATGGATGGATGGATGGATGGATGGATGGATGGATGGATGGATGGATGGATGGATGGATGGATGGATGGATGGATGGATGGATGGATGGATGGATGGATGGATGGATGGATGGATGGATGGATGGATGGATGGATGGATGGATGGATGGATGGATGGATGGATGGATGGATGGATGGATGGATGGATGGATGGATGGATGGATGGATGGATGGATGGATGGATGGATGGATGGATGGATGGATGGATGGATGGATGGATGGATGGATGGATGGATGGATGGATGGATGGATGGATGGATGGATGGATGGAGATGCATTGTTGAAACCATTCAGGTCAGTTGGCTGTGGCTTCAGCCGATGACAAAGAATCGGTTTGCAATTCAAAAAGAGAAACGAGACCTCAATCAGTTGTAATCAAACCGGTTAATGATAAGTTGAATCTTACCAGAGCCATTGCTAAATTACTCTTGCCAGTATCACAATTGCACCAATGTATGGGTTCATTAAGACTTTGTAAAATCAAAATAGCCTAGGAAGAATAACTATTGTCACATGTTTATAAAGGACACTTCATAAAAGGCAACAAGTTTGTAAAGGAACTAGACAAGCAAGTCTCTATGAGCTGAAGACCAAGATGATGAAGGTGATGATGAAGGTGATGATGAAGGTGATGATGAAGGTGATGATGAAGGTGATGATGATCGAAGGTGATGATGATCGAAGGTGATGGTGAAGGTGATGATGAAGGTGATGATGAAGGTGATGATGAAGGTGATGATGATCGAAGGTGATGATGAAGGTGATGATGAAGGTGATGATGAAGGTGATGATGAAGGTGATGGTGATGGTGATGATGATGAAGGTGATGATGATGATGATGATGATGATGATGATGATGATGATGACGATGACGACGACGACGACGATGATGATGCACATATGAAATACACTTGGTTATGACATAGTTGGCTATGTCTTCTGGATAGGCAGCCGTTCAGTGACCACTTGTTGCCAGTAGCCTTGAATTGTCAAATTTGAGTCAACTTCTGATGAGCAGTTCTGCGTAGATTTGTGTTGATGACAGCTCTGAGTATTTGTTCATGTTCCACTACAGCCACAGCTGAATACGCTGCTGTATATATACAACTGTAGTGTCGCAGGCAGGATATTTACCTGTCATCCAGGGAGCCAATGTAGCCATGTCTGCTCTCTTGGCATCTAATTGAAAGAAAACTCTTCAGGTTCGAGTTCCTTAGTCCTTGGAACATCCGCTTTCCGCTGGACCTGCCATGCTGCCTGTCATAATGTATCATTGTTAGCATGAAATGAAGGTATCCCCAGGACGATAATTTCCAGAAGATGCCTTGGTGGCTATGAGGGTGAACCAAATTTCACTAGAAACGTTGGTGATCGCTTCAGAGTCTAAGGTCCAATTAGTTCACTGATATTTGCGCTGCTGCATAGGCCAGATCATGAAATGGACTGAGTGAGCAGCCAATTATCTGAATGGGATAACTGACTGAAGCCTAACTGTGCTCCATTCGTCTTTTCTTCCTGCTTGCATAAGCCGTTGACATATCCATTTCCATCACAGGCTGATCTGAGGTCACCTATTTGTTGGCAGTGGGTCAACACTAGGTGAAGTGTTTCTCTTTAGCCATCAACATGTCACCCAGGTCCGAATAAGCTGTTTCGGGGCAGTGACTGAGAATGGCAGACTGGAGTTCAAGGGTGGTAGTTTCCTGTTGAATTCAGAATTAGCTTAAGTGCCCTCTGTCTGACCTTTAAAACCCCTACAAGGATCACTTCTACCTAATCATAATCATAATCTAAACATTTCTACAGTGCCCACAAAAGCAAAGTCGCGGGGAACCAGCTTATTCACAGGCACTTAATGAAAAAAATCGATATGCAGAAGTCAAAACACAAGGAATCAGACGGCTAAGGTGGATGGTGTTTGGAGTTGAAACAACGATGGAGGAGGAATGGGAAAAGGGCGGAATCAGGATTGGATTTTTAAAAAGCAATGTTCAATTTTGAGTGAAAGATCTGTGAGTAGATAGCAAGAGGTTATGTGTTGGTGAGTTCGTAGGATGGATTGGATACTAATCCTAGAGGGAGTTAGTTCCAAAGAGGTGGGACAGCAGTTACTGTAGCTATGGAGCGATTTGCAAACTTGAGTGACTGGGTATTAGAAGGGCAGAGCAGTGTGAGGTGGAATAGGCTATTGTGAACAACTAATTGAGATTGGTGTGCTGTGAAAGTAACCTTCGACCACTAGTATACCTCTGCACAATCCTCCCTGTAGTCTGGGATCTTCAGGTGTAGGTCTTTCGGTTGAGCTTCATTGTTGCTCTGCCACGGGTTGTCATGCACTCCTCCGTGTTGATGGCCAAAGAATGGATTTGAATATCAATGTTTATCAATTGCTTGAGCTCTTCCTTCTTTCATGAGATGTCTCAAAAGCCAATACTTCTCATTGGCTTTCACGCATTCGGTTATCTAACCGCTCTTAATAATAATGTGCTTCGTTTCTTAAATTCAAACTACAGTATGATTACAAGCACAGTGTGAATGGATGATCACAAGTAATTATTAGAGTCAAATGTAACAGTGTGATAGCCATGCTAGGCACTCATCACGTCCTGCATTTTCATCTAGTGACTGGCTAACAACACAACAGATTTGCTTTCTGTAGAACTGTGCATATTAAAAGATTTGTTAATAATAATTATTATAATAATAATTAAAAAAATAAATGCTATTAAAAATAATGATATTACTACTAACAATGCAATCTGATCTGAGGACCTTCATGGGAAGTATTAAGTACTATGTATATAAGTACTACTGCGTATAATAGAAATTAGAGAACCAATACCAGTACATATAAATATGTGGTGATATGGAAAACTGATCAAACCTAAGATTTGTGGCAGTCCCATAGGCTGATAATCCAATGTAGAGCTTGGAGGTAGTGCCCAGATGCAGCTTAAACATGTGTCAAGGATTCTCCTCATTAGAAGAGGCAGGGAAGGTGGCTCTGGTCATATTGAATGCAAACAGTTTCTTAGACAATTATTCTCATCAGTTTAGAGCTAATATAATGGTTGCGATGAAGGCTTCTCAGCTGTATCATGAAATGTTTCAACACTTCTGAAGAGCCAAAACCTGTCTGGATTAGATGATATTTGCACAATTCCAACTTAAGCTCATTCATGATGGCTAAGCCTGAATACATTGGACAAACTGCAGCAGTGCATTGAGTAGTATCTAGCCTGCTGGGATGGCTGGATGTAGGCCCTATTCTGAAAAGCCATGACCAGGTCCTTCAAAGCAGCCTAGATATGCATGCCTTTTAGCAATATGGGCCGTCAATTTCCGGTTGTGTAACTAAGTTGGGAAGGTCGAGCCTAAAGGTGCAACATCGTCCTCTCTATCAGAGCCCATCAGTGATGTTAAGAGGTCCTTCCGCAATAGAAGCGTTGATATTTGCGGAAACTGTTGTGCAATAAAATATGAGAGGCTAGGGTCAGCCTCAGTCAGGACTTGGTTTGGCACACCACAGTATTCCGTCCGTTGTGTTATCTTCCATGTTTGGCTGCCTTGTGGATAAACAGTGGCTGCAGACAGTTTCAGCTTTGCCGGCCTCCTCTGAAAACATGCTATATTCACGGGTAATACGGGTCGAACAAGTGCTAATTTTCACAGTTAAGCCCAAAGCACTGCATACTTAATGATGGCCATATGGGACTTACACAATTGGACACATCACCTAATGCAATCACGCCTGACAATGACGCGTTTGCAAGAGAAACACAAACACTTAGAAGTGTGGAAAAATATTAAAACAATAAAATCATGTCTTTAGTGAAGCAAACGACATGTGGATGAGGTCATTCCAGAGGAATAATAATAAATGGTAATAATGAGTCCTATTAATTTTTTTAATCTGAGGTTGTACTAATTCTCAGGCTATCAAAGCTATTACCTGGAAAAGGAAGATGATTTTATGGAATGGGTTATCCCTTGGCAAGATCCGAAGGATGAACATTATTATTATTATCTTTTTTGCCCTGAGGTACATAGGATCCCTCAGGGACTAGAACATTATTTAAGAATAATATAAATATTGTTATTATTATTATTATTATTATTGTTGCTGTTGTTATTGTCATATTTATTCGTGAACCAACGGACATGGATACAGACTCGTTACTAAATACGTTATTATTATTATTGTTATTATTATTATTATTATACTATTATTATATCAGATATGACTAACTTAACAAGTAAGGGCCAGGAAGAAGCATAGTACCCCAAGAAGGACCAAGGGCCCTTATGTGGGGCCATCCAATACTGTACCATCCAATACATCCATCACTGTACCTTTTTTAAAATGCTTGCGTATTAGTCATTAAGTTTCAGGCTTTCTGGAATATTATTCCATACCTTGAGGCCTTCGTATTTGATGGTAAACATTCTTGTATTTGTTTTAGCATAGATAGGTCTATATGAGAATGTCATGGAAGAACACAGGCAATGGGATTTGGCTTCGTTAATAGGGGTAGGAAAGCAAGTACTTCTTCACTGCCTTCAATACCTTGAACATGGAGAAGGAATGCATGTGCATGTCAGGGTCAAGGCCAAAGGCACACATTCAGCATAAGTAGGCCTAGTTAGATTGTCAGTCTGAAGAATTGCTCATTTCTATTTTCAGAAGTTGATGGGCTACATATATAATGTGCCAGATCGATAAATCTTGTAAGAGGACATTTCCTCTTAGCAATTCAGAGATTAAAACTCTCTCTGTCTCTGTCAGTCTGTCTCTTTCTCTGTCTGTCTGTCTGTCTCTCTCACTCTCTCTCTCTCTCTCTCTCTCTCTCTCTCTCTCTCTCTCTCTCTCTCTCTCTCTCTATATATATATATATATATGGAGTTGCCATAATGAAGGCTGTGTGCCAATTACCAGAGAATCTGACTTCCATAAAATAAATTCTGCTGACAAAATAAACAGTTTTGACAACAGAGCTGCTTGTTTCATTCCATTTGCTGCTTAAATCAGAACAGATTGACCTACATTCTGCTTTTACAGAGAATATCAGAGAGAACCATAGATTAAGGGTGTCATTTGAAACCTGGAAATGTGGGGTTGGAATGTAATCCCACACTATTTTGATCGTAAGTTCGATATGTTAAGAGTTGATAGCTGATAACATGGGGAGAGGGAGAAGCTCTGAAAAATTGGGCTTATGACCTAATTAAATGACCTGACATCATTATAAGCTATTAACCTTTGAGTGTTGCTATTGGCCAGAAGAAAATGGTTATTTTTTATTGATTTTTTCTATCATCGCTCATTCTGCATAAAGGCCAAACAAAACTAACTTTCTTTTAAAGAGTAATTAAAAGAAAGTTAGGTTTGTTTGGCCATATATGCAGAATGAGCGATGATAGAAAAACCAAAACATTGTTGTTCGGAAGAATGGAAGGAAAGAATAAAAGGGGACATCCTTACAAAGAATGGCTAGACGATATAGGGGAATGGGCAAATAAGCCGATTCAAAAACTGGCACATATTGCACAACAGTGGAAAGTCACGACGAAGTGGGCACCGGACATCTATGGGCGTTGTACCCAGGATTAATGATGATGATGATGACGATGATGAAATGTTTATTAACTGTAAGTCCATTTTGAAACAAATCCTTGGATGAATATAGGAAGCCAATGCAACGATTTAGACACAGAGGTCATTTACTCATATTTTGAAGTATGATTAGTCAATTATCATTTTAATCAGAGTACTGAACTCACTGAACTCTCAGCATCTTTGATTAATGGACACTAACAAACAGCAAGTGAAGTAATTCAAACGATTTGAGACTAATGTACCTGCTCTTGTTAATATGGAAGTAATAAAAGACAGGCCTAATTCCAATGTTGTCACTTTAATGGGCCTATAATTATGATGGCTTATTTACACTAATTACACGGTCGTTGAGATGCAGTAGAATCAAAAACAACTCCTGAGTTGTAGATTGCTTCTAAAATAATTATTGCTTCTTAGATTTCCCCTAAACAAGAGACAGATACCAACTCAACAAATAAGTCACCCAACTGCAAAGACGAATCACATGACAAACTGTCAGATGAAGGTATGCAGATCTATTAAGATATCATCCGCATAGAAATGATATTCCAGTGAATGACTATCTAACTATGTTCCTTGTGAGTTTTGATGTGATATGTAATGGAATAATGACCAACACAGTACCAAGTGGAATGCGATGTGTCGACGTAGCAGCAAATGGCTTTTTTGACCGAGAGTGTGGACAAATTTAGTATATGACCTGAAACCCAAAGCAATCGCTGGGAACATGTAAAGTAAGACACTAAGTCCACAATATCAGAAGCCACCAATAACTCAAGAACAATACAGTGACGTACTTAACCCATCCATAGGACACATGATGTCATTATAAGCAGCATGATTCTGCTGACTGAAGCTTACTGTATGGACACTCTAAGGGGAGAATAGCAAGGATGCCCAGTAACTGCATCGTTTGGAATGGACGGTACCATACCCATTATCCACAATTATCCAGCCAGGAAGCAAAGCCCATATTATTTGATTTCTTAGAGAAAGACTTTCATTTGAGCACTGAAGATTAAAAAGTTACACACCATCATTACCACCTCCTTGATCATCAATAATGTTATAATTATCTTTTATTGCTATTATCGTTATTATTATCATCATTATTTTTATCATCTGTTATTATTATCATGCAGGGAATATAGACAATGCAGTTATATTTATGTAATAGTCGAAAGAGGGAAGCTATGTGAAATGTGATGCCTCACTTTCGTAACTATACTCCATGGTTAAACTTTGTTATACTTTAAAGTCATACTTTGTTATATTTTAGTGTATCAAACAAGTTCTCTTATTGAGAATCTTTGAGACGTTGTTTTGTTGAGGCGCTATATAAATATGCATGTACAAATACGATTATCTATAGGGACCTATAACAACTGTAGGCCTAGGTGTAATTTCATTGAAGGTGTTGTGTGGTCAGTGAGGTCTTCCTTCCTAGGTATTAAAGTGGAAAATCTGTGTCACAGTTCAAACTGTAAAGCTGTAGGCTATGCATCTAACACTTTAGTGATAAGTTTGCACTGGCTTCCCAGTCACTTTAGTAAATGCTCGTCATTAAAGTCTTAAACCAGACCAGTTGACGTTCTAGGCTCCAGTCTCTGTCCAGACCTATAATAAAGGGTAATTGAATCTTATTTTCATATATCCGACACGTAAATGTTTACAGAACCTTGAGCCAGAATATTTTTAATCTTGTTCTGTCTCGTTGCTGCCTTGTAGTTTTGGAATTTGCTGCGCTGCTCGGATATTTTTTATGTCATTCAAGTCCACATTTTTACTAATTGCTCTAATTTGTTTCCTTCCTTCTGACCCCCAGCGACCTTCAAATACCTCCATCGAATGAAGAATGTCGGTTGCAATGGGGTCACTCTGAAACAATGATAAATTGAGGTCTTTGTGTACAGGGCTATGGAAACATGGAGAAGATTACAATAGCCAATATCAATCAACCAATCAACCACCAATCAATCAATTAGGCTATCAAGCAATCAATACAAACTTGATATAGCACCCCTTCAAGAGAGCTACTGAGAGGCGCTCCAGGCCTAGCCGAGGTTAAAAGAGAACGATTTTTAGAGGTGAGTAAAATGCCGAGGAATTTGTCTTGGCAGCAAACGTACTAGCTCCAATGGAAGGGCATTCCAAATGGTCGGACCCAGTGACCCACGGTATAGAAGAAAGTCTTTTATTGCATGGTGGAAGTGCAAGGGGACAAGTAATTAAGATGCTATATACTATAGAACTTAGATGAAGGAAGATGATGGCGTTGGTAAATGACGACGATTACGATCGAACTGATTTTTGTAGTCGTAAGAGCCATTTATTGTTAGTATACATGTATTGCTGTAATGTTTTGAATTCTCATTACTGTAGGTAAATTATTATGTGAAGTGCAACTGTTAAAAGAATGGAGGCTCTGTTCTGTGTCATCCTAATTGCCACCAAGCGAGTTACTGATTAGGGCTGGGTTCTCATATTTGTCCCAGGTTAGGGTCTGACAGTTAAGTCACGGCGTATACATGTGTTTGCCCGTATGCACTTTCTAGTCAGCATTATTTGCAGTCAAACTTGATCTGTTTTCTCACATTTCTGGAACCAAGCAACTGATAAGGAAAAATACCATTACAAGTCATTTGACTGTGTTCACTGTTTTGCTGCATCCGGCTGTCATTTGATAGTAATGGCCATCTGTTTGGCAAAAATAAATGATGCGAATACTGATAGAGCTGTCAGAATTGTGCTTTTGTTTAAGGTCAGACTTTTCTTGCTGTGTGGGGATCTCATGCGTTCAGAGGTCAAGTGACCCCGTATCATCACGACCTGTGAATGCAGGCACATGTGTGGCCTCTTCATGGAGAGCTTTGCTGTTTCTAAACACCTATACGGGAAAGAGCTGCAATTGAGAGGTAGATTAGGGAAGGTGGGCGGCAACGCGTCATTGGATTTGCGAGACAGCATCATGCCATTTACAAGGTCCTCAAACTGATTTGAACGAGCGTGCTAAACCAGTGTTGAGTCCCGTATATAGATAATGGTGTTTTGAGGAGCATGAAGTACTGCGCACTTGGCTGATGCTTCAGCTGAGAGACTTAATTGTTCTCGTTCAACTCCTCACCCGTGCGTCTGTTCTGCGTTTGTTGGATGGTTTAAATATTGGTTAGGTAAAGTAATATCTTGGTTCGTAGATCATCCATATACCGATGGTTGCTTTATCATGTGGCTTATTCGTCAGCATATGTGTGAACATTAGAGTGCTTGTGCTCCACTTGGGTACGCCTTAGTTTTCCCTTCATCGATTGTCAGAGCAGACGGCTTTTACTGCCTTTCCCAGTGACGGCTTTTGTCTCACGATCATGATGATGATGAATCAGAATCACAATAGTGTGTTTATTTGAATTATTGTAGATACGGATGGACTTTGAGCCGCCTCTAGAATGCCTGTGCTGGAATCAGGTCATTTGTTCCTATCCATTCTGTTGTTTCTTCCTTCAGTGGTTTATTTGAAGCAGTTATCTGACAAGTCATCATGATATTGATATCTAATCGGAGGTGCTGCGAGCCCAGTGTCGGAGTCTCGGAGAGATAGGTCAGATATACATGTAGTTCTTCACACTGTTTCCTTAGCATCCTTAACAGGGCGAAGATGCGGATGCAGAGGGCATTTCGAGATAAATGATTCGAAACTTTAAGAGGCAGAAAAATACACTTAGGCCTATGCTTGAGACTCTCTTTTCTATATGTAAATACAATTTTAAAATCGATTCTATCGGCTACTTATTTTCCCGCTTCACACGTGCGGACTGAGGATATTAATAGGCCTATGTGGTTGCGTGGCATAATATATTATAAGCAAATTGCATATGGGCCTACTTGACACTTGTTTGGCCGGCTAAGGTTTTCAAATAATACTGCTGTCAATCAAACGTCCAGACGCGAATATTAATTAGGTCTACTAAAATCAACACAGGCTATAACTCCATTATTAATAGAGTCAGCCTCTGTGCATTGTGTGACGCACTGTTCTCAGAAAATATGTTGCCACTGTTAATTGTATCAAACTATATGATGTAGTCTCGGGACTTCCTATAATATTTCTTATTGCAGAGGCCTGTTTAATAAGGCGTCTATGCCCAAGTATTTGTATAAGAGGCGGCTTAGGCTAATGGAACGTGGAATCAGGACCCAGAGGATCGGAGCACGTCACAATTCCCGTTGAGATGGGGATACTGCTCAGAATCTGCAGAGGTCAGCGATTTTGGAGCAGACAGCGTCTAATTCTCCATTGAAATTGTCTCATTCACTGCACAAATTAATTGATATTTAGAGCACTGCTGGAAAAATTTAATGGTGAAAGGTTTTTTAGATTTAGTGAAAGAATTTCATAAATTTTGACATTTGTTTGTGAATATTTGTACAATAGGCCTACAGTTATTTAATATAGATGTCATTGACACGTATCCGGAAATATTGTAGTCATACTAATAACTATAGTCTATGTTGCGACGCGAAGTATGAGAGTCCCTCACTGTAGAAAGACCGGCAGTGTGCTCAGAAATGCGTGGGGTCAACAAGTCAAATGATCTCCGAAACTCTGTTGCATGTGATGCAGACTTCACATTTCAGTCTAAAACATAAGCAGAATATTTTATCTCAGTTATAAACTGTGAGTTAGGATACATGCGGCAATTTAATCGGGCAAGCCACCTACAATTATCAGGCGATACTTCCCTCAGCTTATGACACCTTACACTAGAAATTGAAACAGAAACCTTTGCTAAAAACTTACTTTCCTTTGCTGAGGCCTAATAGCCTTATTATATGCTGAAACAGATTACTATGACCTGATCATTGTTATAATCACCCACTGCAGTGTCGTCCAGCTGAAACTGCCACTTATAATTATGGCCTTCATATTGGCCTAAAGAATAAGATACCCTATATGTGTGTATACATAATAATTATGTATACCTATTTGAGTTCTACATATTTGTATGCCGTATAATAATAGTTATCTATAGAAGCTGTATGCCTACATGCCTATGACGTGACCAAAATGACCGAGACACGCTGTAGCTTCAGCTGAGCCTAAAGTTCCTATAAGTAGGCCTAATGTCGACTGCACTTGTCCTATTCTGAGGCAGAGACCGACTGAGAGCTCCTCTGAGAGCTCCCTTGGGCGTCTATGTTATATCGTAACTAGGCAGCTTCTGAGTGACTGGAGAGTGGCACCTACTGATGGCAAATAAGATTCCTCCTTAGCCGGAATTTTCTGCAAGAAGCATTTAAATGTTTGTTGGGATTTCTTACGTCATCCTACGTTCTACTGGAGAATCTGCTAAAAATGGCGAAGGTTGCGATGCGCCGCAGAAGAGGCAGAATGTGTCGCAACTCGTAAGTATTCCACATTTTTATTAGTGTTGGGCCAATGACGTAGGCTAACGGCCATTTGGGACATTGTTCATTGGGTCAATGGCTCCACCTACAAACTTGGGACATTGTTCATTGGGTCAATGGCTCCACCTACAAACTTCTAAAGCGCTGCGTCAGGCCAGAGCCTCAGAGGGTTGTCTACAACTCTACATAATTGAAGAAGGTCGAAGTCCGGTTGTCCGTAGTAGTGCAACGACCGTGTAATAACTAAGATCATTAGCGTCGCCCTCCTCCACCTAGGCTTTTGACTGGCACTAGAGCACAGACGCGCAATGGTGGAGTTTCCAGTTATCAGAGGCGCAAATAGGCCTACATGCAGTCAAGGCGGGTGTCGTTTAAGATTGAAAGTGGTGGATGATACGAGCCGCGGCCCGTATTGTGCCCTGGTGGTAACTTGATAAAAAAAACGAACCACCCATGGACCCAACGAACATACCCGTCAGGATTAGTTGTCTGTAAAATTAGCCATCTCGCACATGAGAGAATTAGAAAGTTCGTCTGCGCTTATCTATTAAGTTTCCCGAATGCATTCGCCAGGTGACGCAACTGCGAACTTTCTTTCGTCTGCATGAAAATGATGGCCTACCATTGGCGATGGCCTTCACTCGCCAGAGCAGCGAGGCGCCTGTCGACTTAGACTTAGAGTCTAGGCTCTGACTATGATGTCAACGTAGACACATCTATAGCGACCATATTATAGTGTCGATCGTCGACCATAACCGCAAACCGTCTGGGTCGGTGGGCGTTCATTGAATTGGAATTGGTCTTTGCTTTTGGGACCGTCCATTTAATTACGTCACGCAAGTTTGGAAGAATTTGACTCCCTATCGTCACGTTTCGTCACAAAAGTCATGATCCCCTCAAACATGACGTCACAAAGCTCTGACCTCGTAAAAGCCAGATGCCCAGAATGTCGTATGCAAATTTTCTTATTACTACAGTTATCATATAAAGTAATTATAATTATACAAGTAGGCCTATTTGAAACTATCTGACCTAATAGAACGAAGACGATTGGAGGAAGTAGGCCTATACATGAGCATTACTATCATTATGCATTCTACATAATGATAGGCTCTGGTAGAATCATATTTATACGAAAGTTAAGTAACAATAACTTTGAATATCCAAACTTGATGCCTGTTCAATCTCCCACGGCAATGCAAATTGCTCCTTCATGTAATAGATAGGGAGCGCTTGGAGATCATTATCCTGTTCAATGGATATTCTATTCAGATTTAGCTCTTCTTCGTCTATCCAATCCACACTCTCTCAATTTCTTTTGTTTGCGATTACGACCATTAGATCACGTTGCCGACGTGCTGCGAGCTGCCAGCGCGTCTCTGTGGCCTGACGCGTTTGGGCGATTTGTTGATTCCTGCTTGTGTGTTACAGAATGGCTGCGTCACTTCCAAAACCAAAAAATTGACTCCGAGCCTAATAGTAAACAATTAAAAAATCAAGAATGCGATAATCATAATCTGTGATAATGATTACTGTTTATTAAGTGGAATTTGTTTAATTGAGTGCAATCTTTAAATAAAGTTACGCATTTTTGTTTGATGTGGCGTCACATTTATTGGGCCCTCCTGTCGTCACAAATGGTTAACTCCCGGCCGCTAGGCACGCGACGTCATTTATGGACGGCTCCTTAATCAGTAGGCCTATCTATAGACGTTTAATACTAACACTAACACCATTGAAAATGGTCAGGGTTGAGGGCACTAATAGCCTCTACAGTCGTTGTGTAAATCTAGCACTTTAACCTAACCAGTGCTTAAAGTGTAAAAAAGAAGTGCCTGGACGCTAGGGGAGCCATCCATAAATGACGTCACGCAATTTTGGACGATTTTTGACCCTCTCTTTGTTACATGTCGTCACAAATGCCATTGCCCCTCAAATATGACATCACGTCATAAGGCCCTGACCCCACCCCAAAAAAATCAAACCAGACGTTCGGATTGTAGTGGAAATTTTCTTATAATTATCAAAATTTTTTATTATAACTGTAAAATATTTCAAATTATACTAGTAGAACGAAGAAAAATGGAGAAATTAAGTAGCCTATAGTGATTACAATCTTATGCATTCCTCAGGATGAAAGACTATCATAATCATAATTAGCTTTGTTTAATTGTGGTAACAAACTAGGCCTACTGCTCATTAAGTGGAATCTGTTTAAATGAGTGTAAGTTTTTAATAAAATTACGTATTTTAATGTGACGATGTGACGTCACATTTCGTCGACCTCCTCTCCCCCTTGTCATACATTGTCATAAATTTGTGACCCTCCTCATGGGCGCGTGACTTCATGTATGAACGGCCCCTAGTGTCAAAAAGTTAATAACTAAACATTGCAAAGGCAGAGCACCAACATATTAAGTCGACGACAAATGGTTTGTGCTCTGTGGTCCACCGTCTTCGTTAAAATAACAGTTGGATTGTGGTGATATTAGTGATGCTGGGATAGAAGTTGGATGGGTGAACGAGATTCTTCCAAAACAGATGCTATTTAGATGAACAAAATGCCTACTGAAATAAAAGTTGGATCATTGAAAATAGAAATAAATAGAAGTTGAATTGACAAAAAATGGTTCATGCTGAACCAGAAGCTGGATTAGCAGCATCATTATTATCAATCTAACTTCTATTAAACTAAATACAATGGGCGAAAAATAGAATTTTTCATCAATCGTTAGGCGTTTTGTCCATCAACTATTACTTAGTCGTCAATTATTTGTTTGTGAAATATTTAGTGTAATTTAAAGGGTTGTTCTACAGAGAATTGCTTTCCTTTGTGAAATTGTCGACAAGGGGCCATTTTTTCCTCCTCTTTTCCTGTCGATAATAAAGTACGCATATAGAGGAATTGCACTGCTGCATGGACGATCATGGACGGCGTCCAGGCTCTGCTGGCCAAATAAGTGGCAGGACGGCGTCCAGCCTTGAAAATAAGTGCCTGGACGCCATCCATGACCGTCGAGGCACACTTTAAGTCCTGAACCTAACAAACGCTACAATTGTAGCCAAGCAGCAGGCGTAAGAATTGCGTTACAAATGAGCCTATGCTACAATACTCATCCAAATTGCTTTTTACTGTAACGCTAAGACTGTCTTAAACTCATAGCTATGCCATATATGCTATTATAGCTTAGCCGGCGTGACTACTGTAAATAGATTGATTTAATGGAATCAATAAGCTGTGAGCGATTGATGATTTTGGTGATTTCAGGAACGAAGTTAAGAGAGTCAGGAATAAGATTAGGTTGGCACTGCTCGTTTGGGAAAAGATATTAGGAGGAGTGACACTTATGTTTCAGAGTCAAAAGATGGAATGGGGAGCGATAACTAAAAGGCAGGACTCTGAAGGAGTGGGTTATGATAAGCCCCCTGGGATGTTTTGAAATATCGTTGACAGGAAGACGCATGTAGGCCTATTTTTATCAACAATTATGATGTACTCGGAATTTCCCATCAATCATTAGAACTTGACCAATCGACGCAGCTTAAAATAGCGCGACAAAAGTGGCGCGCGCGCGCGTGTATGTGTGACTGTGTGTGTGTGTGTGTGTGTGTGTGTGTGTGTGTGTGTGTGTGTGTGTGTGTGTGTGTGTGCTAGTGCGTTAGCGCTGATGCCGCAGTGACGTAGTCGACTGTGAAGAGAAAGTTATCGACCGTCGTCGATGGCAGGCGCACAGAGCGCATGTGTTACAAAGCGCATGCAAATGACATGAATGCACTCTGACTGATATATGCTCTAAGACGCAGACCGATGGCCAAAACCGCCTCGTATGACTGGAGACAGACATTTACACAGGCAGACAGGCTTATTGAGACATGCTTACACGCCAATGTAGGCCTAATACCGGCGCCAGCTCACGAATCTAGAGGACGGTGACCGCGAGGGGAGCCACTGTATCTTGACGTCACCACCTCGCCCACTTTTCGCTCGGCACCCACCAATGTCCCGCTTTATCTTGCTTTACCTGGGCTTTACGCAACCTTCTGTTTTGAAATACGAGCGCGTTAGGTACATGTATATGTGCTTACCTTACAAGTTACATCGTATAGACTACATCGTACAGTATTGTTTTCCAGCCTTTGATTCATGGGAGCGTGTAAACAAATGTTTGTCTCTGAGGAAACCCATTTCTATAAAACATTTACGAACCAGAAAAGGTTGTGGAGAAGGTAACACGGTTTCTCTTATGCTGGCTTACTTTGTAAATAAATGTTCAAATAGTTTCTCCGTCGTGCCTGCTCTGTCATGCAGTCTCGGGCAGCAGGACTCAAGGACTAGATGCTTCGATAATTCTGAGCAATCGTAAGCTGATTAAACTCTAAACTTCTATAGCGCCGCTGTTCGTATGCAGGGCGCCAGTCCATTAATGAGTGCGTCAAGTGAGAGGTTTTTAAAGGGTTGTCAAAATGAGGTAGGCCTACTAGTCTGATTTCAGCTTTGAGTGGAAGGTCCGTTGGTGATAGAACATGAGGCAGATGAGTGGGAAAGATGATGTATGAACCGAGAATCTGTGGAATTCAGGAGGAAATTCGAGTAAGGCTGTCAACGGGTACCCGGGTACCCACCCGAGGCTGACTGTCCGGGCAATGAAATTGGTTTTTGGTTGCCCGACATTCGGTAGAAATACGCGATTTACCTGAACATATTTCAGAAATGTTCCGTTGATCGTTATTAGGTGTTTTATAGTTATAAATAATAAATATAATATTTATAATGAAAAGTCTTGGTTTTGGAATGTAAAAATCGACGAATATTTACTGTTTATTTTAATATTATCATTAGGGTCCCTTTATTTCCGGACACAGTGTATATGATATGTAGACACAGACTAAATAATTTTTTTTTCTTGGTTTATTTCTTACTTATTTTTTTAAAATAATTTTTATCTTCATTATTTGATATTAACATAAATTTAGTAAATAATTGGCTGTTTTAAGATGGTAAAATTCTTTCTATGAAGGTTTCATATAGGCCTACTGATGAACAAAAGAAACAGTGTAGATGATGAATTCTTCAGTTTTTCTGTTCCCCTCCTTCATTGCTAGCCACACATTATCATCTGCTGCAGGCTATTCTATACATCACCCCTCTGGCTTTTCACACTAAACTAAAGTCTCTCCTCTTCAAGAACTATTACCCTGCTTCATCTGGCCATCCACCTTCAGATGAGACTCACCTTAACAGCTGTAGCTTGCATCTGCATTATGTGTGGTAAAGGACCTAACTTGAAAGCACAATTATACATACCACCTCTGTTTGCATTTTGGTCTCCACTGACGTTTAGCTGAAGGTCACGCACAGAGCAGACTAGGATAGTTTTAATGAATAGCAGCACGTTATTCCATGTGTTAAATGCTTTGGATACATTAAAAGTAGCTATTTTTGTCCAACACTTTGTAGATTTTATCATGCAAGTGACTTAGAGTAGACAACTTGGTGGATTTTGGTTTGAAGTAGACCTATGCAATTATGGGCTTTGGCTATTGGCCTTCATGAATACCATAAGAATTAGAAAATTATGTCAGGACTGACAAAGGCTTACAGTTAGAACGTTTATTTTTCTCTCCATATTTGAGAATAAAATTATTTCAGCTATCTGGAACTGCAAAATCGGTTGTAATGAAGCAATTTATAATAAACCATTTTATTGACAGATTCTGGCTCAAGGGATCGATATTATCATTGATGGCAAATCTAGTGATACGAGAGTCATTGTCATTCACACCACTTTTGTGATTAGAATGGAGTTGATTTGCAATGTATGTTATTTCCATAGGATATGTCAATTAAGTTCCAATTAGCACTCATCGTCATCATCATTGTCGTCGTCATCATCATCGTCGTCGTCGTCGTCACCACCACCACCATCATCATCATCGTCGTCATCATCATCATCATCCATGGACTGAAAGCCCATAGGCGTCCACTGCACATTTGACCCTTGTTCTCCATGCTTCTCTGTCCTGGATTAGCTGTAATAAGGTGTGTATATCGGTCCCACACCACTCTTCAGTGTCATCTAGCCATTCTCTGCAAAGTCTTCCTCTTCTTCCCGGTCCCTCCATAATTCCTGTCATTACACTTTTTATTTTTCTCTCATTATCCATTATGCAGATATACCCAAATGGTCCCAATTTTCGTTTCATTATGGCTTGCATCATATTCTTTTTGATGTTTAGTTTTTCTTAGTTCAACATTTGTTACTCTTTGTCTCCAGTTCAGTTGAAATATCCTTCTATAACAGTACATTTCAAACTCTAGTATCAATCTTACATCTGATTTCTTTATCACCCATGTCTCACAGGTATATAGTGCTGTACTAAATACAGACGTTTTCAATATCTTCAGTTTGGTATGGTATCTTATTGTTTTGCTTCTTCATATGATGTTAAAGCCTGCCATCTCTCGTTTTGCTTTATTAATTTTTCTCTTTATATCCATCAGAAGAAATGACAGTTAAGTACAAGAAGCTGTGCAATGAAGTAAAGATCTCTGCACGATGAGATAAGCAAGAATGGCGGGAAGAACAATGTAGCAATATCCAGAAGTATACAGTTGAAAGAGAAACTAGAGAGGCATTCAAATTTGTGAAAGATGTAAGCATAAAAAATGGCAACCAAGACAAATGATGGTAAAAGATAAAGAAAGCAATATGTTGATGTACAGAGGACAATGCTTACAAAGATGGACACAATACTGCAGCGAACTATACAGAGAAAATGATCAGGGACGCAAATAACTACAACACGAATTAGAAAAAATATCGCCCCATGGAAAGACAATACAACGAATGATATTTTGTATGAGGAAGTGCAAAACGCAATCAAAAGTTTGAAAAAGATTAAAAGACCAGGCAAGGACGGAATATTAGGAGAAATAATACAAGGGGGAGGAGAGGAGCTTCTAAAAGAGTTACACAAATTATGTAACGAAATATGGAATTAGCATTTGCTAATAATAATAAGTCCCAATGGATGTCATTGAAGGCGGCTCTGAATGTTAATCTTTGAATGGCTCAAATTTCAGTCAACTATTGATTCAATTTCTATTAATTCAATCTTAAAGCAATATCTTCAATAACTTTATCATTAATAAAAAACGTGTCTGTTAGCAGACATGTCAGTTTCATGTTAGAGAGTTTTGACTACAACCATATTATCTTCTTTTCCCATTTATAGATCAGTTCTCATGGGTATAGGTACGTGAAATCATTGGCAATGTTGCTATAGCGCATATCTTTTAAGTTAAGCTGTCTATAGCAATATGGTCAGAACTCAACTGATTCACCATCCTATATGACAGTGATGTTGGGAGCTGTAAGTAAAAACTGTATATAATTGAAAAGTCATTAATTGTTGAAGGGCTTTCAAAATGACCCAAGTTAGTGCAAAGTGATGTACGAGGATCCCATTCATCAATTGTGCAGCAACGTTCGTTGGTTAATGTTTTATGGCTTATGCTCTATGGCTTATGCTCTATGGCTTATGCAAGTTATGCTCTATGGGTTATGCTCTATGGGTTATGCTCTATGGGTTATGCTCTATGGCTTATGCTCTATGGCTTATGCTTATGGCATGTCTAAGACAGAGTATAATGTTTGGGGTTTGCAACCCCCATAGCTGGTGCAAGCACCATGGTTTGGGAAAGAATACTCTGTGCTGGTGAAAAGAGATATCCTTGAATGATAGTCTGAACTAGTGATGAAAATTATCAATCTCCCACAATTGTATTTTATTGTATTTACATAATTATTTCTATAACCCTCTCCTCTCTCAGTTAAACGTAATCGGAGGGACTCTCAGTGCGAAAGATTGTAGTATTATTTTGTAAATGAAGCGACCTACTGGGGCAGTTGTTTTCCAGTTCTCGTCTTTGGTGTCGTCTTCAACGGCCCCCCCTTAGATCCTAGCCATGTCACATGAATAATATATATTACAATTATATATATATTATATATATATATATAATAATTATGTGTAGACCTACACAACTATACATGTATATTTATATTGTGCTATATATGTGCATGCATGTATATTTGTATACATGTACTGGTTTGTGTGCGCGTATAATGTAGTGTGATATATATGTATGGAGAGTATTCGAAGGTCCGTATTATTACTACCAAAGGGTGGGTGGGTGGTCTCTTCTGTGGTGGTTTTTCTGTGAATTTATCAACAGCGTTCTGGCAGAACAGCAACGAAACAGGTTTTTTCCACTATCACAGTTCGTTGCTTAATTTGAGTGAACTGCTTTGAACCTGTCTATATATGAACACGGGGGGGAGGTATGCCGTTGTTGTCCTGCAACTTATAGGTACGTGCGCACGTGTACGGTAGGCCCACTTTGCTGTGAAATTTTATTGCTTGCTATGGTCAGAAACTTATGCACTGTATACAGTTCATGCCTGGGCCTATTTGCATCCCAGAAGCAAGTAATTGGTCCTTAAATACGCGAAGATTTGCCGGAATCTTGTGCCACACACGCAGCCATTTATGGCTCTCGTTTTAGCCGTAGCCATAATGCCATTCGATGCTATCGTTTTCTGAGCCAGCCCAATTCAGTAGTCGATATATGGCCCGCGGTGCCACCGTTATAGATAATCTTGAGAAAGCCAATTCCTCTGTTGTCTGCGGCGGCGGCGGCTCCACCTACCTACGCCTGCTGCATGCTGCTGCTGCAGCAGCAACTGATGTCGAGGTCGCTGTTTCTACTGCTGATGCAGCAGCTGCCATCTGGCTGATTTTGACGTTGGCGGCAGTCGTCTAAGAACAGCTTGTTTGAGGCTTGTAGCGAGGGTTCCATGTGCGGTTACGGCAGGAGCCGCCATCTTGCCATTCAGCGCAGCAGCGTTTCTCTAACGATACAGCAGCGTAACAGCTGCTTCGCAGTTGCTGACGGATGCCACCTTCGTAGCCGAGGGCGGCCTATGGCCCACCGCCAACCCGTGTTTACCGGGAGCCCGTAGATTGCTATAGTTGGAAGGTTATCGCCCAGATGGTTGGTGTGGACGCACCGTAGTCGCCGGTAGTTGAAATTTATACGGAATACTACAAGAGAGGCTGAAAGAGAAGAGGCGTCGTTGAAATGTAATGCGTCGTCTGGATGTGTTTTCTTTTACTGTGGGATAATTAGGGTTAGGGATAGACAGCTCATCATCGGAATTAATGCGGTCGTTGTTTGCAGCGAACGGTCGCCATCTAGCGACGTCCAGTAGCGACGACGTCGGTCATCGCTGCTGCAGATATACACTGAGGAATTGATTTTTTTAACCTGCACAAACGTGCTCGACCAACGGAAGCTCCAGACCTCCCAGCTTGCCTAATCATTGTTCCGACATGATAATTTTAAATGGAATGTTGATCTCGTAGTCTCGCTGTTTAGTATTGCCAGCGATGTAAGCCTGTGCTGGAGCTGGCAATGCGAAGGACATGTTTGTTATTAGAAGAACTATATTACTATTAAGGAGAAGAGGTGAATCTTTTTAAGTTTAGGCCTAAATGATTTGTTTATAGTAGACTTATCTGTTTTTTGGTTTGTCTACCAACATCTGAGTTTGCAAATTGGGATTTATTGACTGACTGCGGTTTCAATGGTTGTTGTCATCTGCCGTTGGAACATCGCTATCTAAAGAGCTGCAAAATGTACACCCATTGACAGATGTTGTGCCTGGACGAATTGTGTTTATGATGGAACAACGTAGTGGAGATCGACTCTTGTGTGAAATGACTTTGGCACTTGGTGCATACACTGAAGATACGGAGTCTCCATCTTATTCTTGTTACTCTGACAATCTCATTGAGAGGAAATGTTGAAAGTTCATCGAGTGTTTATCTTATGCGGAGTAGTAGTCCCCAAGTGTCTAGCAAAGATAATAAAAGGAACGTGATGGAAATCCATAAGTATGACAGAAGTGACTAATTGTGTACTGCCGATTTACTCTACTGAGAATTAACTGTAGATAGCAGTGCAGTGGCACATGTGGAATTTAGACTGAATACTCCTGTTGGAATATATGACTTTCTTGCCAAGCATTGGTAAGAAGGTTATAAATAAATATGGTACTTGCCATTGTGTTGCATTTGCCTTTACATTGATGCATTGATATGCATAAGGAATTTCAAGGTTTTACTTGAAAGGCAGAAACGAACAGAACTGGAAACCTCTTGTTAAGGGATATTTTCTAAATCTTTTAAAAATTGGTCTAGTAATTTCTAGTACAAAGTCAGAGCTAACGTAGCTGATACATTTGAGAGAGAAACCATGCCGTACATAGACAACAGTTATTGACATGCAATACCCAGATTATAGATTTGACTGAAAGTCAGAAACTGACTCGTTAAATTTTGCTAGTGATGATGAGTCTCGCTGGAATTGATATGAGGCAATGATTGCTCAGCATCTAAGCAAACTTATTATGGATAGGATTTCTGTGTTCATTACGAACATTACTGCGATGGTTGATGATGAAATTCATTGCTTCTGCAGTGAGGTAGGAGGCATCATTGATTGGCTTCTTCTGTTGGGGTGAAGTCTAAGTCTATCAGACTAGACGAACGTTTGTGTTGATCAGTAATTTCAGTTGATTAATGCATGACGCAGTGCAAAATGCATCCTGCCGACCTGGAACTAACAGAATTTCCTGGCAGTTGGCACATCGAAGTTACTTCGTCGGAGAACCATTATTTGGAGAATCTGAGAGGAGCAGACTTTGTCCATGAGAGGAAAGTGGATCGCTATGGGACAAGTCAAAACAAAGATCAAAAACACGATGTGCGGCCCTGGCGGTAACACCCATGGGTCACCCTCCAATGGTTCAGATGCCGATGACTCTGACATTGACCTTGCAAGTCATCGTCCTCTTCAGGGTGACGTGGGTACAAAGGTTTCCACCCCCGAGGAGGCTGACAACAACACTGGGGTGTCCGGCGACGCTGTTCCACCTACTGACACCTTGACACGCCTCAATAACAATTTGACATATGCGTCACGACACAGTCAGAGTCTGCGTCACTCTTACGGACATCATGTGCGGTAAGAATACGAGAAAGCACCGACACATTGTGATCGTTTGTACTGATGTTTGATTGCACTAAAAGGCGATAAATTGTTAAATTAATTGTGTGCTTGTTATATTAAAACAAACTACAAAAAATGATGGGGAATAATTTGACTTGAATACAGCCATGGAGTTGTGTGGCAACAGTGGCTGATTGGCTAGAGCGGTCAGCCCGTAACGTTCAGTGTGCGCTGAGCGAGAGGGTTCGACCCTCGTCTGGGGAATCACTGTGTAGGGACCTTGAGCAAGTCCTTTGCACATAATTGCTCTGCAGGACAACTGCACTTCTGAGCAAAAAATGTTGGAAAAAGGGCGGTATCAAATTTCGGTAATAATAAAATAAATGAAAAAAATGGAGTTGTCCGTTCTGAAATTGACTGTGAAAGGGAGTAGTGTTTGGCTTAAAACTGAATGAAATTGATTAATACAGTTTTCTGTTAATTGAATAACATTGACTGCTAATGCATTATTATTCCTTTACTGTTTTGTCTGGAGTTGATTTCCTGGTGTGTAATGAAAATACAGATTCATTAGTGGGGCCTTGTGATGCGGTAAGAACGGCAATCCCCAAATCTCGAATGGCAGAGTTAAAATTTTGTTTGGAAGAAGTCTATGGCTGTTCTTTGCTTTTGGCTGTTGTGAAGTGTTGGCAACTTCTGTCTTCTTAGCTTTGTATCTGACCTTCCCACTATAGATGCTTTGATGTTCAGATGCTACAGCTGAGGTTACCAGAGGTACATTAGTAGAACATGAGGAGATATCGATCTGGCAGCTGGGCATTACTGGCCAATAAATTGAGGCACCACTCGACTTGGTTGCTTATAGATTAATTTATTAACTTGACATACCATGAACTTAGGTACAGGAGATGAAATTTGTCCTCTTGATCAGGGCTCGTGGGTGCATCCCACATCAAATATCTACCGGGTTCTACCCACCAAATGCCTTTCAATTTGACACCTAGGTCTTATATCATCTCTTCCTAGAAGCCCTGATGGCTTTCAGACTGTCGCTCAGAACCACTCCTCGGATGGCTACTTCAATCAGTCCAATGGCCCACTCCCTCTCCGCCCGTTGCATCCCCAGTTCTGTTCATCTATCGTTGTCTGTATGTTTGAGGCATCATTCCTAGATGTTTGGTACTATTTCAATGTTTCTTTGCCTATCTTCTATGGCATCTTTCCTGTTACAAATATCTCTCTATTTAGGCAGGCATTATTTTAAATGCATGTCTTGGAGGTTGACAGTCTGCAGTTGGTACAATACGGTCCTGCATGCTTGCTTTTGACTATGATGCTCTAGAACCCAGTGCCTTTACATCATCTATGATTATTAGATACACAGTCCCAGTCAGTCGTTACCGAGATCAGTTTTATAATTTATAGTTTTATAATTAGAATGTATGTCTATACTTTCCAAAAGCAAAGCAGCTTTTTGTACAACGAAACTAAATTCAATTCTTTAATTTTGTTGTGATGTTGCTGTTATTGTTGAGAGTTATCGCCTAACATAGCCTTGATTTTTTTTTTCTGTAGATTTTTAATTTACCTCTAAACTTATTTTTATTTCTAATAGAATACTTGACAAGACGTGCTGGTTAGAATATACATTTCTAGATCATGATTAAACCATAACGGTAACCATAACCAAAAATTTTATTGGCTACTGACCAACCAATTAAGCAAACATGATATTAAGATCAAACAGCACAGAAAGGTTGACAGAGCACAAAAGGAGGAACCCTAAAGGGACCGAGGGACCGCTAGCAGGGACACCCATTACAAAATTAGTAATAGCACGGTTATGCAAGTATGTTCAAGACAATGAACAAGGAAATTAATAACTTGACTTGATTGTCAGTTGAAAGATGAGTACACTCATCCCATTCTTCCTCTCCTTTTTTTCAGTGGCAGAATAAAGGTCTCTAAAGCTGCTGCACCCCATACCTTCAAAATCAGTGTCTGCTGACAACCAGCTATGCTGTGTATAAAAATTGCATATTTAGTAAGAAGTGGCTTGTGAATGGATGAATGTGTTTGAGAAGTGACATTTATGCCTATATACATTGTCTGAAGTCTGAAGTCTTAGTCATATGTTGATTGGATCTGTAGGCAGAAGGTAACACCTTTCCACTACATTGTTGTTTCCTGTCTGGATGATTGCAGTGCCATCTATGTGGGTCTCTCGGTGACTCTGATTGGTTGCTTTAATCGAGTTCTGCTCATGGCGGCAAGCCTTATTCGTCGCATCCCTGGGTTTGGCCATGCCACTTGTAATTTATGAGGGATGTTTCGCATAGGCTCCCTTTCCAGCAGCCTATCACTTACCAGAGTTTTGCCTTCTTTTGGCGCTGCCCTGTGAATGTGGCCTCTGTTTACTGTATCCTTAGCGTCCTCAGTTGTGGTTCTCTCCACCCTTCTAGACAGGCTGAGCCTTTTTGTCCCCCAGTCATGGACATCTGTTATGCAGTGCTGTGCCTTTTTCATTGCTGGTCCTGGGGTAGGAATGGGCTCTCTGTAGCACTATGCCGAATGCTCAAAGCTCTTTAGGCCACATTCTATTCTAACTTTACCTAAAGGCTTTAGCTGGGGTTGGGTTCTCAGTAGACAATCTGGAAGGGCACTATGTAACACTCTGAAATGAAATAACACCGATTCTAGACTGGTTCCCTTCTGTCTAGTTCCTTTGTTGACCCTCTGAAGCCTGCATTCACTGTGCCACTGTCTCAGTATGTTAATTAAATAGCATGGCTGGGTTACTTGTGATATTATATGTGGCAACAGTTCTGCCTACTTTTAACAAATCTGTCTTATAAATTATAATGTTATGCCTTTGATCATGTGGCAGTGTGTTGTAAAGAAACAGGACTTTGGTCATAAATGCACAGAGTCATTTGAGCTTGGTTTTATCTACAAAATGTTTTTTATGGATGCATGCATGTGGATTTATGCTATAGAGACAGTGAACATGTATGTCTATGGATCTTAGAGATACGTCTTAATAAACAGTCAAAGGTTCTAAACAGGTGCATCTTAACAAACAAAGAGAATGTAACAATGGCTCGTTGATAACATAGCAAATGTCCTTAAGAAGAGTTTTCCCATCTGTGCTGGATAGAGTGCAGTTTTCTCTGATAATGTGTAGAAACAAGAGACCTGAAGATCTGTCTCGGTGGCTGATAATTTGAGCTTCAGTATTGGTATACTTCTAGGATCTGTCGAAGGCACCAAAACGTTTATTAATCCTGAGAGGTAATTATAATAATGAATTGTTGATCATAATATTAACAATAATAACATCTTTGTTTAATTTCAAACTGCCAAACCTCAGTATGATTACAAGTGCACAGTCTGAATGGATGATGACAAGTTATTTCAGGAGTCGAATGTAACTATAGAGCAGCCATGCAAGGCGTACATCACGTTATACATCTGATTTAGGGAATTGAACTCACTTACTCTGCTGTGCATGTCACTGTGTGATCCTTTACAGCCCCCCACAACCCCTATTTGGTCATCAGAAACATTGGTCTTAGGACAGCCTAGCTCAGAAAATAGAATATTGTCATTAATTTTGGTTGTTAGGCAAACATCATCAGCCTTTAGTTGTTTAATAATGCTTTGTTCACATTACGCTTGGGTGAGTATATTACAATTCATGAATAGAACCCCAGTGTAGTTCATAAAATTACAAGCTAGTTTTTTGGCAGAAACTTAGTATAGTCTGTGCAGCTACTGTCTAATTAGTGTTTAGGTAAGTATATTAAGGGTCTGGAACTGCTCAACAGGGAGCTTCGTTTATGCAGGGTGTAACCACAAGTGTAAAAGGGTCGTGTGAAGGGGGCGCTCGTGCTGTTGCAACGTATGAACAAACAGCGTTGACCGATACCTTCAAGCCATTTGTATACATCAAGAATTATGTTATTATCCATCCTAATTCCTAAGATGGTTTAAAAATGATTTGAAAACTAAAAGGTTTGTTTATATAATTGAAGCTGAAAAGTTTATAGATGTAATTTTTTTTAGGGGGGGACTTGGAATTAGATCAGATTTTCTTTCATTTCAATGTCTGGAATTTAAATTTTCGAATTCTTTTTAATCTTCTTAGGATGTTCACTGTTCAATCAACTACCAGTAATGATAATTATAACATTAATGCCATTTTTCAGATTTTTTGGGAGAATCCTACAATTATGTGATGTGACCATTTTGAGACAAAGTAGCTCATGTGGCATCTTGAATGAAATCATTTGGAGAATATTGAATATTAGAGAAAACAGAAGAAACTGATGGGTATTACTAGAGTGCAAAGGGATTGGAAAGGCTGATAGTTACTCTTTAGTTAAATGGATGTTACCTCCTGTGAGAGTGCTGCATATATCTTTAAGATGTTGCCACATAACATAAAGAAGCCATAGCAAGCAAGGTCATTAAGATGGTAAAGAATGTGAATGTCAGTAGCACTCCCCATTACTAGAGGCAGGTTTGGCAACGGATAGTATGTGTGGCAAGGAACAGGGTTGCTACGAATCCTGGAAAACCTGGAAAGTCATTGAATTTGACTTTGAAAATTTTAAAGCTTGGAAAACAGACGTGTTCGAAAGAAGTACTGCAAAGTTGTAGAATTTGAAAACAGTGAGTGAAAGTCATGAAAAATGTTAAAATCATCAATAGACATAATAATTATTTCTAATTAAATTTTAACATTTTTATGAATTTTACATTGATGAAACATGTAGATTGTAGGTCCTTTTTCATCTTCCATAAGTATTGAATGACATGGGTAAAGGTCAGGGAAAGTCTAAAGATGGACTGGGATTTGTCATTGAGTTTGCCTGCAGCACTGGCATGGAGTTAGAATTGTAATGGCTGTATCTAGGATATGGAGAAGTCTAATGTGCTCTGCTGGTGACCCTTTACCTTCATTCCCAAGCAATACTGAGTGTGTACTATGGACATTGTTGTGTCCTATGCTGACTTGCTGAGGCACTGATATTTAGTTCACATAATTAGATGTAAATGTACACTTGCAGATAAATATAATGACCATAATGTGTGTCATAGTGTTGTTGTTGGTGATGAGGATGGTCATGATGACCAGTTGGTGTTGTTGTTTTTCCAAAATTGTTGTCATTCCCAAATTACTAATAAATTACTAATAAATTACTAATAAATTACTAATAAATTACTAATAAATTCTATTACATCAACATTAATGGTATCTGTCTTGATATGTCTTGATAAACTGTGAAGCAATTTCTTTTCTCCCACAAATGCGTTGGAGATCCTAAGGTAATTTGTTAGCTTTATCTTTCAACAAAAACTGCCTTTGTACGAGAAATGGACTGTGGCTTGTTTTAGCTGTGGTGGATCTTAAGATGATATTTGGCATGTTTACTGCAAATGTAGGACAAGTTCTCTTTTGTTAAAAGGCATAACTGTCGATCTTCTGCCTCATATGGGAGATCTCTCAATCCCCTACCATCGACAATGCTCTGGAACTGGCTCCTCTCATAAAAATGAAATAGTCTGTGGTACTTCTTTGTTGAGAAATCTGGCAGACACTTGACAAATGGTGGACACTTCTATCAGTGTTCAAGTGTTGTGTCTCTCGTGGCTGCTTTAATGTCCGCGTGTCTTTTAGCTCCACCTTTTCTTCTGCTTGCACCTTGCTTGCGTCATACGCTGCTGCAAACAACTGCCATTTGAATTGGTTGTGTTGAGTCGACTGACTGACGATTGATGACTTGATGCTTCCAAGGAATGTTGTCTGGATTTTACTTGGAAGTGAGTGGGGTTGACTGTGACAGTCTTTGTTGAAGTAATTTGGCTTAGAAACTTAGTTATATCATGAAGAGTGTTCCTGTGTTTGTGAAGTAAGAAAGTATTATTAATGAATGTTGATTGTGGATCTTCAGAATAAGCTCAGCTTTCATTTTATTAGAATAGGGAGCGGAATGTGGAAACTTGCTTAAGCACAGCTTCACAACAGTTTGGTTTGAGATTCCTGTGTTTTAGCTTGGTTCTGCACTGCTCTGAGGTCTGTATGGATGACGAGTCATTCTAGAACAGTGCTTCTCACTCAACCTGTTTAGTGTCACGACCCATTGATAATATTTCCATTGTTGTAGTGGCCCCAACAATAAAATTGATTGTGTTACTTCCTTCATCACATTTTTGCTACCATTATGATGCATTTCACTTCTCAGCATTTGATAACCATCATGATTAAGTATATATTTTCATGATTATTCAACAAAGCAATTTACGATTATTTGTTGAATAAATTTTGAAAATGTTAAAAGCAATTAGGTGGGTAATTGTTCTGGTTGCGCCTCTGCTCAGATTACCTTCTCCCACATGTTTACTCCTGCATCTAAACGTGATAAACAGCAAATTTAAAAATCCTGTTTCACACAAATTTGGTTTTGGGATAAGAAAAAGGAGTTGCAACATGATCTCATGCAGAGCAGAATATGATTGCAAACAATTGATCCAGAATTTGGTTACTGGCATTGAAGAAATATAAAGTTTTGTGGCAGCACAGCACTGAAAACTTGTTCCAGCCGACCTCTGGCAAATCGTTAGGTGACCCACATTGGGGTCATGACCCTTAGGTTGAGAACACTGTTCTAGAATATGGTCAGTGGTTACCTGCAGTCTTTCCACTTAAACTCTGAACAGATAAAGTCAAACCATGCTTATTTTGATTGTTGCAACTAGTGGACTTGCTTAAAACTTGTACACAATTATAGCTCTGTTATTTTACATGAAAGCATTCTACGATCATAGATAATGAAATGTACAAAAATTCGATGTAGAAAATACTCAGACTCTTCAAAAAGGCACAGTTTAAAAATGGTTATAAGTCAAAACTGAAATCATTTTTATGCTATATATCAAAGTATCAGCAGAATGAACCTCTTTAGTCCATCAGAAAATGTGAAAACATCTAGTGAGTAAAGAAGAATTGCTGTACGAAACACGGGTATGAGACTGGAATAAAAACTTGTTTGTGTTCTATGGCTACATGCTGGTTTTAAAATTATGCAAATTTGTTAGATTCGTGTGTGCATATTAAAGCAATGGCTTCTCGATTTTCTTGAGCTGTGTAAAAACCATGTCCTTGGCCTTGCATTTTAAAATTTTTCATAAAGTTATATGTCTAGCCATTTTTCACATTATATTCAGTTTTTTCATCTGCTGTGCCAATGCATTGTAACCTTGGAAATGCATGTGGGCAAAGTCAACATGAACATAGTGAGTTTCATGCTTGTTAACTTGGTATAATACAGACCTAGATTATAAGCCATTCACCTGGACATCATCTCTATGCGTACAATTCGGGGATTTGTATTTCATTTGAAAGTTTGTCATGTTGACTTGTCTCTGCACCTAGTAGCTACTTCCTTTGAGGAAGTACAGTAATGGATGATTGCCAATAAAATCCACATTTTTATTCCATAAAAACATTGAAGTTATGTTGCTGGGCATGTGACAATAACTTAATCCAGTGGGTTGAAGTCTTTGAAACTGGTCGACTCAATTGTTGAGTTGACTCGTAATTTAGGTTTTGCCTTCGATTCTACCATGAATAATGTAAATAGTATTGGTAAGTTGTCATATGATTGGCCATAACTTGACTAATGCATCAAAAATAGTGGTAGTGGTGGTGGTGTGGGTGGCGGCATGGTGGTGATGGTATTGGTGGTTTTTGTGTCCTTGATGTCAACAAAGGATAGTGAGGTCATTGAATTGCTGTGCTTCTTAAAAGTTTCAGTAATAAGCAAGGTGCCCTTCATGTTTTGAGTATTAAGCAGGTTTCTGGAATCCAGAAAAATCAGAATTTTTCTGTGAACCAGTTTTTGCTATGTTAAGTTTACTTTAGCTGCTTGAAATATGATATGAAGGATAGACATGATCAGAGCAAAGCAAAACATGAGAATGGATAATGTGATATTACCGAGGACCTGTCCATGTTGTCATCATCGCATGTCTTGATAACCAATTTGTACAAAATATTAAATTTATGTCAAATCGGATTACTGTTTCCTCTTGAATTTGCTCCTTGGCACAGACGGCTAATGGCCTCAGGCTGCCGAAGTGGAAGGATGGCTAATGAAGCCATCAGGACGGTTCCGCATTAGATTGGCTGCACATTCGATGTGAGGCACCATGTTTGCCCAGTTCTTGTTGGTGCTAAGCCTTAGCTGGTGCTGCCTACCAGTTTGTTCACGAAGGACGTCACAGTGACCTCATATTTACAGTTCAATATAAATAAACTTTACAGTCAAGATAAAAATCATTCATTTGCATTTTCTTACTGTCATTGCTACTTTGTAGTTATATAAAGACAGTTGTATAGGTTGCTGCATTTTCATTCACACTGCCCAAATGTAATCAGATGTAATGTAGTCAAACAATGATATAACCCCCCCCCCCCTTCAAGACTTCTATCGAGAGGCGCCTTCTGCACTGGCCCCAATGATGTCAAATGTCGCAGTGTGCAGTTAAAAATACATGGACTATTAAAACTATGCACATTAAGCTGAAAAGAGTGGTGGACCCATGCACAAGCATGGAACCAGCCAATGGATTTCCATTGTCAGCTCATAGATGGCATGGATGTTCAGAGTCTCTAGGAAAAGTTACATCAAATATATGATATACATGTTTAATGAGGGATAATGGTATATATCTTTATATATGGAATATATGTAATACATATATATATATATATAATATGTATATATATATTTAATATATGTAATACATATATAATATGTATATATAGATGTGTATTTAATATTATGTAATATATATAATCAATATAATAAAGAGAGAATTCTGTCTGTCTGTGTGTCTCTGTCTGGTGATGCATTTGCACACTTTTAGAACTATTGACTCGAAACCTTCGCCGTTCGCTCGGGAAACACCTCGGACACCCATTAGAGGGGTTTGTGAACCCTGCGGCCGCCGTCTTCCTCCTCTGTAGGGCCAAAAGCCTGTCTCAACCCGGGCGAATGCCGGGTGCCCCGGCTAGTATTATATATATGCACAACTATGTGAACTTGTTCAGGCAGTGTGCACACTTGTGCGCTTGCTGCATACTGCTTGTGTGCACACACACACATCCTATTATGTCTGATTTAATGGCCAATGTTAATATAAAGATAAACAGTTGGATTTTTTTATGCTGACATTGAGTGATCATTTATGTGCCATAATTTATGACTACTCTCAATAAGCTGTTAGACTCGAATCAATGCTGGTGCTGATGGCACAGATTCTGCACTGAACATTTCAACGATCATTGTTTCCCACTGGTGAGTTGACATGCAATGGGAGTGCAAATAATTGTGGGCAGAGGAAGTGCAAATACTGATTTTGGAGCCGGGGACAAAGTGCGAGTTGTTGTGGCTGCAATGATAAATGTTAGTGCGAGGACATTTCTGCTTGCGGGGTGCAAGCGCTGACAATACAGTGGAATTATAGGATTGTGATTCTTCTAGGAGAAGAGAGTCCGACTTTCATTGCTCTTTTGAAGTGCTAAAAGTGGGTCATTTGTCGAAATGAAAATATTCGAACATTGGAAGGCATGTGCGCTATCAGCATTCTTAAAGGTAATAATGATTAACCTGTTAACGAAGAAGAGCAAAGAAGAAATTTGTTTGGAGATTTCTACTCAACCTGCATCCTAGCTAACTCTGCCATCATGAGACTGTACACTATTGGTGGGAATCTCCAACTTACATTAGGTTACCCTCTTCTGGGTCCTCCCTCGTATGCCGAGGGGATGTAAGACGTCACTAACTCCTTCATAGACAGTGTCTGCCTCAACAGATCTTATTCTCATTTGTTCTTGGACCATAGTTGAGTTGACTAATGCCGTCCCTTGCATGTACCTCCCACACCACACAGTTGTTCCACTGTATCATTGGGAAACCCGATTCTGACTGTATTCAGAACTTGGTCACTTCCAGCAGGTTCATAGGATTCCTGGGCTGCTCTGGAATTTGCTGTTTCTGTTTCTTCGCAGGTTATTTTGATGTTGTTGAGCAGACTAGTCTCATTCTGGATGGCTTGTCATCCTGTCGCTGTTCTTTATTCTCAACCAGTTCTGCTGAAGGATTTTTTATTATACAATTCAGTTTGATGTGGATGCAAAAGCCAATCTATTGCTTGCCTTTCATGACTACAATACTACTGAAGTATATAGCACACCTTGTTGGCCAAATGCCAAAATATGATCATGTCACAAGATATATCAATCAATCAATAAATCAATTCTTTCATATGTTGAGACCTTTGTCAGCCGTTATTGAGACCCCTGTGTATTCGCTTCTTTGCTCTGCTGAAAGGAGGGTTCTTGTGGTTCAATTTACTCCTACAGTGCATTCCCTGTGTTAGGCCCTAGGGCTTAGAATAGCCTTTCTATGGAGTTACGTCTGTTCCTTAAAATAATGTGGTATATTTTATGGCCATTTTAAAACTTATCTTTTTGTCCGGGCTGTAGTTTGGAGCACTTTTGAGTAGTAGTCACCTTGAAATGGCACTATATAAATTTTTGAATGAATGAATTAATATAGATTAGATTATAATGCTTCTTTTCATGAAAAGATTAATCCTTTAACGACCAGCTACATATGTTTTCCCATACATTTTAGTACATGATGGTCGTTAAAAGATTAAATACTGCTCTAGTTCACTCACTTCTTCCATTGTCAGTGCAGGAACTGATGATGGAACTGATGATGATGAAACTGTTGATAATCTTTTACTTATGGTGATGTGGTGATGGTGTTGATTGCAATGCTGTTGCTGATATTGACGCATCTGAATCTAACCTTAAGATCTGCTGTAGGCCTACTAATAAGCATCAGACGTAATACTTATTGCTGGTGTGGGCTGCATTATTTGGCCCTGTTTCAGTGTCTTGTTATATTCTATCTCCCCCCCGGATGAGTGTGTTTGGGTCATATGCCATTTGTATCCTCCAATTCACAGGTTGGCTTGTAAAGTGTCATCGATGAATGTGTATATTTGATAAATCCATGCTGTAATCAAAATCCAAAACCAGAAACAGGTAAAACTGGCTCCTCTGGCCAATGTTCATCGACTTAGCAATCTCATTTCAAAAGGATATCAGTCGCTGATTAAATACCTGTTTCTCTTTGTTAGAAGTTCTCTTGGGGCATTCCTTTTTATCTAGAATAAAGGTATACACCTGGCTGAAGATTCTCTTCTCTTCCGCAATGGTTAGCTGTTGAGCCATTTCTACAGTAGGTATAATTTCAGAGGGATACTGTATTCCGTGACACCGGCCATCATTTGTCTCTGGTTGAAGTTGACAGATGTCTCTGCTGTGCAGCCAATGGCAACGTCCTGCAGCCTCTTACACTTTGTGTCTTCTCAAGTGTTGACCTGTCAATTTGGGGCAATCACTCCAGCGGATTCACACCGTTCCTTCTCAAGTAACTATCAATATATTTAGAGCTTGCGTCAGTATCTGTTAGGCAGTGCACAGCTCGTAAAATGTCTGATTTCAATGCACTGCTTCATATTTTTAGTAATTGTATAAATATTATTGCTTTGAAAAGTAAAATGGGTAAAAAGGACTTTGTGAAGTTGAGGTAGAAAACAAATTTTGTAGGAGTGCAGATGTCTAGGTGTTGGCACTTAATAAGAAAGATCCACTTGAAATAATGAAATGTAGGTCTTGAAAGCTGATGTCTTGAAAATATATGATCTTTTGTAATGGAAAGGAAATGGAAAAGGAGTTTATGTTATCTGGGAATTGTGAAATGTGGTCAATACATGTATGTTCAAGGGAAATGTTGGAGAGAAGAAGAACTGAGATATTCTACATGAATACTAGCTTAATCTCTGGGGAGTTGAGCCAGATATAATCAGAAGAATTGGGTCAGTTTTTGGTGTTATGTCTAAACCCGGGCTAGTCGTACTTTGTTCAAGAGTCATGTAAATACTGGGAGTGTTTTTGGGATGCGCAAATATTGAAAGGATGGATGAAGGTTAAAGGAGAAGGTTCAGTTTCAATTAAGGAAAAAATGGAATAAAAGTCACTGGATATTGACATGTAGAGGAGGCCCCATGGATTTCATCCCAAAGAGTTGGTTCGGTCTATGATGTTGAACATTGGGTCAGTTTCTTTCATAGGTCAGAATCGAGGGAAGTCAGGTAGTTGGGCTAGGGTGATGCTAAGATGTAAGCAGTTGCAGTGAAGATGATGTTTCTAAAACATTGGAGAAGAGGTGTCATTATGAAATAGGTTGAACTTGCCGGCCGTCTTTAGTTTGGAGTAAACACTCCAGGAGTGAGCGACATGGGTAGGGAAGAGGAGGGAGAACTCTTAGACGGTGGTAGGTGCTAATGGAGGGTGAATGAACTGAGAGTGGTTTCCATGACTTCAGTCTAACGAGTTGTGCAACATAGAATAAACCTCAGTTGGATTTAACAGTTGACCCAGATACCTGACCCAAGGATTGGAATTGGTCCCTGAATCATATAATTATAGATGAAACATGACAGCTGTAATTCGTACAGTAGATGTGTAGGATTATATTCAGACGTTATAAATCAGTGGAAAGTATGAAATAACACGTTTTCCTTGATCTCTAGGGGTCAACAGAAATTAATCTGCTGGACTGAAGGACATTAAGGCGGCCTTGTGAGTAGTAAGACAACTGCTCCACTTACTGAATTCAGCCTAAGTGCATAGGCTATGATGACCCACTCTTCCGGGCATATTTTACCAAAGTTCTGGTACCCTCTGTTTGAGAGTGGAAGAGACAGCAGACCAAGATGGTGTGAGTGTGGTTAAGAATGACCAAGATGAATTGAACAGGATGCAGTTATCAAAGAATTGTTGAGAACAATGCTTCTAGTTACAGTAAGAAGTAAACAAGGAAATGGACTTAGCTGTTTCTGTAGAAGAATAAAGTATGGTACGAAGAAATAAAGGATAGTGTGAGAACAATGATGGTAGACTCGATGTGGATTGATGGACAGGTTAAGGCTGAAAGGAGAAGTTTGAGCATCATATGGAAAAAAATGGCATCAATGGAATAACTGACAACCTGTTCTGCCCAAAAAGCACAGCCACAGATCTTGAAAAATGGATATCTGAATCAACAAAAGTTCTCAGTCAGTCAAGGACTAATTATTTAGTTTAGGATTATGTCAAGTTCAGGTAGAATTAATGTTATAACAATGATGAAGTCAGGGTTTTTTTTTCCATATGTTTAACATCTCTTGTTTCTTTTAATGTCATCCTTAAGTTCAGATATTAATCATGTACATTTGGACAGTTACCGGTACTTCAGAATTATTTTATAACAACAGCAAAATTACTTTTAATAAATGGTGCTTATGGTCATACATTTTTAAAGTAATGATAGAAAGCCTGAACTGTCAACAGCTTTTGATATTATATATTTTAACATGTGAGGCGAAATGAAGAACTCTCGTGACTACTGTAAAAGCAAAGTCAAAATCTCATTCTGAGGTGAGGACAACAAAGACTGTAAATTCAACGCTGGTGATTTAAATATTCTGTAGAACAATGTGCCTTTCAATCTTGCATGAAAGAGTAGGCTATAGGTATATCAAGACTTCACTTAATAGTCGATTATAAAAAAAACAGCAGGCCTATAGTCCCTTCTCCTTATTCAGATATTGTAAAATTTGATACTAATAGCCTACTAGTAGTCACAAGAAGGGTCCTTCATTTTGCCTCTTGCTGTGTGATACCAAGATACAAAGAATTGCAGTTAAATAGTGATAAACACTGGAGACAACAGACAACAATCAGTAGTAATAAAATATAATATCTACCAAGTGCCAACTATAGGCCTAACCATGGAAATATACAGTGAAAGTTCTGCTTTTGGTAGCTTTCTGGGCTGTACACATTTATCACAGTACGATTTATTTTCACATTGGCCCCCTTGCGTTACAGATGTTCATCTGATCTGAGCCCATTGTGGACTATATTTAAGATTTTTTTGATTATGTCCAATTTTTCATTGGAGATAGCAATTAATCCTTCTTGGCTTCATGGTTAAGATTGCGTATTCCTCATTTACAATTCATGTGGCATTCAATCCTTTGCATGTACCAACTCTTCTTCGTTAGAAGTCCCTGATGCTGATGGTTTATTGCCGTTACTTAATCTCTCAATTTTTCATATTTATGGCTTTCCTCGCTCTTCGTCTTCATCCTCATATTTCTTCATCTATTGTGCATATCAGTCTGTGGTGTTTTTCGCTGTCTTGTATTTTTTTGCGTTTTTGCTCTGTGTATCCTGTGTAGATCACAGTGTCATGCGTTGTGCTACTGGACTAGGCAATAGACATTAAAATTTCAACTCATTATGCAACCCGGTTTACATTGCTTCTGTTTGTTTTTCCTTCTAATCACATTCTTGTTATTACCAGATCCAGACTTTTATTTTAACTTCGATTGTCCAAGTGCTTTTTCAGACTGTTGAATATGCTTCTCCAACATACGTCATTTGGCAGGCTTTTACAATGAATTAGCTGGTATTTATGCATGTATATATATATATATATATATTACATATATATAGATATATATAC
Source organism: Bimastos eiseni (assembly GCA_959347315.1). Classification (NCBI taxonomy): domain Eukaryota; kingdom Metazoa; phylum Annelida; class Clitellata; order Crassiclitellata; family Lumbricidae; genus Bimastos; species Bimastos eiseni. Next base: position 40,941,075 of record OY365807.1, on the reverse strand, counting down.
TATATGCATACTTGCTAAATCAGTATGTTTATATGTACATATTTATACACACATACATACAAAGATATAAATGTATATATATTTTGTTTAGACTGTCAATTAAATCATTCCTGGAGTCAGTCGCTAAGCAACCGACTGACTTTGAGAGTAAGCAACTTACTTAACAAAATAGTCAGCTTAGCTTATCAGCGGACTAAGGGTCACTTGGTCTGGTCAAACTGGCTTACCAACCTGCTATCGACTTCTTAGGTAATCCAGTCCAGTGTGTCTAGTTGTTCCCTAATAATGTAATGCATTTTACCGCCTACTGCACTGACAGATTGATGGCTGCAAAATGTTAATGTGAATTTATGAAGGAAGGTGACATATGCAAATGAGTGTTTTTAAAGGAACAAAACAGATGATTAAGTCCGAGGAGGCTGTGCTGCTGCTGTGCTCGTTGTTCAGGCTGCAATTCCTTCCTGTATTGATTTATTCAGTAGTTGCCTACCTGTTCCAGAGCAAGGTACAGTCAATCAATGGAAATGCCATGGCATTTTTATTTCATTTTCTCCCAGTTAGTGCTTTATTTTAATAATAACAGCATTGCTCGCATTCAAAGGCTGTGTTGCAACTATTTCTACACTACTAAATCTTTTATAAATACTAGTTATAGAGAAATTCAGTAGTTTTTCAAATTTCTACCAATTCTGTCAGTCAGCATCAAACCCCATAGATTAGGTTCATGGCAATCTATAGGAAAGCACAGTTTGGAAAGCACTGGGTTAATCAATTTAGCAATAAACAGCAGTTGAGCAGTTTGACTAGTCTTCTGACCTGTCATTAAATGCAAACAACTGTATAAAGGTAAAGTTATGAAACCAGTTCCAGGGGCTTTAAGAATTTAGCAGGCTGAAATCATTTGGTACTGGTTATATTAAAGTACAGTTCATAATTGTCATGGATGAATGAGAGCCAACTGACTGTAGTAAGAGCAACGGTTGACCTTCTATTCAAGGCATCAATGCATGAAAACGATTGCACGACGTCATACAACTGTTGACAGACACGACAAGTAAGTAAAGAACTAGTGATCTGACATCTGATTATTTTCTTAAACTTAGTCTGTTGTAAGGTCACTCTTACCTTATAAGCAAGTGTTGCTCCAGTCCTGCTGTTGATGAATTCATCGAAAATTAAAACAGTTCGGAGACTGGTTAAAACAATCAGTTAAGTATTAAATGAGCAAAGAATGTAATCAAGATAATCATTGAATGCAGCTGGCTGCAATCTGGCTGCAACTTGAGGGCTTTGGTGGTGGATGGCGGCTGCTCTGGGACTAAACTGAAAGATATAGGAAGTGTCAGCCTAGATATTTCCAGGGACCTCTACACTATGGATATCTCGGAGCAATACTCCGTCTGAGTAATAAATGGAGGAGGGATTGATCTCCATGAGAAGTTATAGGTAGATAGAGGCAGAGAAGATGGGGAGAGTTGCTCCAACGACTTTGGGGAAGAATAGAAGCCTCTGGGTATTTAATTCCTAGCAGAAACTGTAACCAGCCCTTTATGCATAAAAAGAATCAGCATAGATGTGAGGAGGTTGCTAAGTTTGGGAATAAGTCATTGCACCAGTCAATAATTTACCTTATTGAACCAAAATTGAGAGTATTGGAATGAGATTGTGGTGATGTGGCGACGGTCGAGTGAACCTTGTAAATGACGTGACCTTTGATGCTGCTGATGCTGCATCCATGGGTATATATATATATATATATATATATATATATATATATATATATATATATATACACACACATGGGTATTGGAATCTCTGTGCTTTCTGATGGCTTGCTGCTGCCAAGTCGTGCAGCCCCTAAGGATACGTTTCCCATTTGTTGCTTTGGTTATAAATAATATCCAACAACGCACGAATGGACCGCCCTCAGAGAGTCGTACAGTATACAGCGAGAATGTGATAAATGTTCTATCTAAACCCTTTGCATGCCAAAGGGGCAAAAATGAGAGAACAAGAAGCCTTTCATGCAGCCTACTGCAGGCATGGAATTGTGACATTATACCAATGCTTACTAAAGCAGTCTGTGTTAGGAAGCCAGTGTTCGTTCTATATAAATAAGGTTCTGAGATATTTGGAGAGTGAATGAGCTACGTATCTCCCATTGGTGATTTATATAAGTGTGGGATGAAACATTAGACCTGGAGGTAAGCTCTGCGGTTAGTTTTAGATTCACGTCTTATGACAATGATGGTGATCAAAGACGAAAGTAGGTGATGATGTTCGACACATCAGAGTCGTGTTATAGTTATGAGAAGTTTATTTTGAAGAATTTAACACACTCATGGATGACATACATAGAACTTTACAAATGACAATGATACAGTAATGTTAGTGTAGTTTTGCTAAAAAATTTTGATTAATTATTTAATTAACTCCGCCACTGTTCATACTCTGACAGTGCCAGTCCCAAGCCTGGATAAAGGAGGAGGGTGACGCTAATGATCTTTATTATCACACAGTATCTTTAAACTTAAACTGCTACTTTTAATTAGACGATTGAGCACTTGCTGGTTTGATAGAGATTCGTCAGTGTTGAATATATTTTTGTCATTTTAAAATGAAACTAGCTGGTGCAGGCCGTCGCAAAACCTAGTAATAAACGGTGCACAAAGTATTTGGCTAGCGATAGCCAGATGCTAACAAAGCAGCGCGATGCAGATTTCTACGTTCTGTTCTGCTCTAGGCAATTGTAAAATGTCTTTACGGTTGTTTACTGGACAAAATAAATTTACTTACCTGGCATGAGTGCTGTCTATCATGCAGGGCGAAACTCCAGCTTTTAAAGTGCCACTTGAAAGCAAAGTGCAGGGCATCAGTTTATTCATGAGACTTAAGTCAGAGGTAGTATTGTCCAATGGTTAATCAAAAGTCCAATTTTGAGTGGAAGAGGAGTCAGTAGAGGTATGGTAGCTGCTTAGGTTGTTATCAGTTAGGTGAAGAGTTGGAAAACAGAAGGTCAGAGGAGTCAGAGTAGAGTTCTTAAAGAGGTCAATTTCAGTTTAGAGTGGAAGTCCTGAGGGGTGATAGATGGATGAGCCTGAGACAGATGATGGTGGGTGATTGGATTCATAAAAGATAGCACTATGGCAACGTTTTCATATCTTTTGCCAGGATCCTTTTCTTTCTATACGTTGTCAGCTCTTTCTTTTAAGTTTTGGTAATTTATTCAAGACTTTATCATTTACAATTGCTGTTGTTGCTTTAACTGGAGTGATGTTCCATTTCATTTTGACCATATGTTAGGCACACACACACCTATAGAATACTTCAAGAGTTGCGTAGTTATGGAGGTCAGCCATGTGTTTCTGACTATCTATCGGTTCCGTGTCCTATTTGCACCGACCTGTGAGGCTCTCTCTTGTTTGTGCTTGTTCTGTTGACAGATCAGTCGTCTTCTGCTGATGATCTGATGCAAATTGGCAAATTGCCCTTTTCTAAAAGATGTTAAAAATTTTGTGTTGACTGTGAATTTACTTGGTGAGATTACAATTCCTCCCCAAGCCCTCTTAAGATCTTTGGGTGCTCTGCATGGTCACACCATTGACCCTATTGTGAATTTGCATCCTAAATTTTGACTTGACGTCTGAGTAAAATTTCACGGGTACAACCCTGCCCATGATGATTTATGTTCCTTCTTGCTGTTTATCGACATGCACTGCTTCAATTTCTGGTGCTGTGTAAATGTTTAAGTTAGTAAATACAATCCTCTGATGTCTCTTTTCACATTCATGGTATCAATAATGTTATATTAGACATAAATCTAGTGACAGTAGGTATATTCTTTGAAAGATCCTGTTTTAGTATTTCTGTGTGTTGGGTACTGAGTTGAACATTAATTTATGTATAAACTTGCAGTTAGTTTCTGGTCTCATTTAAACGAATGTCATGTTATGCAATCTATTTTCTTCTTCGGGGTTCTTTTTTTGCTGTAGACAATTTGAATGCTGTCTTTTTTTGCATAACATGAAGCCATGCAGTCACCAACCACCAGCCACCATCTGATTTCATTTGAAATTAAACATTCATGAAATACACAATGCACCCAGCAGCATAAGTGATTTGGTTTTGTAATTGTGGACAGAATATGAAGAATGGTGCATTAATGAATTTGTATCCTTAATAAGCTAAAATGACCGGCTGCATAATTCTAAACTGTTAGATGTGTTTATGTAATGGCAGAATCTGTAACAATATAATATATTGTTACAGAAATGGATATATTATATCCATTTCTGAATCTGAACTTCATGAGGTTCTTTGGTGCCTAGTTTCCTGTCTATTCACTTTGTGTTACAAGCATGTACACATTTTCCCTGCATTTTGTGGCCATGCTGAATGTAATTCATTTGTAAGTCTTTTGACACCTTGAAGAATGGTGTAGACCTACATGCTTCTCTATTTCTGAGGTTTACATTGTGTGCTCCTGAGGAATAACTTTTTTATCATTTTTACAAAGTTTTGTGTAAGTAGGACACATTTGACTGTGGGCTCGCTCTCAGAAAATAAGTAGTTTGGGGAATGCTTGAATGACAATCGCTGAATGCTTAGAAAGTGATAAACATCATTTGGCTTGCTAAATATTGTTGCCTACCTCTTGCTAAACAATCATGTTCTAAGTATTTATCATGGTGTCTATCTTTATTACAATAAAACATTAGTTGTTTCACCTGTTTGCTAAATTGTACAGAACATATTTTGTCTTTAAATTTCCTGAAAATTGATAATTTTAAAATTATGACATGCAGGTGCTGTCCGCACCGAATACTTTTTCTGTGTTTAATTTTAGGTCAAAATCACAAGTTCATTACATGTTCAATTTCAAGTCAAAACCACAACAATTTCATTATATGTTCAATTTTAAGCTAAAATCACATATCAAAAAGGTTTGTTTATATGTGAATCTATTTGGTGAATACATGTTGAGACTAACAACATTTTAAAGCCGAAGACGAATGTTTTATTTTGATAGTTTTTGTCAGATTTATGCATTTTACAAATTTAATTGAAACAATTTTGTTTTGTTGACTAGTAATCTCTTGGGATGGTACCGCTGTTGTTATAGTTTGGTTCCACTCATCCTTTCTGTAGCTGTTTCCCTATGTACTTCTTTTCTATAATATGTTAATAATCCCACTCTTTGTGCTGGCCATTCAGTCCTTACTCCATGAGTTCTGTGTCTCTCATGCTTTTGATCCGGGTTATGACCTTATGAATCTTTCCTCTCCTGCTTTTCTTTTCTTTATGGTCTTAGTAAATTGTGATGTTGTTCATAATATTCATTCATTATCTCTTTCTCACAGTTTTATAGCTACTGTATATAGCTTATTATGCCAGTGATGTTGCCCTGTGCATCACCTGCCACTTTTTTACCCAATTGTCTTTTATCTTCTCTCTTGCATTGTTTTTATGGCTCCATTATCGTTATTAGAATCTTTCCTATTATTATTCTTATTTGTGTTGTTAATCAGATATTTGTGCCTAATTATGCGGTCACCCCAAAGGCATGAGTGTTTGGTAAGAGATAGATCTTCAGTTATTTTCAAAATAAAATAACAGAATGAGACGTGTTCTGGAGCGCTACTAATGGTAGTCAGTTTCTTAAAATATGAAAGTTGGCATGCAGACGACTATCTTGTTGTGATAGGCTAGAATAGTGAGTAGTTAAAACAAGTATGTTGCCTTATAATAAAACATGTCAAACACTTTTATTTTACACAACAGATAGACAGACGATGCAACATGTTTCTATCAGAAAAAGCCCAAACCCACCCATCAGCTATTAGCAGCTAGTATGAGCGCTTCTGAACTCACTTCAAGATGGTTAACTGTTCGATTTATTTAAATTTCATTGGTACATGTACCTGATGATGTAGGAGAGTCTACCTAAATGAAGTATAGTGCCCTATAAGAATGTTTCCATGAAATTCTTGGCAACAGATGTTGTGCTGCTGGAATCTTTATAGTCCAGTTCTGAATGCTTACTGGAGAAAGCATGTGGGGATTCCAGACTGTTCATTTTTAGTGTTACCAAATATGTGGTTTAAAAGACATAAAAGTACGCATTCTTTCCCAACTAATATTTGATGGTGCCCGGATGTTCTCCCTGTGAGATCCCAACTACGTATGTAGCTGGCTATGGAGTTGCCTCTGACTAGTTTCCTGAAGGGCACTGTATAAACTCCCAAATCAATGAATATAGGCATCTGACCAGAGGAGGTTTTCGCATAGAATGCATAAGCAGCATGTTAGATCAGTGCTAAACCGGGAATTACCTTGCATGCACGGATTGCAACGGATTGCACGGAAGCCAGTGTAACTTTGAAGATTTCAATTCTGTAACTAGGGACCTTTGAATGAAGCTGAAGAACAAGGCAAACTGCTGCATGCAGAATTCATTAAGGCAGCAAAGAACTTAGGATAAAATTGCAATACTTAACAATGCAAGTGAATGGTTAAGAGCAGTGGCAATTAACATAATGGGCTAGATAGAGTCAGACAAATCAGCCAACGTTGCCTTGGGTAATGTAACCGAACATGTGATGTTGGTGAAATGAGATTCCAATATCTGTGTTGAATCAATAAAATAACACATCTGAAGCATTGATAGAATCTGTTCATTTAGACAAATCTTACATGAAAAATGGAATGAAGAAAAGCTCAGTTACAAGAGATCTGGGAGGACCATGCCAGAGAATTTGGTTTTTGCTCACTTTAGGACATACTTTTAGGGCGTCAAGTCGTGAACTGTGGAGATATGCTTGGACATATTTAACACTTCAACGATGAGCTGCATTGGGTTTCCCATTCTATTTGTATTAGACTACCGTCATTACAATGTTAAAGACTTTGAATTGGCTGATTTAAATAGATAAGATGAATATATTTGAATGTCATCAACATATGCATGAATATTATTATTATTATTAGCATTTCTATAGCGCCCCTTCAAAATTTCTACCCAGAGGCACTTCCTGGACTAATCTTCATGATGTTAAAGTTAATATGGTCAGTAAGACCAACACGAACACACTCGGATAATAGATGACAGGAAGAGTTGGTTGGCATGGTTGTTAACTGATATGTGAGAAAGTATTTGAGCAGAATTTGGAGGAGAAATTAATAGGACATTATAAATGAGAAGCTTATGAGAAGCTAAACTGCAGATCAACCTGACAGACATGTATGTGCAGTAGGAGAGGCTGAGGAGATATTTTATCTCAACGGTTTTGACGAATTTCCCTGCAGACTGTGGATTTTATGATTCTCTGGCAAGAAGAAAATCATTCTCTGTTGCCATTGTATAAGATACTAATGACTTTATAACAATATGAAGTGTAAAAAGCAGAACTTTAGTGATCTATGACATTCATGAAAATTAATAGGATGGAGGACTGGGTGGTACTGACGGCCGTCTATTGTGGGCAGTGATGACGTCAGAGGCTCACGTTCTACAGAGGCTTTCTTAGCATTGAAAAGCTGCAATCTGCACCCTAGGTCGCACCCATTTAGTATTGGGACAAAAGACATGGGAGCTTTATACCGAGAATTTTATAAAAATGTAAAGCTACTGATAAAGTTACAACAAAAAGATAACAATCTGGGGTAGACATGAACAATGCTCGGATCCTATGCCGAAGACAACCAAACCTCATCTCATGTAACTAACTGTGGTGTGTCAGTTTGAATAAATATACTTTCATTCTGCATGGAGATGTGGGACCCATACGAATTTAAATGATTAGACAGCCATGTGTTTCTGACTAACTGTGTGTGTGTCTCTATGGTTGGCTGTCAGCAGTCTTGCCGGGATGTGAAGTGAGTTAATGGCATTGATCTGATTCTTATGAATAAGCTGTCGATCTGAAAAAGGGATCGGTTACATGAACACTTGAAACATACGGAATTTAGTCTGCATAGCTAGGGTAGACCTAAATAGAGTAGGAACAGGGTATGTTTGTAGAGCAAGAAAATACAGGAAAATACAATTTTCACACTGGTGGTAAATGGAAGAAGTGGATGAAATCTGCCTTCGCTTCAACATAAATAGTATACACACATTTAATTGCACTGCTTTAATTGCTCTGCTTTGCTGCTTGTTGCCCAGACCTTGAGCCCAGTATATGGCAGGACTCATATATTCAGGTGCAAATGTGAATGGATTTGTTTATTGTTTTCACGTGGGATGGATGGATATATTGGCATATCTAAATCTTACCTAAACCTTACCTAAAACCTAAATCTTACCTAAACCTTACCTAAGACCTAAATCTTACCTAAACTTTACCTAAAGCCTAAACCTTGTTTATAGACGTTGATGCAGTTGGGTCTTGTTGAAGGTCTTGCTGGCAAAATATCATCATAAAGTACTATGCAGTTATTTCCTACATGTTGTTTTGATTCCTCTGTTGAAAAGTTTATTGTACCCACAAATCCCATAGGGTTGACTCATCCACTCCTCATGGGCAACAGTAAGATGAGCAACAGCAGGATATATTATTGGTACCCTACAGGCTGCCATGCAGTTATAAAATGAACTCGTGTATGGTCTGTTATCATGTGTTCCTACTATTTCATGTAATCTTTCTCTGTCACTTTGATTTGAATGAACAAATATTTTTATTATTTTATTATTGCTCATTCTCACAAGCACTTTTATTCTAAGCTAATCTGTAAGTTTATATAGGGGTGTTAAGGAGATGAAATAGACATCAATGGTCAGTAGTCACCCTTAAGCAAAACAACATTCCAATGTAAGAAGTCCGTGCAGGAAATCCAAGAACATCTAATGACTGGAAGAAAGAGTATTATGTCATAGACAGCAAATTGTGGTTGTGACCACGACGGCATAAGTGAAGATGGTAATGGTGATCAGAGGGTCATAATATATATATATGATTGAAGTGGTAATGATGGTAGATATCGCATATCTCTGTAGCCTGTCATGATGTTTCTATTCAACCTCTTATCGAATGTGTGCAGAAAGGAGAACGAATTAGGTAAAGCTTACCCAGAACACTACTGACTGTTTATTTAACTGTGATTGATGCAATTTTACTTAAATAGTTGAAAATTCTGTATGGATTGTAATGTTTGTTGAACACTGTTGCTTTTCCAGTTTTGATGTGGAAAATGGGATGTCATCACAGAGGACCTCCGGTGTTGTCGGCAGTCCGTGCAGTGGACTGGTCCAGCAGAACTTACCGCAACGGCGTGAATCGTTTCTTTACCGGTCAAACAGTGACTTCGAACTTTCTCCAAAGTCTGGGTCTAGAAATTCATCGCTAACAAGTGAACAGTGAGCGTCAATCTTTATTATCTTGAAAATAAAAAGTTGATTTTTAATCATCAGTCTTAACTATGGAAATGGCTGATTTATCGTTTTGCAGTCCAGAAACCTTGAGTTTTATTTAAGATTTAATGCCAGTTAGTGTCTTGTAAATATTTCTGTCCATGAATTGCTCAGAGTGTTCAGACTGTTTGCAGCACCAAGCCACAGCACTCAATGCATAAATGATTTAGCATATTCTTGTTTCTTCAGGCCATAGGCTTAAAAGTTTTAGCTAATTTGGACAGAATTTGGTTCAGTATTTATGCCCAGAAATGTCTGTGCATCATCATCAGAACCAGCACCCACTGAGTTTGTAATGAAATGTAATTGAGCACTTATATAGTGCCACTTGAATCAGATACAACTGGCAACTGTGTAAGGAATTTGAAGCCTTGAACCCTGAAGACATTGCAATGGCCAGATTGACCAATGTTGACACAGCATTTGATGAGCAGAAAACATTGCTGTACTTCTTAAAGTGTCCAGAATGACAGTCTGTTGACAACAAAATTAACTTAGCAACTTAGAAATTCAAGAACATGTGCTATGTTCACTTGTATATCATCACATACATTACATTGTAATCATAATCATGCATTTATGCTCATAAGTAAGCATGTATATTCTTTTCATTAATAAAAAGATTGCATATTTGCATTCTCGTGTACATACGTCTTAATTATAACTCACAGGTGTTTAATTTACAAAGGTGACATATTCTACTTATATAATGAAGAATGACATTCTTGCTCTCGTAAACTCGGTAGATTTTTGTTAGAATGGAAATGTCTAGTCTATTCTTCAGAGTTTTGCTGCATCTTCTAATCGTTTTTTCTATTCGAATTGTTTGCTGTTTTTGTCAACAAATGACCAGGATGTTTGCTGGTGGCTGGCAGAATGTGTTCTTCTCTCAACAGAACGTTGTTGTGTTACAATTTCAGACATGCCGAAGATCTTATTGTTACTCCATTTGCTCAGATTCTGCACAGCCTCCGCAGCGTCCATAACAACTACGTAATACTAATGAACGTGTCATCCAACAGGTAACCATAGCAACAGACGGGTAGTGCAGCTACGTAAAATTGCATTAGATGTCCAAAATGCTGCACTATGGTCTTGAGTATCAATTAGCATAATGAGAGCTGTTTGCGTGAACAACGCTGCAGTCATTAGAGAGGGCTAAAAATATCTGGAATTCAAGAGATTGGCCTTTTGCATGCCAGCTATTTTATGGATAAATAGGATTATAAATAAACATGTTGCTACTACTGCTGTGTTTACTAACCCCTTAACGACCAGCGTTATTGATTATGTCTTTCACTTTAGTACACGCTGGTCATTAGAGGGTTAAGTTACTATTAAGTGGCATTGTATGTTATAGAGTCCAGCCAACTGTCTTTGTTATTGGTTGTTTGTTATGTAAACCATTGCTTCTTTCAACACTTGATCACAATCTGTGGGGTACAGAAATTCTGAATGGTTACTGGTATTAGAAATGAACAGCTGAACTATGCATGTGATTATGTTAGGGATGAGCAGAGGAGATGAATAATGACATTGCCATTCACCTAAAACTACTAAATTTTGTCAAACCAGGCATTTCCAAATTAAAATTGTTATTGTCCAGTCAGTATTGTAATGGCATTTTAAAGCTCCCTAGACCAGAACAAATGGTGAAATCCATGACGTAAACATTGTTTATATCGACTATCCAGGTATTACTAGCTTGGCACTTGCAATGACGAATCTGGGTTAGAAGTACAAGTTTGAAAGCTTTGTTGTAGAACCATAAAACTATATCAGACACTGACAATTCTCTCATTTTGGTGAGCGTCAAACCTTGTAGTCAAATTTCCACTAGTGTGTATCAGATGTTACACAAACCTTAGTTTTGTTGACTTGACATTGCCTGTTATAGCTGCTTCTATCGCTTTTATTATTGTTTAAACAGTTCTGTAAATTTCTTGTATTACCACTGGTTCTGTCACTTGTTAACACATGAAATCCATCAAAGTCAACTTTTCATCCTACTCTGAATTACAAAAGTGATATGGAATATTCTATATTCACTTCGTATGGCAGTCGTAAAACACAATCACTGTAAGAGCCACTTCACAATTTTCAGGTTGAACATCTATTCTACATGTGTAAAAAATAAACAATGGGAAATTTCTTAATTATTTATCACCCTAATTAATTTTTTTAATAGGTAATAGTTATTTGTACTTGACCGTAATTAATAGTTATATACGTGGGACGAACGCTGGGTGCTTGATCACACATATATTATCGTTATTTTTGCCATTATGGTGCATGCATAAAGTTTACCAATGTTACAATTTTGTCATTCAAAAGGTTAATTTTAATACACATGTGAACTATGATTGTTGGGCAATGGAAGCTATAACTTACAACAATGCCACTTACACATCAGTGCTTCTATGAAGCACTGGAAGTGTTATGGAATCCACAGATCTATCATTATTTTATGACTTACACTGCTGATGTCATATGTTTGATGTTTTTCTGGCCCACTGAACCTTGCATGAAGACTGCACAATTTGAGAATAAAAGTAAAAAAAAAATTTTAAGGAAGATTTTACAAGCCTTAATTGACTATTTGTATGCGAAAATTCTGCCATTTAAGATTAGGTTTTGCAAAAGTTTTCTGGTCACAGAGTCCGAGTCCCTTCCCAGATCCCTGCCCCATTTTGGTGAAACACATTCGGATTCTTGGCTCGTCACTTGCTGGAAAATATTGCCAGTAACCTGCCATTAAGGGTTGGACTCATCTGGTTTACACAGTCTTCGTTCTAATATTGTAGCTCCAACACTTGGCCCACACTTTTTTTTGATTTGATGACTTTGTGAAATGCATTTGTCAACCACATGATCTTAATGACATGGTGTTTATAATATATAATCTGCTACTTTGTAACTGTTTGTAGAGCTCAGCGTATTTCCGGTTGTGAGAGAGACTTTCGAGATGTTGTGGCACCAAACCACATGGGATCTGCGCTGGCAGGCATGTCAATTCTGCCACTTTTGTTTATGCATTGATGCTGTTTTATAATTCTTGTTAGTTCCTGTATATCAGCTAACTATGCTGAGGTGCATTTGGTGTTTTGTGGATTATATTCATATTCTTGGTTTTATGGCACTGCTTTTTATAGGTCAATCTCTTAATTATTTTAAAGTGCATTTTACTGTTGCTATTTACTGTCGTAAAATGTATAAAATGATCACTAGCTGGTGTGGCTATTGTATTTTCTTATTAATGCTTTAAAGGCGTCATCGTGGTTGCAGAGTTGTCCTGCTGGAGGCACCACTGTTTAGTTCCTTGACACTAAGTAAAGTGTAAACGTGGTTCATCACTAACTTAACTGTTTATTTTACCTTGTGATGCAGGTAGCAAGGCTAGCAGGCAGTCAAGCAAGTAGGCCAGAATAGGGAGAGAGAGAAAGATTGAGGGATGTATTACAGAAATGACAGTTAAGATGTACTTGACAAATGGACCAGGACAATGGAGAGCAGCTTATTGGGCATAATTGCAAACTCATTTTCCAGATAATTATGCAATCTCTGTAGCTATCCATGATGTTCGGTTCTAGATGTTGCATGTTAGACTTATATATATTTTTTATCATTTTATTCATGAGATCTTTTTTGATTCTATGCAATGAGGTAAAACACAGCTTGTATTTCTTCAATTAGATAGAAATGATGAAAGTTCATAGTCTGTGATTGCTCAAGTGTGTTGTGCTTGTGCTGTTGACAGACGAACAGCGTCAGAAGTTGGCTGTGGACACTCTGGATGAGTTGGAATGGTGCCTGGAACAACTAGAAACCATTCAGACACACAAGTCTGTCAGTGACATGGCTACGAGCAAGGTATCCCAATGCGGTCTATAGATCTGTACAATACGTTCATAAATTCATTATGTATTTATTATGGTGTCTTTGCTGTAGTTACTATATTGAAATAGTTTGAATTTTCTGGGTAGATGAAAGGAATTGCAAATTTTATACAAAGCTTCAAGCATGAAAGTTCCAAGGACAGGAGTGGAGGACAGGACTGGAGACTCCCTATGTTCCTTCGTGTCACTAGTTTTTGGGCAATAATCGGGAGCAAAAAGTTTTCACATCTTTTTGACATAACAAGCTGATTCATTAACTTCTAGATATGAAAATAAATTGACTAATAAAATGTCAGCAAAATTTGTAAAAAAATTTTGAGGTTTAAAACATCATGTTTTCAAATAGAACAAAATTTTGATTGGGGCAACATGTGTGTTTAAGAGTAAAAGGTGTACATGGAAATTTGGCCAGTAACCATTCCTCTTATCTAGATTCTTTGGGGGCATACATGGCACACTAGTAGTTTAAAGATTATTTGGTTGAAGTGTAAAAATCGCAAATCATGCCAGTATGTGTGGATTTGCTTCAGTTGTGTCGTGACTGTTGAGGGAATTGGTAGTCTTGTGAGACAGTGTCGTCTTATCACTCAAGATTGCTCGATAAATAATGAGATTATGATTTGAGGGAATGGTCAGAAGGCAAAGAAGCATCATTGGGGAGGTGTCTGTGGATAGCTTACACTACTTTGATTGAGAAGATACAAAAGCTGCTAACTTTGAGGATTTACATTAATCAAGAAGTTTGTCCGTGTTAATGTTCAAATTCAGTAGTGAATTAGACGCTCAGTTTGTTCCTTCTGGGCAGAACGTACATGGGCTAAATGAATTTTTGTTTTGGTGATCATCAAGTCATCATCAAGCTTTACTTGGGATGAAAGTTAGAATTGACAAAAAGTCTAAGGAGAAATTTTGAACAGAGATGACAACAGCGATACTGAAGAAGACGGGCTAGCCAAGATGGATGCCACGTGATTCAGTAGATGCTTGAATATAAACATTTCATCACGACGAGTTGTTGGGTGTAGTTTAGGCCTAAATAAAACAAACAAACATAAAGATGCTGGTTCTAAATAAGGTATTTAACTAATGAATTACTGACCTTACTTAGCTCTCTATATGCTTATTGAATATAATCACTTTTATATATCTCGAGATTGTGTGAATTAATTCTGCTAGGCTCTACAACAGTAGAATCAAATAAAGTGAAGATCCAGCTCTGAGATCATAAGTTATAATAAATCACACCTATTTGGGTTACAATTTCTAGCATTCATATAATATACACTGAGGTGTGAACATAATTACAACCGAGCTGTAATTGCAATTATGATGCATATTTATATAGCACCAATTCAGTTGGAATGCAGATTCATGAGCAGTGACTTCTGCTATTTCACCAGCTTAATTAAATTATGTTGGAACAAATTAAACAGGATTAGATTGAAATGTGTTTAACAGTTGACTTTGTAAGCTAAAGCAATCCCCTAGATCAGAGGTGTCAGCCCGCAAACGATATAGGCCTATTTCTAACCTGTGGACCTTGTCTAAAGACAACACAATTGAGAATATGAGGTCTAATTTGTAATTTTTAGGCTTTATGAGATTTCTGTGATGTTTGTAATTGATAATGCATATCAGAATCATGTTTTCAAAGTCTAATTCAACTGTTCGTATGGCTCCCTCTGAGATCCCTACCCCATTTGCTTCATATTTGAAATATTGCTACTGGGCCTCCTGGCCCACCATTACAAAAATGTTTGACACCTCTGCCCTTGATACTATGCTTGCTGTAATATGCTAGATTGATTTGCTGTTTTAGATGCATATTATGTGTATAGTTGTATATGTCACAGCTTGTTAGACATGATTTATGGTAATGCTCTGTGCTAAATTGGCAATTCCTAAAGGTCCAAAGATTGCTTTTTTCTTGTTAGCTGACAAACAGAAGCAACTCATCTGAAGACCTGTGTTGGAAATGGTTCCTTATTTTATGTTACCCAACATTTATGAAACCATTGAATACTTTTTAAAGTAGTCATGCCTCGTATAATTGGTATATGTAGCTATTTTCTGCCGTCCGAACACAACGCAGGTAAACAGATCCAGACCGTAGGTATCCTTAGCCGTATATCTTTCAATCTTGTTAATGTTTATCTATTTAGACATGTGCGTTTGTGTACATGCATGTGTGAGTGCCTGTTGCTTGATGTGTGTGTGTGTGCGTGTGTGTCTGGTTGTAGTTCAAGCGAATGTTGAATCGTGAGCTGAGCCATTTTGCCGAATCGAGTAAAGCAGGAAATCAGATCTCGGAATACATCTGCAGCACCTTCCTAGGTAATCTTAATCTTCCTAGGTAATCTTAATCTTCCTAGGTAATCTCAATCTTCCTAGGTAATCTTTATCTTCCTAGGTAATCTTAAACGAGAGGACTTAATCCTGAAACTGATAGCACCTATGCAAACCCGTACAAATGCCACACACATACTTACATGTAGGTAAAGTAGATCTCGTTTTCCTCGGACAGTCTGTTTTTGGCTTCGTGTGCCGGCCGCCGTGAAAGCCCAGCCAAAAACCTAAATTGTTCTTGTTTTAAACTGTCCTTGATGAATTGAAAGAAAAACTTCAAGGTAGGAAAATTTACAAGTTTTTAAGCATCAAGGTTAAACAACTTACTAATATGACCATAGCTTCTGGAGGCACAAATGAGGATGAATTTATTTTTTGCAAGTAGTTAAATCATCTTTTGCATCTTTATTAGAATATTTCGACATATGGGGAGATGACAGTGCACTTTCTGATGAAATGACATGCGCTTGTAATTTGTCTAGTAAAGAAGAGTGCAAGAATGGATTTAAAACAATGTTGCAGTAGATAGCAGATATAGCAGATGGATGCAGATTTCAATATCTTACAAGAAAGAGAATTGATTTTTCCAAATTTGAAAATGATTGCCACAATTTTTTAGCATATTCCTGTAAGTAATGCTGAATTTAAGCAAGCATTTTCACTGACGAACTCTTCTCATTGGTCGGATGAAAAACTTGATTACCAGAAGACACTCTCGAATTTGTAATGAGAATGAAAGTAAAATGGAGAAACTTATGTTTATATTGTGTCATGATTAATTATTATAAGATACAATAATTTTTGTCCATAGCACTTATATCCTATTTAACTGTAGGCTAATCATTGATTGATTGTAATCATGCAATGTATATTATATTTATCAGTAAAAGATAGCTATTGCAGTTATAAACTGTTATATTATATTATGAAAACAGTTATAATGTTAAAATATGAATTTCGTCTTTTTATAAAAGGTGTTCCAGTTTTTTCAGTTTCGATTTCTGGTCAGCCCTTGGTACAGTGATACACAAATGTGCATTTGTACATAAGGCACAAATGCACACTTGTTCAAGCTCTCACACAAATTCATACACAGGGCCACACTGGCCATCATACATGCTTCTGAAAGCAGTTGATCTATTTGTCAGCAATAGCAAGCCTTTTTTATTAGTTAGAATTTTTCAGATAGGTTATATTAGTTGGCCAATTGATTTAATTTCTTGTAATTTAGGATCCAATGTTCGTGTTAAGTTCATGACTTCAACCCATTTTAAAGTTTTGTATAAAATACCAGTCCTTTGCTTCTGTGTTCAAGAAAATAATGCTCTTTAGTTTCTGTGCAAGAACAGGGAACCCCAGAGTTGGTGGTAGAGAATCCACTATGCTTTTTGAGGTTCTACAGGCTGCCATGTCTGTACCATTAGTTAATGGTTGTTGCCATACAATGAGCAACCTTCTGTAATTGTATTGTCAATGCCAATCTTGCAATAATTTCACCAAAACCATGACTTTCAAGTTGCTGATAGAGTTTAGTATGGACTGAATAACCACCAGTTTAGATCTAACCATGTGCAGTAGATCCTGTATGCATGTTTGTGTTAGGATGCATCATGCCAAATATTAATGGTATGAATGAATGCACTATGGAGGTTTAGTTATGACAGATGGGTATATGTGTTGAGAAGTATTACATGTTGCATTGATGTATAGTGGTGAGTTAGAAGCCCCAATGCACCATGCATTGACCTTTTTGCTGCATTAGTTCGTGCAATATCTTGACTTTTGGTTTTCAGACAAGCAGCAGGACTTAGATTTACCATCACTGAAGCATGCCGGGGATCCTGTGGGCCCTTTGGGGCTTCAAATAGCTGCTAAAAATCGAGCCAAAAAGCCACCGATGTCACAGATTTCTGGCATTCACCAGCTGAACCACAATGCAAGCTATTCAGGCACGATTCCACTCTATGGTGTTGAAACAACAAACGGGGAGCTGCTGGCAGAGGTAAATCGAGCTATTTGACAGGCAGCAGTAGGAACACGTACAACATGACATGACACCAACAACACCTGCAATGCAGTTGAACCATTTCGTTCCCATGTGAGGATCACGACTGTTGTTTTGCATAGTTTCAAGAAAGATCTATGGGCCTTCATATGTTCTCATATTCTGGCTGATAATTAATCAGTATCCACAAACTTGAGCTGTCAGGAGCACTGCCTAAATCGTCTTGTTGTTTTGATGTTCTTGCTTGCCATGATAGCCTTCCTTTACCTTAGCCTATCTTGTTTGGCTCATCTGTACCTGTCGATTATGCCATTTCATGGTAAATGAATGAACTGAAGCAAATGAGCTTAGATGACTCTCTATAATAAAATGGTCCTTTTAGTAAAATAGTCAGCAAAGTATATCTTGCCATCAATGTTGATGGCAAAAAGTCTGTACATGATTAAAAATCAAAATCAAATCTTGATTGATGTGAGGATCTACTTTGAAGCACTCTATAGCTACCAATAGCATAAAATGTATTTTGTGTTCTAATCAAACTTTGAAGAATGAAGAAAATTGCAGCTTAAGTCTGGGACTACAATGTAGCAATTCCCCAGTTCTATTGAATCAGTGTATTGATCCAATTAGATTACATGAATGGCAACTATGCATAAGTCCTATGTGTAGTTGTTGTTGTTCACAGAGGTTTTGAACCCACATACTCTGTTTGCACAGGATCAACACTCCTCCTCGACCTATCAACCACTTTCTCACACTATAGAACAAAACCTATTGGCCCTTAATTCATATTTCACCATAGATATTTCTGTCTGATCATTTTTACGCATTCTCGTCTCTATGCAGATGAGTATACGGCTGCACTTGCGCCGATATGAAAGCTGTCCACACGAACCTTTGCTCACTAGAGTTTCATTACTCTGTCTCTCTGCGCAGTATTATTCTCATCATATTTAAATCTTCCAGCACATAACATAGTCAGGCTTGACAGCTACTGGTTTGAGACGACTGCACTTGCTAAGCATTCAGATGACTACTGAAGTCTGTATTATTGACGACAGTCATTATGTGACAGTCATTATGTGGGTTGTGCAGCAACTCAACAAGGCATATAACTACAAATAAATACTAGTGAATTATTGAAGTATGCCATACTGACATCAGTGTGTCTCTGGGTTTGATTGGTTTCCAATAAATCAGTCACTAGTGTCTTGTGCATCAGGTATGAACTTCATAGAGGTTGTCCGCATGATTTTTGTCATCTTGGCGCCCTGTCATTCTATTGGACAAAATAAAAGCTAAATTTACATAAATCAAGTTTTTCAGGTGCCAAGGTTGATATGCTTGCCATTTGCATCATGACATTCATTGCCAGAATACATGAGATTCTGCTTGTAGATTTAATGGTATTTTCCTGGAATTTTCCTGTCATTGAGCATTCTATTTTTGTGTCGAAGCTGATGAGTGGACTCGATCAGTGGGGTATGGACGTATTCAAAGTGGCCGAGGTCACTAATTGTCGACCTTTAACTGCCATCACGTATACAATTTGCCAGGTACCAGGAGTTTGTTGTTTTTCAGTTGTTATTTCCATTTCTTTGCCTGACAGGGATGTTAGTATTTTAAAGATTGCAGTTATAATGACATCTGCAATAAAAGACTTAGTTAGACATGTATATGGGATGTTAATAGCAACTCTGAATGAAATTATGCTACTATGTTCATTGACCTGCAAATCTTAGCTTCTATTTCAGGAAGTGATAAAATGTAAATAATTTCAAGTTTTATTAATTTATTTCATTTCACAAATATCAACATAAACGGGATTTAATAAATGTGATAATTATTATTGCTGACAATGGGCTAATTTGATCAACAGGCAATCTAAGGATAATCTGAAAAATTTATAAGGTCAGTGTCCTGACAGCCAATTCGATGTTGTTAAACGTTCAATACATTACACAAACGATATCCTTACGTAGGATTCATACCAGAACATTGTCAGGAATGGTTGATGTAGGAATTGACTTCTTCGTTCAAAGAAAGAAACAGCTCTTAGCAATTGCTTTCATGGCCCCAAGGTAACAGAAGGCAACTGGGTGTTCTACATAAGTGTAATTGAGATAGTCGGAGCAGGGAAGACTTGGAAGGGGAGGGAAGATTGAGAGGGCAGGATTTGTTTCGATGGGAGAGGAGGGTAAGAGGAAGAAACAATAGATCCTTTCTACATGGACAAATAATGTTGAAATTAGTGTACTGAGGCCGTATGCGACAGCTGGGTGTAGCTCTTATTCCTGACATAAATCTGGCCTATGCTGAAGTAGTGTGTAAAATCGGTATGTGCGGGTATAGTGCCTTGTGTTGGACATAAAGTTACTCCTAGTATACCCTAGGTGTAAGTCATCTACTCCCGAAGAGCTATAATCTAAATGTCGGCCGTTATTAGGATTTGTCGCATTTCCAACGAAGTATAAGATGCTAAAGAGTGTTTGTGATCTTTGTAATTGTCTAGGTCGATGGAAGATGATGAATTTTATTATAACTTGCATTTTCGCCACCACAAATCGCTACTAAGCTTTATTTGTGGTGAGATGGCCGACAGTGTGGCATGTGATGTATCGAGTAATGGCTCATGGCATTCGGTCATGCAATTACAATTAATAAAATTTAAAAATCGAGCCAAAATTTTAAAATACCAGTTTGTTTGCTCTGACATTGGGATGATGGGTTCTTTGCATTTACCATGGAAGTACAATTAATTAATTGGGTTGATTTTCACAAAATGTGATATGGGTCTTTGTGTCTTAGCAATTGTAATTTTAATTAAGTGCCAAAAATATCCTTGCACATGCGCAATTATCTCCTACCACTCATATCATTATGAAGGTTTTTTGGCACCTGTGGAAAACCTAGCATCAAGGGCAGTCTTGTGAATATCCGGTATAATTATTCCTCCTTCATGCATGCCAACAATGGTCACCGCAAATTCTGAGAATGACCACTCCCAGCGTAAGCCCTATTAAGTTAACAGGCTACTCTTGTCTTGTGCAGATGGCCTCAGGTGCTCTGCTTATCACAGGCTGGTATAGTCTGTATGTTATGGCCTTATGTTGCTTATAAATATGAGTGAACTAACTGAAATAACTTAAAATTATGTAGTCTATGAGATTTATATTGTTACAAATCTGATTTTTGATATTTTTTAGATAAAAATCTGGTTAAAACTGTTTATCTGTTCTGTCATCAGCAGGCCTATTAAATTCATGATTTCATTGTGGTGATTTAGCCAGTGCTTGAGGGTGGGCTTATGCTATGGAATAAAGCACTGATGAAGGCCATTCAGCTACCTGCTTTTATAATTAATTATGCTTCATTTAGGAACGTGATTTGCTGAGGACGTTTCAAATTATACCAAATACTTTCATTACCTATCTTCTGCATCTGGAGGACCATTATCGACATGATGTCTCTTACCACAACAGCTGTCACGCAGCTGATGTTACACAGTCCTCACATGTTCTGCTCTTAGTCCCTGTTCTTGAGGTAAGTATGTATTTATTTACATGTATCTATAGAGGCATTTATGTATATAACAATAGCTTAGCAAATCTGTATTTACTGTTCATTTGCCTAGACTTTCAGCATCACCATTTTACCCTTACTCTTGAATCATTGCACTGGTCGAGAATTCCCTAAAGCAGTCATTCGAAGGTTCTTTGACTAAGTGATAATTGACTTAGATCAATAAATGTGATTGGCATTTTATATTATGATTACCCCTACTTTACTTGGTCAACCTCCTACCTCACTTTTACTTGTCCTCAGCCACTACTTCAATCAATCAATCAATCAATACTTGATATAGTGCTCCTTCAAGATATATACTCAGAGGCCTAACCCTCGGCTGAAAAGGATAGTTTTAAGAGAGGTGTAAAATGAAGATGAGGAATTCTTAGGTAGGAGACAGAGCTCTATGGGAAGTCCCTTCCAGATGGTAGGTCCCATGACCGAGAAGACCCGATTCTGCATTATGGAAGTGCATGCAAAAGGGACGATCAGGTCGCCATGAACCACAGAGCGAAGTGGTCGTCGACCACTACTGGCAGTGATAGGGCGACATAGCTCAAAATAAGCAGGCGCAGTACCGCCAAGGCAGCGCCAAACTAAGGCAGATACTTGTGTTAAACTGTCCCACTGAGTTATATCCCAAACCACCTTGATTCTGAACAATTCACATGCCTGAATTTTGAAAATTTTCTTTTTCTTTCCTTATCTATTATTCTGTCTTGATCACTTCTCACTAAAACTAAATTCCCACTTCTTCAAAACATCCAACCTCCCACCTTCCCACAGCCGTCAACGTAAACACAATCTTCTGTCCGATCTTCTTTGACGTCATTTCTTTCTGGTGTCCTGTCAAACAGAGCATGATCATGATCATGACTTCACATGACGACCTCTGTGATTTGAGGCAGTGTTTGTGAATAAGCTGAAGCCCAAGCCTATACTTAGCTTTTGAATTTCAAAAGTTTTCAGATTATGATTACAGATTTTGTATTCATCCATGTTAGTGATGTGTATTTCTTTACATGAGTTTGTTATGATTCTGATATTAAGCATATTGGTGCTAGATAAATTGAGCAAAGGTTCTCATATGGTGCTCAGTAGATTATTGTCTGCCAACTGGCAATGTCAGATTCTCTGTTCCGTGTTACTTTCTGAACATTAACTGTTTTCTAAAAAATAATGCTTACTTGACTGTATTTTAGTGGAGGATTTTGATCTGCAAGAACCAATATTCTTACTTTGAGATATTTGACTTGTTTTGGGATAGAAATTTAACGAGATTCTGCAAGGCCCTTGGAAATCTTTCATAATTAACTATGATATTACCTATGTTCATTAATTATGATACCTCTCCAATAGCCAGCAACAATATATGTTTCAGAACCTGTTCACAGAATTAGAGATCCTGGCAGTAATTTTTGCCAGTGCAATTCACGATGTTGATCATCCTGGCGTCACCAACCAGTACCTGATTAACACCAGTAAGTCACTCTCTTCTTATCCAATGACAAAATGTGTTACTCAAACTTAAAAGTGCTACTCTTAAATCAAAGCATGTCGTGACCAGTTTTTGTTCTGCTAATAATTCAACCCTCTTTATTATAAACTTCAAAGCAATACAAATTCTGATATAGTTACATCTTCTGAAATTCGTTTGCTTAATAAATATTGTTTGGACAAATATATTGCTAAGAAAGTCACCATTCTATGCTCAAAATCATATCTGTGATTCTTACAAATCGCTAAGAAAGAGTGAATTCACTATGAAGTCTTGGAACGAATACATGAAATTTTTGTGTCTACTTTTGCTGGTCTTGGGTATAATTATTAAAATTGGTTCCTTTAACTGTGATCTTGTTAGGTTCAGAACTGGCACTCATGTACAATGATGAGTCTGTTCTTGAAAACCATCATCTTGCCGTTGCGTTTAAGCTTCTACAGGAACCAGGGTGCGATGTATTTGAAAATCTTCCAGCCAAATCGCGCCAGACGCTTCGGCGAATGGTTATAGACATTGTAAGTTAATCTCTGGCTGCATAGCCATCATGATAGCAATAGTCCAATAACTTTTTTTGGAAAGTTACTTTCGGGTACCGTTATTACCTTTGTGAAATTCAAACAATACAGGAATAATTATCTGATACCGTACAAACAGTCTGTGTTGATTTCATTCTCTGAAAAATTCCCTCAATCATGCTAGCCACAGTGTTTCAAGGTAGATTACAATTAGGTAAAACCTGAGAAAGAGAGAAGCCTTTTTGTACTTGGAAATAAACTGTCATCTTTTTTTCTGTTACATTCATGTGTTTGAATATATTTAGCTTTAAATAACCTCTAAAACACCCAGCTGTGACCGACACAAACGATTGTCATCATCATGATTATTGACATCACTCAAGCACTGTTAACTGTGTGACAAAGTACAGGATTATGCCAATGTGCACATTCCTGCTTCAAAAAAGAGCTATTGTTTTACCTTCACTTAAGCAGGAGGCTACTACTGCTAATGACATGGGCAATTTCCAACTCATCTTTTTTCATCAGTGAAACCAATGTAATTAAGTGACCATATCCCATATTAGGTCCTCTTCTTTACAGGGGCTTCCAGATAGGGGGATCCTGAGGCAAATGCCTCCAGTTTCATGTAGGGGTGATGTTTTCTGAGTCTTAGGAGGGGAATATTTTGCCTGCCTGACACTTGTGCCTCTATCAGTCAGAGGGGATTGACACCCCTGCTTCTTTACACGGTTGAGTGTACCATGTTCCTTCCTCCATTTATTTGATGGGAACAAAGTGTTTCGAATGTTGCAGGTGCTTGCAACTGACATGAACAAGCACATGGACCATCTGGCACATCTCAAGACGATGGTTGAAACGCACAAAATCTCTGGCAGCAGCGTATTCAGTCTCGATAATTACAGTGAACGTATCCAGGTAAGAATTCAGCAGAACCTACTTGGCTGAGAACACTAGCTAATGTGTACAGGTGAGAGTTGCAGTGAAAATGTCCAGGTGAAAATTAAGCTGTGTACACATTTAAGTGAGAATTCAGGTGGGCAATTCAGCACAAGGTATACTTCTTTTGTCAGGTAACTCTTATACCTTGAAGGAATAGGTGATGAAACTCATAAATTATTATCTTCTATGTTTCAGGATTAAGAGAATTCAGATAAATGTATGAAGATGGCAATTTGTGCAACTTATTCAAGGAAAATTAAATTATTGTAATAACTTCAATTTATGAATGAATGCTGATGGTGTGGGCAGTAGCAATTATAACCTGCGCTCCATCCCATCCGAGATTTCATGTCTGTTAGGCGTAGACTGAAACTGCATTGTAGAAAAAGACTAAGGACAAGTTACATTTATATTAGACTGTTTCTCATTTGTCATTAAGCAATTACCAACAAGCATATGCATGATCTAGTTGTATTGCTAGTCACAGCACATACATCTGTTAGAGTATAGATAGATACTGCACATACTTCTGTTAGAGTATTGCTTGACACTGCACTTACTTCTGCAAAATCTGTTTTGGGCTAAAAAGAGGATTAATGACAAACTAAATTTATAAAATTCTCTGTATGCAGTTTATGTTATTATACCAATTAACCTACTGATGAAATAGATGTAACATTGTGTGTGTTTACACTTTCTGTAATAGTAAATTGGAAGCCAATGCAGCTGACCAAGTAGAGTTAACGAGTTGAATGAGAAGATGCTTCTAGAATCACCTGAGCTAGAGAATTTTTCATGCAATGAAGCCCATTGACTACAAGATCTGATATGTTTGCAAACAAAGAGTTGACATACTCGAGGCAAGAGCAGACAAGAGATGATCTGTGACATTTCCTTAGTAAGAACCTTATTTGATGTATTGCTCTTTTATTATAGAAACTAGATTTGCAAAGGTTTATGTGGGATTGGAATGTAAGTTTACTGTTCAAAGTCACCCAAAGTGATTTTTCAGTTATGGTCAACACTGGAATGAGAAGGGAAAAAGCAGAGTCGTTGGCATGAGCCAAACATGATTGCCTCAGACCTATCAGTGTTTAGAGCAAGACCATTAAAGCATAACCATCTGAGAAAGTTACCAAGCAGGCCAAATGAAATCTCTAGCCGCTTAAGCTAAATATCATGATCGACAGTGTGAAAAGTGGCACTAATATCAAACAAGGCCAGTAGAGTGAGCTGTGAATTCTCTATAGCCACATAAATGTTGGACAGGAGACGGCGTAACAGCATTTCAGTGGAGTGACCTTTCCGAAAACCAGATTATCATTCTGGAAGCAACCTGTTAACTCTAAATACAAAGTGAGCTGGTAGGCAATCTTTTCGACGATTTTCGACACAAATGTAACATAAATTTGCAATCAGTCTAAAATTTACGGGATCCGATTAATCAGATCCACCACGCTTGAGGATAGGAACCATTTTGTTCATTGTGTACCAAGAAAAGATTGGTTGACTGATTTATTGCTTGAACTACCATATTGATTGACAAAAACTGGAAGAGGAGAGAGAGATAAACAGGTAGAATTTGCTTATAATTTGTTTAATGCTAGCTTTATGCAGAAGCATGTCATGAAGCCACCCAAAGAAGACTATATTTTGGACTATTAGTGATAGTCAGGTAGATCTGAAGTAGTCATGGAACTCCAAAGCCTGCATGAAAGGACCCATTTACTTTGACACCTTAAAAATAAGCTGTACAAAATTGCATCTGTAGGTTTTCCTTTGTCTATCCTCTTATAGACCTTGTCAAAGAACTCAGAGAGATTTGTCAAACATAACAGCCTCTGGTAAATCCTTTTTGGCTCTCCATGACTTTGCACACCTCACTTATTACAAAATTGGTCTATTGTTCACTTCAACTTCTCTTTTTGAACAATGGCACTGTGAATGTATCCCTCCACCCAGTCTTATGGTGCATCTCTAGTCTGCAATGATTTATTGAAGATCTGGGCTAAATGCCTCTCCAATTTCTTCTCTAACTTTGTGTAAGGTTAATCTACGCCTGAACTTATTTTACGTTTTTAGTCTTTTCAGTTGTTCTACCAAATTTTACTTAGTAAACATTGTCTGTGTTAATCATTTACCACACCCACTGTCTAAACTGCATTTTTAGACAGTGATGGTAAAGGATTTTATAAACGTTTATAAGTTTGCAGATGATGCAAAACTATGTAGAGCAGTGGCCCACAGGTGATAAATAAGAAGTGTAGACACGTTGAGAAGGTAATTTATAAGAGGAATGTTTAGATGTCAATGACACAGATATAAATTATGTAAGAAGCTGAAAGAGAAATTCTTCAATACAAGAGTTCTAGACAAGCTGAATAGTGTGAATGATAGTAGGCCTACTGTTTCAGTGGACACTATTACAGCTTTTGAGAGGAAGTTAGGAGAATTGTCATTAATCATTCTAGGCTATTTTGCAGTGGTTCTTGTAACACAGATCGCACTACATGTCTTCTGAATCACTTAAAACCCTTGTTGTGTTATGTTATTATATTCACACTGCACACTCACCTGCCTGAAAGGTGACACATTCATTTACAAGCTGTACAAACTCAATGAGCTTTTAATTATAAAGAATGTTGGACATTGCTTTGTCATATGGCTTGATCATGTATGTCTTAAATTTCTCAGTTACGGTATTTTTAATCATAGTAATGTCTGTAAGCCTCTTTCTTATATTCTTCATCAGTTTTATCACTTGGCTTAGATCTGGACCACTATATCATGTTACCACAATATGACGCTTTTAAATTGTTTCTTGACCTTTCGGAATACAGTAGGTTAAATATACCAGGACCTTTAATAGTGAACTCAATTTAGATTTGAAATAACGTGATTGCTAGTAAAACTGGGGAGCTAGCAGAATTTGGTTGTGTGCTGTCCTCAAAAGTCATCTTCACGTGCACCCTTGCAGCTTACAATTGATGGAGATCTTGGCAACATAATTGCCCCATCAGAAATTTTGGATTTACATAGGGTTAATAAAAACCATTCTCTGTACACAAGAATTTTTTTATGGTACCTGTACTACGTCACAATATCTGATTATTCAAGCAAGAATTCATGTAAGACTATCATGTTAAGAGCTTGGAGGAAACATCCAGATCTGTATAAAAATCAATACGTTAATGTGAGATTTTCTAGGTTAGGTTTCTGGTCAGTGCTTTAAAGTAAGAACTCATGTGAAGATTAATAATTTGGCTAAACAGAGCAAAGTGAAAATTTATCTAGTTAAGGAACATAAATCAAATTGTATAAATGTTATATTGTCAATTTTTCGCATTCATATGGCCTATTTAAGATTCTTTTTTATGGCATGTTTGAATAGCTGAAAGTTAGAAATTGAGTACTGAAATGTTAGTAGATGGAGTGCCTTTTTGTGCTAGGTATTGCAGAGCTTGGTCCACTGTTCAGACCTTAGCAATCCTACAAAGCCACTGGAGCTGTACCGCCAGTGGAACAACCGTGTTATGCAAGAGTTCTTCCAGCAGGGTGACCTCGAAAGGGAGCAAGGAATGGATATAAGTCCAATGTGTGATCGTCATACAGCAACTGTAGAAAAGACACAGGTATTTTCCCCAATCACAGATAATTATATTCTAACTAAGTGACTGCCAACCTTTTTTGGCTTGCGGTACACTAAGAAAGAATGGAAATTTTCGCGGCACACTTAACAATACTTAGGCCTATACCTTTTTTCTATTTGTCACTATTATCTAATAATATTCTAATTTTAATATTCTAATTGTCTAATAATACTCTAGTGATCTAGTTGGTCTAGTGACCTAGTCTATTCCAGTAATTATAATTATCTAATATTTATTATTTTATTTGCACAAATTAACTTTTAATCATCAATGATCATCAATGTGACGGCTTTTCCTGCTTTCAAGGTCAAATCAAATTGAAACAAGGCTTCCGAGACGACAAGCATACTCACATTTCTAAGAAGCTCTTTTTACATTTAATTTCAATTAATACTTAAAATCTAAATTCACATAACTACGAAGATGCAAATGGCAGAAGAATTTTTGACTTCTTTGATTTCTAAACGGAAAGCCAAAGCTCATTCCTTGCAAACTCTTTTCAGAAAATGTTGACTGATGAAATCTGTCATTTTGTAAATCAATGAGCTGTTCTTCACAATATCAATTGAACAGATTTGCCTTTTAAAAGCCATTATATCTTTTGTAGACTGCATACATAATGACATAATCTTTAGAAGTTTAGAACACAGTAAAATAATAATATCAATTGAACAGATTTGCTTTTAAAAAAACCGTTATATCTCTTTTTGTGGAGTTTTGTTTTAATCATTATTAATTTTCTAACATATTTGACTTTTTCCCTCGCACACTTGCAAAATGCTTGCCGTATGTCTTATATGTATCAATCAATCAATGCAATATATATTGCACCTCTTCAAGATAACTATTCAGAGGTGCTCCCGAGCCAGGCTCGGTCGAAAAGGAAAGTCTTGAGAAGTTTATAGAAAGAGCCAGACAGGTCGCGTGGGAGAGAGCGCAGGTCAGATGGGAGGTTGTTCCACACACGAGGACCCACAATTGCAAAAGCTCTATTTTGCCTGGTTGCAGTATGAGCATGTGGAACCACCAAGTCGCCTCTAGAGGCCGAGCGAAGAGATCGGCGACCAGAAGAAGCCGAAGTTAAGGTGAACAGATCTCTAAGATAAACAGGCGCATTGCCCACAACACAGTGCCAGACAATAGAGGAGATTCTATATTGAATGCGCTGCCTAACCGGAAGCCAGTGAAGGACGTCCCGCATGTACGTAGAGATGTGGCCAAATTTAGGAACACAACCAATCAAACGAGCTGCAGCCCTTTGAACCCCCTCCAAGGGTTGCAATTGGACCTGAGGGAGCCACAGAAGAGAGAGCAACAGTAATCTAATCGATTAATGATAAAGGCATGAACAAAAGTGGCAGCAGAAGATGAGGAGAGAGAGCGGGAAACAACCCGCAACTGACGCAAGAAATAATAGCAGGAACGAGTCAATGCAGAAATGTGCTTCACAAAAGACAGTTCTTTATCCAGAACTACCCCCAGATCCCTGACACAGGTGGAGAATACAAAATTAGGGAATTCAGAAGACCAAGACCCCAAGTCGAGCTTGTTCAGCTGCTGGCGGGTACCAAGCCATATATATTGAGTTTTCTGCCGATTAAGTCGCATTCGATTTGATGACATCCAGGCAGTTAGGGTATCTGTAGCTTGAGACATTCTTCTGACTGTAGAAGAAGCCTGGGATGATGAGCAATGCACATACGATTGAACATCATCTACATAAGAATGGCTCGCAAGAGAACAAGATGTGAGCAGAGACTCGATATCTGCAGTGAAAAGAATGTAGAGAAGAGGTCCAAGGACCGATCCCTGGGGTACACCAAAGGGGGCAGGGCGCCAAGGCGAACGAGATGAGTGAAAGACAACAGATGTAGAACGCTCTGAGAGATGAGACTTGATCCAGGTAAGTGGAGGTCTCTTATCCCAAAAGTTAAGGAGAGGCTATCATAAGGATATCATGATCTACTGAATCGAATGCAGCGCCTACATCATATAAGGCCAGAAGGGTTACTTGGGACCTGTCCATGGCACTATATATGTCGGAGAGGAGACGAAGTAGGAGTGACTCAGTTGAGTGACCCTTACGAAACCCAGATTGACATGGAGGAAGTAGATTGTTCGTATCCAAATAGCTAAATAACTGACTGGCAACAAGTCTTTCAATTATCTTAGAGATAAAAGTAACATTAGCTATTGGCCTATAGCTAGACGGAACAGACGGGTCAAGCCCCGACTGTTTTATTATTAGCGTGATGATCGAGCGCTTCTGGGAAGACGGCAGGACTCCTTCACAAAGAGAGGCGTTGCAGAGTAGAGTGAGGAATGGCAGCAGGATATCAATCGACTCCTGGATCAAGAATGGAGGAAGTGGATCCAGCTCCGACGTCTTTGGTGGAGAGGAAAGGATCAAATGACGAAGATCTTGTTGATTGACCTCGGAAAGATCACAAAGACGACAGCTTGTAGAGGTAAAGGTAGGTTCCGGTGCGTGAGCTGTGTCCTGGTGGATGGAAGAGACCTTGGAATCGTAGTAGTCAGCAAAGGCTTCAGCAGTAAAAGGAGCTGTCAGCGTGCTGGCGGACGGCGGCCTTCCAAGGAGATCCTTGAAAGTTGCCCAGAGTCACCTAGTGTGGCAGCACTGGAAGAAATCTGCCTCTCCCAGTATTCACCCTCCTTCTTCCTGTAGCATCGGTGCATGGAGCGAACAAAGACCACCCAGACAGCCTGATCTTCAGGAAAGCGCGTGCACCGAAAGACGCGCTCGAGGCGACGCTTCGTGTATGCTCCTTATGCACACACAAATACTCGTTTGTTTTCCATTCAACGTACTGGATCCCATTTATGGAATCTTCTTGCAACATATATTAAACACCAGTCAAATATTAGATTATTTAAAAATAAACCTTGTCTCAATTTACTTGAAGACAACTCTAAGTATTGAATGTTTGTATTTCTGTCTATTCAGTGGATGCAATGAACCCTTAGTTAAGGCACTAGTTAAGATTAACTTCTATCCATTTTATATACCTGATTTGTGAATGTTATTAATATTGGTACACATTTCCAGTTTATAAATTCTACGTAGGGTCCCCTGGATCGCGGGGTCTATGACTCCTCTAGGTTCCCCTGTGTAACCAGATTATTCGTTTATGAAAACTTGTTTTTTGTCATTTTCTCATGTTTTTTTTGTTACCAAATAAAATTGAAATTGAATAAAATGATCACTGATTATATCTACTGTAGTGTTCTGTATACTTTGTATTGCAAAGAGCTGAAAATCTAATAAAACCATGAAATTTGTTTCTTTCATCTAAAGGTTGGATTTATTGACTATATCGTCCACCCACTGTGGGAAACATGGGTTGATCTGGTGCATCCATATTGCCAGGACATTCTCGACTCTTTGGAAGACAATCGTGAATGGTACCAGAACATGATTGGTTCAAGCCCGACTGAATCGGAGGACTGTTGCAATCAGACAAAACCAACTTCTGCCAATAACCAGACAGCGCTCTTTGATAGTGCACAAACTAACGACAATGACTGCAGCGAAAGAGATTCGTTTGTTGAATTTAGTGATACAAAAAACTGCACGAAGCCACAACCGAACCCTTCGCTTCTGCGACACCCGTCCGTGCCATATGCACCCGGTTTAGAGCCACAGATCGAAGAGGACTGCGAAGGACTACAGATGGTAGATCAAGCTGTTTAACAGATTGGCTGCTTTCCAATGGTTTGTGGGCAGTGGCCATGACTACATGACTTCACTGGCTGTTAAAATATTGCATGGCAATTTGCAATCTATCTATAACTTGAACCAAATGCAAATCAGGCAATTAACTGAACTGTGTTCTATATACCAAGGACAACTTAACTAATGACCAACAGTCTGCTAAGTACAATGATATTGCTTGTGTAGAGCGAACAAGTCCAATGTGTTGATTGCCAATTTTATTTACTGTTTACTAGGCAGTGGAACCTGAGTTTCTGAGGTACTTGTATAAGTTCTACAGATAGCATTTTTCTTAAAATGTTGTTGTCATTTTATGCTTAAGTCCATGAATTGTCTAAATAATAACAATATTGAATTTTGTATTTGTCAATTATGTAGCACCAATTGCAGAAAAAACTTCTCAATGGCACTTCAAATGTGACATAAGTTTAAAGGCATGTTGCAACAGTCCTACCTCCAGTAACCATCTGAAAACTGAATGCAGGAAAAGCCATGCTAGATCATGGAATTCCTAACCCAGGGAGCAATCAAAACAACCTGGTCAATGTAGAAAGTGAATGGCAACGTGCAGTTGGGCGCAGATCGATGGAGGTCACGACGATTTTGGAGTCTGACCTGAAAGCGCTCTTGCCACTAGTGACAAAACTTTAAACTGAATACAGCCAGTGAAGTTGATTAAGCATGCACCAAGAGACGTGGGAAAACACAGAAAACAAACGGTCTGTCTGGATATTATTTTAAAAATTATTTTATGATTAGCTTTTTGTGAGAAATAAAAGGTGTTGGAAGAGTGAAAGTATGTTGCTTTAGAGTGGTGTATGTTTGCAAACAAGCCATTACAAAACTATAGCAGCTGAAACGTTCTACTTCACTGTTTTTCTGTTATTTGGGGTTTATGGTAAACTGCTCAACCAGTTTTGTTTGTATGTGTGTCTGGCGCTTGATTTGGTTTGCCACAGGGATCATTTCTCATTGCACAACTGCTTCTATCACCATCACTATAGTGTTATGAACCAATTCTAATGTCTGCCCAGTCTTGGATACTCTTGCTGTGGTCTGTGACATGCAGCCAGTCATGGTGGCACTCGGGCTGTGGAGGTCATCTAACTGTTGGCACTAATGTATCCAAAATAGTTCTTTTGGATATATATTCAGTGGCAAGTGGTAGAAATAGATTCCCTATAATAAAGAATTATTGTCCTACATTCAACTTTACCTATTGTTTATGAAATCATGTGGCTTGTTGTTCATAAGGAACTGCTGTAGGAACTGCTCTACACAATACAGTATTAGAGTCACACAATTTTGGCCGGTGATCAATTTATTAACATACAGTGAATAAGTTGATTCTTGAGAATGCCTCTTGAACGCTGTAGAAAATCGTGAGATAACAATTATCAAGAATACAAAGCATCTGCATCACAGAGATACAATTCTGTCAAATCAAAGTGCACATGTCTTCTGATTTACAGTTTTGAAGAAGTGCTGAAAGAAGCCAAGCTAGGGCGGGGCACAGCTATTGTAGTCGATTTTAAAGCATGCCTATTTAAACATAGCCCAACTATATGAATTCCAAGGGTAGTTTGTGTGTAAGCAAATTCCAGGCTAAAATTTGACATTCTTAAAACTTTTTAATCAAGTCTGGTGTGACAGACATCTGACCTATTTCTTTAGTTTCCCAGCATGGTGATAGGCAAAATAATGCATTCATTAAATATTTGTTGGGAAAAGTTTAAACAAAGCATAATTTAGTGACTGTGCCATATGCCAAATGGGTTTAATTTATCTTCTAACCTGAACTTTTTATCTAGTCATTAATTTCTTGGGCTAGTTCCGTGTATCTTTTAAAAATTGCTAATAAAAGTTGAACTTATTGAAAGTTATTTGCAAAAATGACTAGGTGTTTCCAGGTGAACTATCAAATGAATACTGTAGTCTGATCGATCCAACCTGGACTGATTTCTGAATAAATGCAAGCGCCTTGGATACCTTCCCTCTGGACTTTCAACAATGCAAGGTCGACATTCCACTTTCCACCAGGTCAATGGTCGACACATCGGAGAGGCACCTTCTGCGCGATATTACTGAAAATGTCAATCACGTATTACGACTCCTCTATCCACCAGTCTAGATGACCCACTATCGTTTAAGACCACGCTCACATATATTCACACTTCTGGTGCATAAGCCAAATCTGAAGTCCATGTTGTAGCATTGTAATGTACTTCACTCGCATTTTATTTAAGATTTCTGTATGTTATTGACATTGTCGGCAGAATACTAATTGCAGAAGCTGTGGTGCTTTGTCTTAGGTTTTAACCTATACAGAGCCCTTCATTTCACCCCCTCATGTAAACTGGTATCTCCTTCCTATGCATTTTTACAATGCATCTTCAAGCCTTTTCAGTTTTGAGTCATCTACATGGAATGGCCTTCCTTTGGATGTAAAATCTTTTGCTGGCAAGGATAACTGCAAGTATTCTGTACCAATATTTGAAGACTTCTACTTTGTACATCCCCATGGTTTGGCTGTGAGCACTTCTGTGTAGGTATCATAAATGAAAGCTCTGGGCTAAATAATTAATGATGAAAGATTACAGGAAAGGAGTATCTATGTACTGTAACCCAGTGATGTAGTCTATTCCAATACCTTAACTCAGCAAGTGCTTTAGGCTGGGTAATGTGAAGTCTGTTCATTCATGTTCTGGAGTGTTAAAATGGCCAGTGTTTCTGCACTTTGAAGCTACTCTAAATGTCTTTTAGTTGTGACAAAATTCACTTCTTGCACAATAGCAATGCAACCGCCACACAAACCAGTGAGGCAGATCAATGCATACTATTTGTTCAGTTACAATTACAAGGCCTATAAAACCATTACATCACTTTATCAAGAAAAAAATGTTAGAGAGAACAGGATGTATTAGGATATTGATATTGGTGAGATCTAATAATTAGCCTGTGATCTGTCTTCTATTGTCTAATATATTAGCAGGTCAACTGCTTTCATGGGATACTAGTGTAAGGACAGGTTTAGTTTTACTCAGATTGTGACGTTTTTACTTGAAACCCTGCTTGTGCTTTCAACTGTGATATTGGTGCATTTGTTGTGCCAACATCCTGTGTAATAACACAACTGTCTGCTAGAATTGGCATTGATATTTAACTTGATCTTAATGCTGAATGTTTTTGAAAATCATGTCAATCCCACCTTCTTCAGTCTGCATACGAGAATCTTTTAATGTCATACGAGAATCTTTTAATGTCACATCAGTTCAAAACCACTGGGAGTCTACTGTTAATCTGGCACTAAGTTTGTACATATCACATGTTAGTATGGTTATTACAATACATACAATCGTACATGTCACACGTTAATATGGTTTTTACAATCTTCTTAACACATTTCCAATATTTTGTAGACTGAAATTGTAGTTGAACATTTCTGTAACAACACTTCAAGAGCAAATTAATTAGGACCGCTCCCTACGATCGTTTAGCATATTTTCCACGAGACAATGCCAGTGAAATTTCAAAAATGCATCACAGTTGGAGAGAAAGTTGGCTGGATCTCGGGTTAACATGGCAAAGCTTCTGATAATAAATTACTTCTCATTTCCTGGTTATAACATGCGCTGCTCAACTAAACTTGTCAATGGTTAACAACATTAAACCTTGTAGTAGCCAAAGTTATGCTCAGATTTTTCAGTTTTAAACTTTCTATTCATCATTGGTCTTCACGACCGACGAATAATTATACAGTAACTTGCCATCTTTGCAATTTAGTTATAGTCCAATGCAGTTCTTGTTACATAGTCACAACAAGTCTTCATCAAACTTCTATCTCTGGTTTTTGCAACCCAATTAAGGCTTTTTTCAAAAATGCCAATCATTAGTCTCTGCCTACAACACCAATCAACATGGCTTAATGAATACAGGCACATTGGTGATAATTTCGCCACAAATAGTACCAAGATGAATGATGTTCAAATGATTGTTCAGGTTCACATGTTTACTTAATAAACTCGACCATTAGTTACTTCATGTACAAAGGCAAGAATATATGAGACAATGAGACAAAACCCATTTAGATAAGACAATGCAAACAATTGTCCCATAAGGATAATTTAAGGATGAGAATGTCAATGGAAACAGTTAGGTGAGATGAAAACAGAATTCTCATATCACAAAAATGAGCTGGCTATGGAATATCTCAGGAATCTTGACACAAAAAAACAAGAAATAATTAAATACGCAGACAACTCCGTCAAATAAAGTAATTCAATAAAGACTCCAGTTCTTAAACAACACCGAATGCATGCTAACTAACCAGATCCCACTCATTACAAGCACAATGTGAAGAACAGAGAAGCAAAGTAAGAGTACAACCACACAATATTTAGACAAAATAAACAAGGATAACAAGCCGTGCAAGGGTGTCAATCCCCCATTGAGTGAAGGAGGCAAACCACCGGTTCCAAGTGTCAGGAGGGCAAGATATCCCCCTAAGACTCAAAATATTTCCCCCTACCTGAAATTGGAGGGATTTCCCATAGACCCCCCCTATCTGGATGCCTCTGAAGACTTGGAGGTTAACATCGGTCAGGAACAGGAATCAAATATACATTGTATTGCGAACAACTGCATGGCATCCCTTCTTAATACTGCATTTCATCATAAACTCAGATGCACACAAAATTCATTTTTAATTGTGATGCCCTCATTGGCCGATTTATAACTAGCTGGGGCACCCAGCGTTCGCTCGGGTTGAGGCAGGTTTTTGGCCCTGGAGAGGAGGAAGACAGCAGACTCTGGGTTCACCAACCCCTCTACTGGTTGTCCGAGGTGTTCCCCGAGCGAACAAAATGCGTACAAAGTACATACACACCTGACCGACTGTGCAAACGTATATCTCTCAAATCATCCATTCATTCATAACGATGTAAAAGAACAAAAGGTATGGCGCTCCTGGCAAATGAGAATGAAACTTTGGGGGTAGTAGTCCAGAGACAGGTTTTTTGCCCTGGAGACCCGGAAGACGGCATCCGCAAACCCCTCAACTGCGTGTCCCAGGTGTTCCCCAAGCCAACAGTGAAGGTTTCGAGTGAACAGCTCCAAAACTGTGCAAATGCATCGCTGGACAAAGAGACACACAGACAGAGAAACAGAATTCCCTCTTTATTTATATAGACGTAAATAGGCTAATGTGGATGCCATAATTAGAAGTTTAGTTTGCGTACCTACACATTGTGTCGTACCCCTCTCCCTCGCCATATGCACCAGTATGCAAAATCTCCTAAACCATCACTCCCCTACCCTTCTTTCAAATGTAATATATGAATGGGCCACTAACTGAAGTAGAGTCTAGAATAAGATTGAAAAGTCACAATAAGCAAAAGTATATAAATATTCAAAACAATTAACCCTTTAACAACGAGCATGTACTAAACATGACTGTTAAACCGATGTAGCTCATTGTTAAAGGAACACGTTATCAGATGGCAGCCACAGAGATATAGAAAGGTTAAATTTCAACAAAACAAACATAGTCATATATATCTATATATATAAAACAAAGCAGCAGACTTTAACTAACTTTTTATCATCATAAAATTAGCATTATAGGCATTCATTTTCACCAAACTTCAGTTTGGAAGCTCAGTTTCTTATGTATACTAGAAGATAGACAAGACATTATATCGCGCCCCTTCAAGTTTGCCTACTCAGGAGCGCTCATATTTGCTAGTTAAAATTTGTTACCCACCAGTAGGCAAAATCTCCTAAATCCGATCACCCCTCAGCATGTACATAATATATGGATGGGGCCCAAGTGGCGATGCATTTAGATGGCAGCAGAGTTCAGCAAAGACAATATTCACACCAGATCCATGGGCCAACCAGCAGGCCATAGCAGCCAACATTGAAAAACAGGCTACTGGTTTGACTGATTGCAGAATGCAATCAGACTGTTGATTGATTTCAGCTTGTTGATTGGTTTCAACCAATTTCAACCAATCAGCCTGTTGATTGGTTTCATTCAATGCAGACGAAATACAGAACTACAGTTATGTGGCTTTCCAAGTATACTCCTAAAGACTTTTTAAATTATAGATTGGATTTTAAGCATTCCACATCAAAGTTAGGATTAACTTACGATTTAAGATGATTAAGAAATTGAATTGCTTACTGTGAGGCTGAAGACACCCAGAAATTTAGAATGGCAAAGTGGGACAGAAGTACTCTCATCCAAGTCTTCCACTTTCAATCTGTACAGAGCAAAATTTATATTATTAATTTACAAAATTATTGGTCAGGACATTTAACAGTACAAAACATTTAAGATTCATATGGAAAACGTTGTTTAGCATGATATAAAAATTTGTCATTCCGAAGCCAATGAATTTTAATGTTAAACAATTCTCTCAACTCTTTTTAGATCCAAATATTTTTTTACATTTGCTTTTAGGCTGCATATTTATTGTAAGTATTTTTTCCTTGAAATAATTATAAAACTGCTTCCCTATATTCTGCATACTGCACGGAGCCGGCAGTGCCATGTCTTCTCCGTGGCTAATGCGACCTGGAATAGCAGTGTAATGCAGTTCCAGGAAACATTATATAAATTTTGAAACAGTTCTAAATCTGCTATTGATAAAGCCTTGCCATTACAAAGTGGAACTTTATGAATATGAAACACATAATATATAAATAGCATGGTTACAGAAGAAGACATAGTTTATAAAAATTATAAATCATAAAACATTATATATCTAGAATTATAGATGGTAAACTCAGTGAAGGGCACCAACTACTTGACTAGTAGTTAAAACTACTTCCTAACTACTTTCAAAATATGTAGTTATAACTACTATTTAACTACTTTAGATGACAAGTAGTTATAACTACATTTGTAACTACCACATAAGTAGTTAACTACTTTTATAACTACTTTGCTAATTTATGTCATGGTGCATTGATAGTCACCAAGCAGTGTGCAAATTTATTGCCAGTATTAATTGCTGATATTCAATGTAAGTAATAAAAATGATCAGAACCACAATGACATATCTAATTGTTAACTGACAAGGACAAGAACTACTAGCACATGCTACAAAGCACCCTGATCTGAGCATAGTTTTAGCAGTAACATAAGCCAACTTGTTACAACTACAAAAAATGTCTAGCCTACAAAGTCCAGAACTGTCAAACTCTTAGAAAATTTTAATGTTCGGAAACAAAAGGTAGTGTATATATATATTACGCTACAAGTAATTTACTATATCACTGTATACCTCACCTTTTGCTGTTTGCATCAACCGTGCTCCTTTGTATGTTGCCAATCGCTGCTCAGATTATCTAATATGTCTATCCAGTCAGTAACGGAATGTCCAGTCTCTTACCGGTGTGTCTCTGTCTGTCTCTCTCTCACCCCTGTCATTCTTGACTCGACAATCACTTCTCTCAGTTGCAGCTAGGCTGCCCACTTATGGTCATCCAGCGGCGTACTTGGCTGTAAACCCCAACCCCTCTAAGACCGCTTTACTCTAGTTCTTATCGCACAACAATCACCAGGTATGCCATTAGGCAGGCATAATGCCTCAGGCCTTCTCTATAGTTCTGAGAGGGACCCACTTCCTCACAATAGTAGACTATGCCCAAATTTTAATGAAACAATACATAGCGAATTTACTCATGAGATTATTATGGGCAACATCAATGTTTGTTGTGAAATAACACAAATTCCTGTTGGAACTAGTAAATACGAAAAAATGTTGTTAATGTGAAATATTGTAGTTAACTTGAAACTACTTGATAAAAGTAGTTATAACTAGTTTTTAAGAAGTAGTTAAAAAACTAGTTATAACTACTAGGCAACTACTTCTATAGCCTCTGATTAGATTGTACTGTGAGAGGCGCTTTATAAATCCGTAAATAGAATAGAATAGTTATAACTATATAACTATTAGTTAATAACTACAGTAGTTAAAAGTGTCCAGCACCGGGTAAACTCCATAACTCACTCTAAAGTCTGTCTTGATTCCATTTCCTCAGCATCTTGAAACTTAGAGAGCTTTAGTTCGTTGACAAAGATTTTCATGGTTTTTAGTCCACAGTCTGCAGAGATAAAATGGTTCCCACTGAGAACTATTTAAAATGGTATGTTGTGGGCTCAATTACACTGTGCAACTCATGATTCGGTATATACAACAGAAATATAATTTTTTTATTAGAGACAATCACTGTGCACACATGGATAATCAAAAGAAGAATATTGACCTTACTACAAATGATTTATTCTGAAATTTGACGTCTCCCTTCTTCCAATATTTTTGCTCAGAAGTGCACATGCCTCGATGGCGCAATTGCAGTTGTACTGCAGAGCAATTGCACGTGAAGGTCCCTACACAGTGACTCCTCCGATGAGGGTCGAACCCGCTCACTCAGCGCACACTGAGCGTTACGGGCCGACCGCTCTAACCAATTGGCCATCATGCCACACAAATGATTAGGGAGTTTTCAGTTTAGACACCGGTAATTTGCAAACCAGTAATTTGCAAACAGGTATTTGATTTTTTTTAAAGATTTTCGCCTTGTTATTTATCTCACCTATTTCTGATTAATTCTCATAGGAAGATGCTCTAGTAAGTCGGTCAACCTCAAAGGTACAGACGAGGTTAAGCAAAACATTTAAGCGTCATCCACCAGGGTCATTAATAAGCTCTGCCGATTGCTAATAAACGGTCCATTTGTCGGGACAAGCCTAATGTGAGAACATGAGCTAGGGGAAGGGTAACACGAGCCCACAAAGAAAGCAGCACTCAGACAGAAGACCTGACTTCAAAGCATCCACTTAAACACTTCGGGTAGAGTGTTGATGCTGCAATGTGATACGTAATATTTACATGAAATAACGATCAGTTGTTATATTACAATTTACAATATTTTTCTAAGAACACCAATAAAAACCGGTAACCGCTTTAAAACCGGTTTTTAAAATCCGGTAACCGGTTTGCCCAAAAAACGGTATTAACAACCCTACAAATGACACCAGAATTTAGAAAACAGTTCTATAGCTCAGAAGTCATGTTGGCAGCTTCAGTAAACCAATAGATTAACAACCTTCATACGACACAATTGCATTGACACATTTCTGACCAGAAATTGCATTTTCCTCTCTAGAACATGAAGACTGTAACATTTTTAGAGAGCCCAATTAAAATGCAGCTAGAATACAGCAAAGAGAAAGGCAAGACAGCATTCACAAGCTTGCGTTAATACCAATTGCCAATGAGTCGGTTAGGTTCATTGTAGTTTTAGTAGTCCTAAGATGCTGAGGCTGGAACTTTGCATTTCTATCGAGACTTTTAAAAGCTTATACCATTTCCTAAAGTTCTTACCTGATGGTGCAGATATCCGGAGGGACGTCACATTAACCGTTTCACTAAACACTATTGTCATCATCAACTGTCAAAATTATACACATAATAAACCAGTAAGCTATATTTATGCCATACAGCCCAATAGAGCCCATACCTGCATTTTAAGTATATAGACGAGATAATGCATGACTCTTGTAATTATCTAAGCAATGTTTGCTTTATGAAACTGACGCTATCGAGGTTCAGTCGTATTTAAAAGGCAATATATGATATATGCTTGTAAGTTTTGAGTAAAACAAATAATCATATATGTTTAGCAAAGCATTTGTGCTACTAATTTCTAATGTACATAACAACAAATGTCTAACTGAAAGTGTGATCAAAAGCGAAAACATTGACAATTAAAGGAGAGAAACATATTTACCAATATATGCTCAATAAATTATGTAATTGTGTTCACAATAGCAAAGCAGGAAATAACTGTAATTGTATTCTGACATTAATATAATTCCATGTCAGGAATAAACTCATCAATGGCACTCCCAATCTAAACCAGTGAAATCACTGTCAAATAATACACACTTTAGGAGCCTGCAAAACTGTGGAAGGGACTAAATGTTTGTTTACGGTAGTTGACCGTTGTCTTCATTCTCCTACCTTTGATCACCCTAGGAACCTTTTAATCCTTTGACCCTGCGCCTCCATAGTGAAAGTGAGCTAACTGTACAGCCCTGTGCGAAAACGCACCTAACTCGCTAAGAGTTAGGTGTGCTTGTGATAAAAATCAAAAACTTCAGAATGCATGCAAATTGAAATTTTATTGTATGTGACTAGAAGTCTGATATAAAAGTATTGTGCTTTAACCTTGTAACATATTACTGCCACTAATCACTATACTATGGTAATTTTCGCCCTAATGACTTTTGATAAAATAATAGAAAGAGGTCACAGATTAATCTTTTTTAGTTACTAGCA
The DNA here is from genome assembly GCA_959347315.1 of Bimastos eiseni. NCBI lineage: Eukaryota > Metazoa > Annelida > Clitellata > Crassiclitellata > Lumbricidae > Bimastos > Bimastos eiseni. Next base: position 40,899,159 of record OY365807.1, on the reverse strand, counting down.
TTACCCTGAAAAATCAGCCTATGTGCACATCGTATCTAGGCAATCTTTTATGCTATCAGTACCACTAAAAGTGATTCTATCCTTGGTATGCAAGTCTTTGGTTAACACGCAATTTAATCAAAATACCAATGCAGTAAACAACACGATTAACAAATATTTAACACTTTTAGTGACAAACTGCATTGGTTTTCCAGTAGCTCTAAGTACACTCATGCTGTTAAAGTGTCAATAAGTAAAATGAATTAGGTCCAAACAAATGTCATCTTCAGCAGACACTTCTTTTTTGCCAAGTGTCCCAAATACATTTTACTGATGTTCCACCATTACTGCTGCATGGTCTGGAAAACACAGCTTGCAGGAAGATATTGAAACTACACTAAACCAACATCTATTCTGTACATGAAAATATAGCAATATATTCCCATTTCTCTCTTACTACTGAAGTTTATCCAAAGTGTTAAAATGCTACCCATATGTTGTTTATGTCAGCACTTAGCAGGCAACTAGCTTCCTAAACACTCATTAGTCATTATCCAGTATTTTACCTTAGAACTGGAGTTTGACTCCAGGTGGCCACGTCCTGTGAGAGCATCTTCAAGAGCATGTTCCTGACACTCGTTCACACAATCACACTTGCCAACATCAACAAAAGATGTCAAGCTGTCCTGTAACAAAATAAACCACCATCACGCCACTAATAATCATCTTTGAAACTCTGGAATTCCATTCCATTTTTTTGCATACACACATTTCCTGAATAACTAGCATGAGTTCAAATATTTACATACATTCTTTTTAGTACAAATCCCAAGCTCAAAAGGTAGAAATTCTTGTACTGCTTAGTTCTTTCACCACAATTGTTAAAAGTATAACTATTGCATCCTTAGTGGTAAAATTACCTTCTTGTCAGACATTGTAGAATGTTTTTTTTTGTACTTTTTGTACAACTCTTTGATTTTATCTTCAAGCATCTTTACATCGCCACCACAATAGCCATACAATTTCTCCCCTTCTTGAAAGAAGTAGAAAGACGGAAGGCATTTAACTTTGAGTGAAATTGCTGTGTCCTGCAGGAGAGACAATGTCAAAACATCAAATGTTCAATCCTTCAGCAATAAATTATTTTGCCAATGTTTCTTTGTAAATTACACTTTCCATCAAAGAACTCTTGAATATTCTCCAAAGCATAACATACAAAGATAAAATAAATGTATTACATAAATTAGGACAAAACTTCTTATGCTGAGGATACTTGCACAATGTGTTTGAAAACAGCATCGAGTCAGTAAGTGACTAAAGCAGTCTTGGGGCAGATAAACAAGTTAACACAGGACGAATAAGTAATTTAAGCTAAATTTTTCCAACCTTATCAACAAATTTTATATAACCTCCTTCTTGTTTTAGACAGTTTATGGCCCTCTCTGTTTAGACTTTCTACTTGATCAACTGTTCTCATTCACTTAGAACTCGCAGTGCCAAGGAAACAAGTAGTTCTATCCCATGATATGATGGACACCAGTGGAGTTTAAAGAAATAACTGTCATAGATCAGTAACATTACCATAAACATTCTCAATCATATTCTGATCACAAATAAAAACCTTTATTGTGAAAATAAATTTTTCTGCAAGCAGGGGCACAAACAGGGAGTGCTGAGGGTGATTGAGCACCCCTGAATATAAAAGTTGACCCACACAATTGATCTAATTCCGAGTTTTCACTTTTTGGGGAGGGGTGCTTTTAGTATGCTGCTTTGCGCCTTTGGAATTTCCAATAAAGCAGTGAACACCCTCAGGAAAATGTTCTGGTTGCATCAATGTTTGCAAATTACATTGATTATGATTGTTGAAGCATCCTAAATTCCCTGGCTTATGTGGTCCTGTGCATATCCTGGAATTATGTGGGTCCAAGCAGCATGCAGTAGACTCCTTAACTAAGCAAACTCCTCCATCATAAATACTAGGAGCCACCAGCTTCATTGTTTGTAGTACAATTTAGAGATAAATTAAAACTGGTGTTCCTAACATCAAATCATTACTAAAAAATTCATACCCAAGTAGTGCATTCAAATCAATCAATCAATCAAAGATACGATACCTGATATAGCGCCCCTTAGAAATATCTACTCACAAGCACTCCCGGCCTAATCTTTGGCTGAAGGGGACAGTTTTAAGAGAGGCGTATAATGAAGATGAAGAGTTGTTGGTAGGAGACGGAGCTCTATGGGAAGTTCATTCCAGATTGTAGGTTTCCACGACCGAGAAAGCCCGATTCTGCATTATGGAAGTGCATGCAAAAGAGACGCTCAGGTCGCCATGAACTGCAGAGCGAAGTGGTCGTTGACCATGGCTACTGGCAGTGATAGGGCGACATAGCTCCTGCAAATAAGCAGGCAAAGTACTGCCAAGGCAGCACCAAACTAAGGCAGATACCCTAAATAAGATGCGCTGGGGAAGAGGCAATCAGTGCAGGATATCCTGCATGTACTCGGATACCTGACCTTTTCTGGGAATCCCACCAATCAGTCGGGCGGCCGCACGCAAAACCCACTCCAAACACTCAATCCAAACTTGTCTCAGTTTAGTTTTTTTTAGCAAAAGAAGCATAAGCATATTTCAAGTGTATGATGAAAACCTATATTTGATGGAAACTTAACAGCCTGAAATGTCTACTCTTTTCTGATGTATGTCTTTCTGAGGGACATTGATCCGGGTTATGGAAGATACAGTGAAAGTGAATTACTAATTTTAAAACTGAATTTTAAACTAAAATAAATCACATCTGGCATATTTGATATTTGGTGCCATAGATCAATCACAGGTTACCCTTTTGGCCCTGTTTGATGTTAGTGTTGCCTTCGACTCGGACAATCACGACATTATGTTACTCCGCCTTTCTACGTCCTTTTGCCTTGCTAGCAAATCCCTTGACTGGATCCGTTCCTTCCTATATGACCGCACTTATTGTGTTGTATCTGGGTCGACTAGGTCCAGATGGGCTCCAGCCCCATTTGGGCTACCCCAGGGTTCCGTACTAGGTCCATTACTATACATCCTGTACACGTCTGAAGTCGGACTTCTCTTGTCTTCCTGTGGTGTATTGAAAGAAAAAATGTATGCTGACGACACCCAGGCTTACGTTCACTGTCTTGCGGCAAATCGGCTTTGGCTGCTCAATTTATCTGGCTTGGCACCACCAAACTGACTACCGCCAGCATTTATTGAGGAGCAATAGTCAACTGGTAACAAAGGCATGAACACAGAGTAGCTGCGGTGCTGAGAGAAAGAGAGCGAGATATTACTCGTAATTGGCGAAGCTGGTAAAAACAACTACGAGAGACATTATTGACATGTTGATCAAAGGTGAGTTCTTGGTCAAGAGTGACCCCTAAATGCCGAACAGAGGCAGAGAAAGTGAAGAGGGGAAACTGGGCAGAGATGGCACAGAGATCAATTTTCGCTGGCTACTGTCTGGTGCCAAGCCAGATAAATTGAGTTTTGGGTGGGTTCAGCCAAAGCCGATTTGACGACATTCAGCCACCAAGGCAGTCTATAGCAAACTGCATTGAGCAGGCAGCAGTGACCGCATTTGCTGCAAGACATGCTGTTAAGTTTCCATCAAATACAGGTTTTCATCATACACTTGAAATATGCTTATGCTTTTTTTTGCTAAAAAAACTAAAATGAGACAATTGCAACACAAATTAAAAATAAAGCATCTCTTACTATACATTCGTCTACATTGACTGTAAGAAATATTGCCAGTGGATAATTTGTTGCCAGGCTTTCAAAGACAGGTCCCATGGTTTGACAGTGACCACACCTGCAATAAAAATATTCAAGATATACACGTATAACAAATAAGCTCATAGTTTTTGATCAGAATCTTCTTTGACTCCTGGCAACCATCACCAGGGACATATAAAATCTCCAAACACCAATGGTCTGTCTTTTTCATGTTACTTACATCTATTGTAGCATTTCTAGATTGAAAAGACAAATGCAATCCAAACTTTCCAAGGAAAGTTAATATGATTTTGTCACATTTTCTTCTTCTCACAATAGAAGAATTAAAGCAAAAAACAAATGCAGCATTAAAAAATGAAATTTTGATCTTAGTTTGGATAGACTAGATTTTGATTGACAATAATTGAGATTTCTTCAAGAACCATAAGTAGATTCAACATCATTGAGTGATATACTTGATGTGAGGTCATTTGGATTTGTTTACAGAGGCTAGATAATGTCCGTCCAGTTGCCCACATATTTGCTTCTCGATCACACACACATATCTCGACCTTCATGAATGAGCATTTACACTGGCTTCCGCTCAAAGCCCGCATTCGTTTTAATATTCATTTCCATAGTTCTAGAACATTCTCGGTGAGGCTCCACGCTATCTTTGTCACCTTATCCGTCGTCCTTGTTCGGCTGCTTCCTGTTGTCTTCTTCATTCTTTAGACAGACATGACCAATGACCATTAGTAGGGTAGAAGTTGTCAGATGACTCTTTCCGTTGCATTTCTTAGCAATTTAAATTTTCGTAGGCAATGACTTCTACATTTCAAATCTGTTAGGACCTCCTACTGGCAGACAAGGCTGACTCCTTTCACCTCTACCACTTTCACCAGACAGACTCTTTTCACCACTATCACCTCTACCAGACCGACTCCTTTCACCACTTCCACTTAACAGACCCTTTTCACCACTATCACCTCCACTAGACAGACTCTTTTCACCACTACCACTTCCACCAAACAGACATTTTTCACCCCTATCACCCCCCACCAGACAGACTATTTTCACCATTACCACCTCCACCAGACCGACTCTTTTCACCAGTACCACTTCAACCAGACATACTCTTTTCACCACTATCACCTCCACCAGACAGACTCCTTTCACCACTTCCACTTAACAGACTCTTTTCACCATTACCACCCGCACCTGACAGACTCTTCTTACCACTACCACTTCAACCAATCATGCTCTTTTCACCATTAACCACTTCCACCAAACAGACTCTTTTCACCACTACCACCTAAACCACACAGATTCTAAATTTCACCACTACCACATCCATGTTTGAATTCGGACTCTCGTGCGTCGGTTGCATGGCCCTTTGCCAACGACTCTGGAATGACAATCTACGACACGATTCTTGATTTTAACCGAGGTGCTTCTGTTTCTGTCAGTATTATGAATACTGTTATACCTATTATTTCCCGCTGGAATTTTCGCACTGGGTGTGCATCAATTTATATTGCACTGGGAGAGGCAAAACCTGTAAATTTAAGCAAAACTATATAAGGCCTGATGATCAGCTGCAATTACCAATCAGCATAACAAATCTAAAACGACTATTCTCCTTCCAGCTTCTACCAGATGCGTCTTGAAATCAGCATCTTTCTCGACGTGTTTCAAATTTTCAGACATTTCTTTTTATAGACCATGTAATACTGAACCAATAATTAACTCATGCAGCGTCCTTGTGTCATATAATTATTCAAATTAACCGTTTTCTGGAAACTCAGGCCGGGAATCTAATATTTAGAGTAATGTTTAAAATAACATTCGTGCAAGGACCAATCCTTGATATTCGTGTTACCCATGGTGTTACCGTGTACATGGTACATCCGGGGTATGATCGCGACTAATGAAATACATAATAATATTTATTATGGTTTTAACCGATGGTTTTAACCTACCACTGACACGTTGTCCGAATAATGGTCGTTCAATATTACAATTCAATACAACTAAGCAATTATGAGGCCCTTCAACAAGACAAGTCTTGCACGAAAGCCTGTTGCTTTGCGCTGCATTCCTAGTCATAGCTCCGGGAGAATAGGTAGGTCTTTAATTTTGATTTAAATTAAGCAACAGATGTGGCCTGGCGGACTGTGGTTGGAAGGCCATTCCATTCGGACCCATTCCAAGGGTCCTGAACTGAGAAGGCCCGATTTCCAAACTTCTTATTGGTACAGGGTGGGGTTAAATCCCCCGCACAGCCGAGCGGATCCTCTTCAGTTAGTGTAGGCCTACGATGTCATGTCATTATTGTAATGGAACCTGGTCTGGTCATAGACGGAGACTTGGTGGCGGGTTTGGGGGGGGGGCACAAGTCGGAAGAAAATTTCAATTCCCAAACATGGATGCAGCAAAAATAGGCCCCATCTCGTGCGTCTACTCTTTTTCATTTTAAATAACCCCGAGCATACCGAGCATACCGTCCTATCATGTCCGAGCATGTTTTCACCAACTCCTAGCTATATGTACCTCCTACCTCCACTCTGTACCCACGCCAATCACCAATTAAGAGCACACGTGTTCTCCCACCAAAAGACGACTCTAGATTTAACCCCAGATCATTATATAAAAACTTTTACTAGTTTTTTTTATTAATTCTAACGACTGATCGACTATACTGTCCACTGTCACTCATGCAGGCCTAAGCATTTCTGCGTTATTGTCAGATTTTGTTATTTCTAAATAAACGAATATATTATTATTACTGCGGTTCGCTTACCGATGCTAGCTTATTTCAGAGATTTAAATCTCGTTTTAATACGGTCGTTGCACGGGAACTATTAATAATAGGCCTTATTTTTCTACAGGAGTCGAATTTTACCGTCGGCAGCCGCAAGGCACCCATTACGTTATACATCCCATTTTTAACAAGGCAAGTGTAAAATGAAAGGACGAGCGGTGATGACGGATCTCACCCGATCAGACTCTCATTGAAAAATGAGCAGGGTCGAGGTTATATTATATTATGTGCGTATATATGCGGTAGCTATATAGTGTTTTCATTTACATTTGTTTGCTGTTCTGCTAAGTGTATTTGATAATGAATAGTTCAAGGGAGATGATAATTTAAGTTTCACCTTGATTTATGGAATGAAAATAACACGAAAAGTGAAGGTCAATGCTAATCATGGCTTGTGTAGGCCTAATTGTGTAATACTGTGTATGCTGTACGTCTTTCCCACTCCAGCCACTCAACCCCTACGTACGAAATGATGGTTTACATGGTCAAAACAGCAATACTTTGAGAGCACAGTTGAGCGTAGATCTAGAGAACTGAAATGTGATGAGCATTTTTGATTGATACTAAAAATATAACTTAACTAGGCTTCTGTTCTTCAATGAGATGCAGTGCAGAGTTCTTTCAATGGAAATTAGGCATTCAACTGAAACAAGTCAGAGTTGATCCTGAACTGACACTATAAAACTACAACCGAAAAAGCGTATAGGCAACTGAGAAAGTGCGATCACCGAAGCGCGTCTTTATCCTATGCATGCATAGGTTGGTTTTCTGAAGCAATCCGAGCTGCAGCCAAGACGCAGAGAATTGTGTTGCACTTAAATGATTTAAACATGAGCAAACAGGGTGAAACTTTATTGGAAGATGACAAGGTATAAAGCAGCTATCACTACATTGCCGATCTTGATCCTAAAACTGCAAAAAGATTACGTGCAGGTACCTTTGGCATCTTTTCAGTCTTTCCAAGTCTGTATCTTATTACATAACGTGGAGCTGCCTGAAAAAGTAAGAGCAAAAATCTCAGTTATACAGATATCACAATGTAATACTCACCTTGTAATCTCACAATAAAGTTTTAATGTGATTAACACATCCTGACTGAAACAGACTAGAAACAAATTATAATATCAACGTGTCATGGTATCCTATCAAAAGGGCGAAAATTAAAAGGGCGCACTCAAAAGGGCGAAAATCATAAGGGCGAACAATCAAAAGAGCGCACGATCAAAAGGGCGACAATTGAAAGAGCGCACGTTTAAAAAGGCGACAATCAACAGGCCGCACGTTCAAAAGGGCGACAAACAAATGGGCGAACGTTCAAAAGGGCGAAAATCAAATAAATGTAAATAAAAGGAGGAACAATTCAGAGATGGAACAGCAAACTTACCGGGACGGCAAACAAAGCCCTTATATATATAAGACCCTCTTCTTCCGTTGTCGAACACTTGTCAGTGAAAGCATGCTCGTTGTGAATACTTCTGGATGAAAATGAGTTTAGAATACGTCAAAAGCAATAAAGGTCACGCTATGTTAGTTTTCGACGGTTGCACATTTCGCAAAGAGAAAAGTGTAACTAGCAAGACTTATTTGGAAGTGTACGGAATACCGCATAGTGAAATGCGCGGCTAGGTGCCATACTGAAGGCAATGTTTTAATGAAGTTAGCGCTTCAGCACAATCATGTTCCAAGTTCTGCGGAGCTAAGTGCAAGAAAAATAGTAGCTGATGTGAAACACCGGACATCGAGTTCTACGGAAACTACACACGCTCTCGCAGCAACAGTCGCGCCCGGTGCTGGAGCAGCAATCACAGGTAAGCTGCCAACTACAGGTAACCTGAAGCAAAGGATCAGACGTGTGAGACACAAGTATCAGGCACCTTTGCCAAATCCTCTAACCTTGACTGATCCTGAACAATACACGAAAACGTTGGGTGACGAGAATTTTCTGATGCACGACAGCAGACCTGGACAGACGCGATTCTTGACTTTTCCACAACACGAAATTTGCATTTACTTATGCGATCTTCGCATTGGTACGCTGATGGCACCTTTAAAACTACGCCTCCACTGTTCCAGCAAATATATACAATCCATGTGCTAGCAAGCAAAGCTGTTATTCCTCTTGTCTATGTGCTAATGAGCGACAAAAGTACCAGCAACTACGTGAAAGTTTTAACGGCACTCAACTCTCATCCCGGCCTAGAACCAGAGACCCTGATGACAGACTTTGAACAAGCAGCTATCCTTACCTTTAAGACTGTGTTCCCAAACGCTGTTCAACAAGGCTGCCTGTTTCATCTGAGCCAGTGCATTTGGCGCCGTATGCAGCAACTCTCTGGAGTCCAACAACCTTATGCAGCGGATGTGGAATTTGCTTTGGGAGTGGGGCAGTTGGCTGCATTGGCGTTTGTTCCAATCTCCGATGTGGCAGCCGTTTTCGACGAACTTATGGAGTCACCATTTTTCATGGAGAACTCTCACAATTTACGGGATTTGACAAATTACTTTGAAGATACTTGGATCGACAGATCAGTTCGACGGGGCGGTAGAGATTCACCCATTTCTCCGGTTCGGCTCTGGAATGTGCATGGCCAAGTTCAAGACGATCTCCCCAAAACGAATAATTCCGTCAAGGGTTGGCATCGCGGGTTCAGCCAGCTTCTAGGTGCTTACCATCCTTCAATTTGGAAAATCATCGACGCCCTACAGATGGAGCAGGCCTTGAATGAATTTAAAATGAAGCACTTTGTAGCTGGACAGAATCATTCGGCAAAAAGGAAGAAATTTAAAGTTGAAAAAAATCGTGGCCGAATATGGTTCGTGTTCTAACATGGACTATTTACGGGGTATTGCTCACAACCTGGAGTTGCAAGCTTAATAACTGATGTTGACATTCGTTAATAGTGCTTTAAACCATATGTGACATTGAGTTTTTGTAATATGACACTATATCGTGCTTTTTTATCATTGTTTTAATCGTGCTTTTTACTCATTGTTTGTCATGGATTACAACATGTTCACTGACTTGTGCTTTTTAATCATTGTTTGTCATGGATTACAAGATGTTCTCTGACTCATTCTGTTCATTTATTTGATTTTCGCCCTTTTGAACGTTCACCCTTTTTTGTCGCCCTTTTGAACGTGCGGCCTTTTGATTGTCGCCTTTTTAAAAGTGTGCTCTTTCGATTGTCGCCCTTTTGATCGTGCCCTCTTTTGATCGTTCGCCCTTATGATAGTAAACCACGTGTCATACCTAAAAATAGCATCAATTGCGATGACGACTAAATTCCTCGCATTTTGATGTATGTTTTGTTGAAAAAAAGTTGGTTATTGTTGTAGAAAAATAAGTTTTAAGTGATGCATAAATTAGTCCCGAACTTGATAGTCTTTTGGTATGGAATGCATGCTTCTGAAGAAGAATTTTCATCCTTTGATGAAGCATTCATATGAGATTTGAAGATCGCCTATGCACCCGCTGTTTTGGTTCTGTAATGATAGTCCGAAGGTTCGATAGTCCGAAGGTTCAATAGTTCGAAGATTGCATGGTGATAGGTCGATAGATGATAAGATTGTGGTCTCAATGGTAGCTGAACTGATGAGAAGAATTATGTTTGTTAGAAGCTGGATTGCATAATTCTTTTCATATCAATCCAGCTCCCAGTGTTACACATTCTATTCAATTAATCCAGATTCTAGTTAATTTAATGTCGGAGTATAGAATCTTCGGACAATGCCGTTTTGGGATGGACCTAGTTTCAATTTTGAGCAAAGTCTGATACCGAAACTTGTCTTTTGGACTTGGCAATGCTGAATGATGACGGAGTTTTGAGAGGTAAGCAGGTCAATATATTTATTTGTTTTTTCCTTTTATAATTTCTTAATAGCTGTGATCTAAAACTATTTTGAATATGTTGAATGAAAGCAATTTCTGGTTAGTCACAATCAATTCAGGCAAACATTATAAAATGACAATTGTTTCATCGAGAAATGTTTGTGGCAATTGATCAGCTGTTCAGAATGAATGATTCTTTTTCTCATTCAGCCTATCAAACTCTGTTGAAGTTACAACCACAGCCGATAGCATCAGAGGGGAGCAGTTAGTGTCGAAGTTGTGATCATGGCCATGGTCGAGGTCAAGGTCATGTTCGCAACGATCAGTTTTGGTGGGACATCACTAAACTGACTGACAACAACTTCTGACAATGAGCAATGGAACTGGCAAATAGGCATTGTCTAAGAAGTACATTCCTTTTGCTACGACAACAGGATCTTCAGACAGATGATGTGATTGCACAGCATGCAAACCTACCAGACGATGCTCTCGTGCCAGATTCTGGCACAAGAGTCTCCTCCTTTTCCAGGCTGCTTGACTAGCATTTTCTACCAAGTGCAAATGTTAATGTGCAGAGTCTGTATCACACATAAAATCAATTGATTGGAAATACAATGACACTAGGATTGTGACCTGTTGCAGAAAACACAATATCCATTTGTACATCTGTGAATGTTTTGCATGTTGGCATGCTAAAGCCACTATATAATTTAAGTTTCATTCACAATAAAATTTTTGTTTCACAGCCAGAAGTCTGCTGATTCAGAAAATATACATACTTTATTATGCTTGAATGTAACCATTGTTGTTCTATTGATGTTCTACCACAGGTACCATCAAATTACTAATTTTCTGAAAAAACAATTCGGGCAGGAATGGGTTAATACATATATTATTTCATTCACTCATTCATTCAATATGAAGATTTATATAGCACCCCTTCAAGGCTACTACTCAGAAGTGCTCCCCACCCTGGCACGGCTAAAAAGAACAGTTTTAAGGCAAGTAAAAAAGGAGTCTGAGTGGACCCTTGGCAACAACCGCAACGCCAACGGCAGCGTGTTCTTGAGCGAACAGCAGCAGAGGCGTCAGAAGCCACGCAATGTAAGTAGGCTTGGACGTCATCAGCGTAAAGGTGACCCAGCACAGCAGCGGCATTAAAGACAGAAGCAATCTCAGAAGTGTAGATGACATATAGAAGGGGACCCAGCAGAGCCCCAAGGAAGGTCATAAGGGGCAGGGACCCACCTGGACCTAGAAGACCCATGAACCACACAAATGGAGTGCTCCCTGACAAATGAGGCCAGCCAGCTAAGAAAGTTACCAGACAGTTCAAATTTCATACTGTATCTACTGATAAATAATCAATTTATAAAATTACAGAAAGAGAGCTTAAGAGAATGCAAAACTCTGAAAGGTGCCGCAACACATCATATATCGATCGTCAACAGTTTGGAATAACCAACGTTTCAAATAGGCGAGATTATGATGTCAAGTTCTATCCGATTCAACGACGCACGTAATGTAAATCTCATAAATTTCCGAGCACCACACAAAAGCGTCATAGTGACCAGATAATTCACTGAAGCTGTCATAAATATATGCAAGTCAGTTTTGTGTCATAACTATGCTGCTGAGGTTGCATTTGATTCTAAACCTCTTCCAGTCTGCCTAAGGCTTTTAATAGTGGACTGGGTTCAGAATATTGTAAGCAACCCCCCCACTTAAGACAATTTTTAATTATTAACAAATACCACTTTTCGTTTCAATCATACCGACCTGCCAGCTTTCATAGACGACGTACTCAGGATTTCGCAGCCTGCCCGTATTCACAATACCACTGACAGAGTCGAAATCATATGGTGAATGCGAAAGCTTTGCCTCATCAATCAGACAGTATGACCTCCCCATCAGAACATCACAGACGAGCATTGTTCTATACAGAAAACAAAGAATAATACACATATTAATCGATCTATCAATTAAACTTGATAATGTGCCTCTTCAAGAAATCTGCACTAGCTATTATGATCTGAAATGTCATTTCTAACGAATGAGTCACAACACAACCATAAGCAAAATAGTGCAAGGTAAACTGAACAAGTCCCAGTGGTGAGTCCACGCACAAGCGTGAAACCAACCAATGGATTCCCATCGACAGCTGACAGATGGCATAGATATTCAGTTTCTGGTCCAAGCTGTGTCTAAAGGATAGAACGACAACTGTAGACAGTGGTCTGTAGATTGAATAGCCACCCAAGACTATCGGTCGAGGTCACTCCAATGGCCGAGAGTGTCATCCACCCTCCACCGAGACAAAAACACCCCGAGATATCTATCCGACTATTTGCGAAAGCCTACAGGAGGCATACATGGTCCACATGGCTAGGACTTGACCATATACATCAGAAAGCATAGTCTGATGCAGTCACATAGCCTAAGCAACTTGCGAACAAAATGACTCTTTAACACACAAAATCCTTGACAAAGCCGACAAATAAATCCAGTATGCAATCCTAGCATTAGAGAACTCCAACACGTTCGAAGTTACCGAGTAATCGATCGACACGGCCGATGATATGCACAGTGGGCCATGTCGCCGTGAATTTGTAAAATAACTTGTAATATGACTTGATAAAACATAAATAATTGATTTGGCGTCTCATCAGTGTGATAGGTATTTAAAGCTGGGTTTGCCTTTCAAATGCTGCACGATTTATATCAGCATAAGGAGAATAATAGCATTAACGTCAATAAAGAGGTGACATATAAATATGCTATTGCATCATATCGTATCTGAGAATGTATACAGTGGTTCTTACAGTAAAATTTTTCTCAGGGATGTCACACTTAGAGTACTTCTGAATAGCTAGTATACATATATATATATATATATATACTAGCTATTCAGAAGTGTGACATCCCTGAGAAAAATTTTCAGGCAATTAAGGGATCAGGGTGGGACCCCTATTTAAATCTTGTGATGTCATGCATTAATAGTTCTACTGTAAAAATATTCCATTGCAAAAAACTGCACTACTTCAAGTCCCAAGAGCATTAGCAATAAAATCTAAGAACTTCCAAAACCATCAGAGTTATATACAACATACAATGGATAGATCTTCAAAGATTCAAAGACTTCACACAATCACTCTGCTATACCCTATCCGCCTATCGGATGTCTTCAGGTTCTAAGAAACAAGTTGTTCAATTAAGAACTTGGCTGATATGATCAATAAAATAATGAACTCACCGAATGCACAGACTGCATTGGGAATTGAGATGTCTGGGGCAACCGGACCCCACTCCGCTGAAGGCATATAAATTACTCTTCGAACAATTTTCGGCGAAGTAGAGTCCTAAATCAACCACAAAATAAAAATACAATTATACAAATAACTGGTTTCAAATTGATAGCTGCCATCTCTCTACTAATAATATAAAAATGCTAAATGTTGATCATCTGCTCGAATTATTTATGTGCTAAAAATCTGTAAATGCTGTACCAGAGTTATTTTCGGATAAATGTACACCTGCCAATTGTGTATCAACCTAAGAAACAACTACAGATGACCTTGGAAGGTCTTTAACCCCTTTAGCATCCAGTAAAAATTTTAAAACCTACCCTTATACAGCAAGCAAATTTTATATATGCATATCTATGTATGTATGTATGTATGTATGTATATATGTAAGTATATATGCATATATGTATACAGGTATGTATGTATATATATATGTATATATAAAAATATAAATCCATGTATATATGCATATATGTATATATATATATGTATACATATGTATATATATGTATTTATATATCTGTATAGAGATATATATATATATATATGCATATACATGTAATTTATGTATATATATGCATATATATGTATATATATGTATGTATTTGTATATATATATGTATATATGTATGTACATATGTATGTATATATGTATGTACATATGTATGTACATATGTATGTACATATGTATGTACATATGTATGTATATAGGCATATATCTATATATATGTATACATGGGTATATATAAGTATATATATGTATACATATGTATATATATATATGCAGTTTATGTATATATAAATATATATGTATATAATTTATGTAGGCCTATATATATATATATATATATATATCTATATATATGTATAAGTATATACATGTATGTATATATATGTATGCATATGTATGTATATGTATGTATTTGTATATATATGTATGCAAATGTATGTATATGTATCTATATGTATGTATTTGAATATATATGTATGTATATGTGCCTGAATGTATGTATGTATGTATGTATGTATATGTATGTATATATGGGTATGTATGTAAATGTATGTATACTTATGTATATGCATGTATGTATGCATGTATGTATGTACGTACGTATGTATTTATGTCTGTAAGTATGTATAATCAATTGGACGATTATAATCAGGTTTGTCGTCTAATGGTTAGTTGTTAAGGACGAATATAATCGGGTTTGCCGCTAAAAGGGTTAATGCTCAAAGCCGACCTAATGATACGTATATATCTGTATATATACATACATACATACATACATTCAGGCACATATACAAACATTTTATGCTGACAACAATTCTCTAGCTATGTCATAATTGACTAGGACACATTCCCCTGCACAAGGAAGTACAGTGCTCTGTAAATGTATATATGTAGGTATATATGTATATGTGTATATAGGTATATATGTATGTATATATGTGTGTACATATGTATGTATATGCACATACATGTAATTTATGTATATATATGCATATATGTATGTATATATATATACATATAAGGGGCACTCGGAAAGAGAGGAGGGCATACACAAAATTTTGCACTTAACGCAATTTTCACAAACTTTTGTTGTGGCCCCCACTTTCAAAACACTGCCCGTGCCACTGGTTGGAGGGCCATTCTGCTTATGTGAAATGGTTTACCAAGTGGTCAATCACCTTAACAATAATCTGTAGTTGTTTCTTGGCTGATACGAATATCAATATATGTACATTGTACATACATTATACGCATGTAAGTAAATATATAAGAATGTACATGTACATATACAGTACATACATACATGCATAACCATGCCATGTAAGGATATACGTGATCAAAGTCATTCTAAATTTGAGACTTGGCAATTTTCTGAATAACTTTATTTAGAAACATACATACATGCATACTGAGACATTTCCTGCTTACACAAACTCTTCTATTGTCTGTGACCTAGGCGTCACACTTAATTACTCCTTCACGTTCACATATCTAACCTGATCCGCTCCTGCTTCTTTCAACTGAGGCGACTCAGAGCCATGAGATGATCGGTCTTTTCCTTCCTCTGTCTTTACCACCATAGTTCATGACTAGACTGCTGCAACTCATTCTTATGAGCATCCAAAAACAGCGTCTTTTCCCCCTTCAATCATCTTAAATATTTCAGCTAGGCTCATAGTCTGACTCCCTCGCTTTGCACATATCTCTACACATATGCTACAAGATACCCTTCCAACTTTCCAAAGCACAGCTAGGCTGTGCTCCAAAATATATCTCTGACTATTTGCAAAAGCCGTCATTTCAACTTCATCTCGTTCCTTGAGCTCTGTTGATCATCTTGATCGTTTTGCTCCTAGGACTAAGACTGCCCTGGCCCAGCACTGGGTGTTTGGTGTTGTTGGTCCATCCACCTGGAATAACCTTCCTCCATCACTAAAGGCTAAACTAATGACTGACTTCTCTCCATCTGCTTCTTACTCTTTAAAAAGGTTTCATGAAAAATTATCACTTATGAAAAATTTTCAGTGACGCAGGTAGCAAGTTCCAAATGGAACTTACATACTCAGCAGACTGTGCATCCAGATTCAGTAAAGTTGTCAATTTAAAATTAACCATCTCTGCAAAATTCAAAAACAGCTGCATCAATGTGTTAAATATAAATCAAATTTTGATTAACAATAGGCATGAATATTCATGGTAGAGGGCTGAAATAAATGCTTTAAAAGCATTGGACAGAGGTTTAAACTACAGCAACAGAAACCAGATGAACAAAACTAAAGCAGAGAGATAATCCAGTGTTAGTGCCTTCGATGATATAATCTAACACAAGTTGCAAACAGTGTGACTTATTGATAAATGCGATTAATTGATAGATAGTTGTGAGTAATATACTATGGTTCAAAATTATCACTTATAATAAAGTGACATACACTGTTAAACATTTGCTATTGGTTTATTTTACATGATTATAGAGAAAAACAGCAATGACATATTTCATGAAAAAATATTCATGAAAACATACTCATCCTAATGGCCAAATTTATAAAAGATTATTTAGCCTTTAAAGTGAAAGTAAAAAGCACGGTGCACTGACTCATGTTTTCCCAAGCCTTTGCTATCAAGCACAAAACATATATTCTGATCTTGGGGCTATCAATATTTCTGTCAATGAGATCGATCTCAGTCATTTTGTGAAGAGAATCCCACGAGTGGTCATCTTTCTCAAAGGAAGTTAATAAGGATCCCAGAAGACCAAACTCGAGAACCGCTTTCAGAGACAAGTTTCTCCAAAATTCGTCTTCTTCTCTGCTTGAATCACAAGATAAACACACAAAGGCAATGACAGTCAATGCGCAAATCATATTTTAGATTTTTAAAGTTTACTAGCCTTACGGCCAAGCTGTGCCAGTGATTGAATTTTGAACTCATCGGGTGTGTCTCTGCACCTGAGATTCGCCCCATCCGCAAGTGTTCCAAAATAATTTCTGAGTTTTTATGTTAATGAACATGTTGCATGAGGGGACCTCATAAACGTTATATAAAATCAAGTAAAATGGGAAAAATTAAAGATTAATTAAAGTTTCAAACATCAAGTTGCAACTTATTGTACATTGAAATAGCAATTTTGATTTTTATCTGCAGACTACAATTCCAGACTCATCTATATATAGTGCCCTTCAAGATTATCTACTCAAGAGCGCTCCTGACCCAACACTGGCTAAAGAGAATACCCATTGGTACTGTAAGAACTTGGAGATGCATAGTCATTATAAATGATCATCCAGCAAGTACAATAAACATGGTGTGAATGATAGGGCAGCACAATATGAGGGCGATTGTTTTGGGTGTGCAACATTCTTTTTAAAGGTTCACACTTTTGTGCACAGGTATTAACTGAATGTGATGATAGTTGAATCAAAAAGTTGTCTATGGTGCACTGTTCTGAAAACCTAAGAAAAGTTCCTTGTTAAAAGATAAATAAGGGACGTATCAGCCAAAGAACCACAGTTTTTTTGTAGTAAAGTTTAAAGTAAAGTAGGTGACAGCCGGCTAGGAGACTCAATTAAAGTAGCTTCATAAAAATAAATAGTGACTCATTATTTTTATAAAAAAAATGTATATGCGCACACTAAATCCTTGTGTGCTCTGGCTCCAAGGCCTGTGTGCATGCGCACATGTGCACAGCTTAGAGGGAACACTGCCCATGGACAATTATTCTGAATTGCTTACCAATTGAACTTACTGTCTACCTACTGTACATCAAATTTTAACATAAATTGGAGAATTATCTCAAGGATGCACATAGTTTAATGGAATTGTGCCTTCTGCTCTGTCGTAGACAGACAGTGTTGGGCAACACCTCGAAACCAAGACTGAGAGGTCCAAGACCAAGACCAAGACTGCATGGACCGAGACCAAGACCAAGTGGTCCGAGACCAAGACCAAGACCGAGGGTCGGTGACCAAGACCGATACTCTTTTTTATAAACATTTCAATTTATTAAGACGCTAAAACGGAATAAGACGCTTAAAACATTAATTTTATTGCTGAAGAATACTATTCTTAATAATGGTTCAGAAAACAGTTTTACCGACCAGTCTGAACTTTAGCGGGTTCAGCCCTTGACTTCTGCCTGAGAATATCACACTATAAATTACTTACAGAATACGATAGGTAAATACTTTAAGACATCTGAACAAGTAGATTAACGTTCCGTTTGAAAGATGTAGGGCTATAGGACTACTGGTATTCGGAATTGTAGGTTAACAGTGACGACACGTGGCCGACCACATAATTATTAGATTGTTCCAAAACCTTGAAATTTGTGAAAGCAAATTTTTAAATGACTGGCTCTGCTGCAAATACATTTTTTGCCCATAGTAACATGTATATATAAATGATCAGCACGTCATAAATCGATAAAAATCGCATGGAGCCTAAACATCCGGAATCTCTAACAATCGAAAATAACCGACAAATATTAAAGAAATTGCTCTGATATGGCAAATGACCAAGAATGCTAACCTAAGACGGTGATAAATTCCACGACCGTTCTTTTAAGACCAAGACCGATGCATTCGAGACCAAGACCAAGACCGATGCATTCGAGATCAAGACCAAGACCGTAGTTTTCTGGTCTCGAAACCAAGACCGCGGTCTCGAGACCACATCCCTGTATACCAAAGTAGGCACAAGTTTCGGCTTATATGCGCAATGTTCTTCACTTATTGCCTTCTCAACAATGCAACTCGTTCTGGATTGCAATGCTCATTTGGTAACGTCTCTCAGGTTGTGCCCGCCCTACATTACCGAGCTATGTTGTGAGCTGCCTTCGTGTAGAGTTCAGTGCTCCTCTGTTGACGTGAGCTTCTGGTCTCTAGGGCACACTCGTCACAAATGTCGCATCGAGCATCCTCAGATGTCGGTCCCCCCACCAGAAATTAGCTCTCTGTTATCCTCTGTTCCATAGGAGATGGTGGACATCAATAATAATCTCTCAACTTATAATAGTGTTAAACTAATTTCTTATTGGCCGTGGGAACACCACTAAGTAGTTCTGCTTGAAGAGGTGCTATATAAATTATCAGAATGAATTATTGTCTGGAAATGTATCATTTTGAATGGTGATCAATACAATTTACTACTACTACTACATTGAAAACAAAAAGAAAACGTGTCCACACTAACATGAAATTCAAAAGACCTAATTTCCTACCCTGCATTGTCATCCGTCGGAACATCATCCTTTGGTGCATTATCTGATGGAGCTTCAGAAGAGTCCTGACAAAACTTTTTCTTCTTATCCTCATTCTCATTGCCCTCTTCATCAAAAGCACGTTTCTTAAAAAGTAATTTACAAGTGTCATACTATGTATTCAATGAACATGGCTGCCACAGACTCAGATATCTCTGGATATAATAAATTGATGTTAACTCCACAGACCACTAATCATGTAAAAAAAATGTTTACAGTAAAAATGAACCTCTATTAGGTAAGACCTGGGACTAATGTGGAAGGGATACGAAGCCCCACTGTGGCAGCCAATCATGTATATTCTTTTCTGACACATAAAGGGTGTTCCAGGCCTTTACCCCTCTTCAAAACGATCGGCTCACATGTCTTTGACAATTTAAGTTGACTCCATAGACTACTCTTCTGCCAATATCTCTAGGTGAGATGAACCCATCAGTAATTTTGCACACTTCATGTGTGTCATGATTGAAACTGTACTGTGATCAGCTATGTAATAAATGGGGCTGTACCGAATGTTCGCTTCGTATTCGCTCTGGAGCCGAATAGAAGGCCAAATTACTATTCGGTATTTGGCCAAATAGTAGCGGTCGGACTGAATACGAATAGTGGTCATGTGACATCTGTTTCTGCGCAAGCGGCAACTGCCATATCGAGTGGATTGACTACTGCCTGGACCATGGAATCACAGTGTCAGCCGTCTCATTTCTAAGTTTAGTTCAAATAGTTCCATTGCTAGTTTGCACAGTCTGGCAGAAAGATTCAAAATTACATGCATTTAACTGTTTACCTTTAGTTTATGTATTAAATTTGCTGATCTGACCTGGGACTAATTAGAATCTTCTGCTCACATTTGAAATTTATAAATTTGTCGGTATGACAAATGACTCCATAATTATAGTCCCATTATGACCAGTCAGCCTGGTATAAGTTGACATAGTGACATACTTTAAAAGGAGTAGGTTATCCTTTAAGAAAATAGAACTTGGTTCATCTCAGCCACCAAACTGTTGTATGCCTTCATCGCTTGGTGCCATGTTGTCTCTGATCAGCAAACTTGAAATGTAATGAATGAATCAATGAAACTTATAATGTCTCTTCACGAAATCTACTCTTGAGCTAGATTACATGATGTTAAATATCATTTCAACAACTGCTAGAACAGTTGGCAAACAAGTGCACAGTAAGCCAAAGGAGTTGCCAATGGTAGGCCCTATCCTATCTTATCCTATTTACGGATTTATAAAGCGTAGCTGAGAGTAGCTGAGATAGGTTGCCTGATAAGATCACATAGATAGAGTGGAGCTTGACCCAACAACGCTTTCAATGTAGGAAAGATAACTTTGAAATCAATCCTATCAGTCCAGGGAAGCCAACGAAGATGTTGAGTCATGAAAGTAGAAATATGCGAGAAACGTGGAAGACGGGCAATCAAACGAGTAGCTGCATTCAGTACAGACTGGAGCGGAGTGAGGCGGAGTTTTGGTAGGCTGATGAGTAATTAGTTACAGTAGTCAATGCGGGAACAGATGAAGGCATGAATCATGGTCGAAAAAATGGTCGAAGACACACATCGTCGGGAGTCACCTAGGATGACCATTTGGGTACGATCAGTAAGATAAGAGCTGAACCAGAAGAGGGAGACCACTAAAACCAAAAGACATTTCACGGCGATGCAGAAGTATATCATGGTATACCATATCGAATGCTGAAGATGCATCAAAAAGTGCCAAGAGAGTGACATGGAACTTATCCATTGCTATATAGATGTTGGAGAGAAGAGAAAGAAGAGCAGTTTCAGTTGAGTGGTTGGCTGTGAAACCTGATTGTCTGGGAGGTAGAAGGCCAGATTGCTCAAGGTAAGGAAAGAGCTGTAGAGAAACAAGTCGCTCTAACGTCTTTGAGAGAAAAGAAAGATTTGCAATAGGTCGATAGTTTTGGCACAAGCTAGGATCCAGGTTTGGCTTCTTAAGAGTGGGAAAGACAATAGCATGCTTCTGGGATGCTGGAATGATACCTTCAGAGAGAGACCTATTAAACAAGTACAGCAGGAAGGGGAATGTCATCTAGTACATCTACAATAACAAACGGAGGGAGAGGGTCAAGTTCACATGATTTTAGATTAGAACTAGTAGTGAGATGACATAGTTCTGATTCGATGATAGGTCGGAAGTCCTTGAAGACCGATTCGGTAGAACTGAATGAAGGAGG
Organism: Bimastos eiseni; assembly: GCA_959347315.1. Classification (NCBI taxonomy): domain Eukaryota; kingdom Metazoa; phylum Annelida; class Clitellata; order Crassiclitellata; family Lumbricidae; genus Bimastos; species Bimastos eiseni. Next base: position 40,877,504 of record OY365807.1, on the reverse strand, counting down.
TGGTGAGCCAGCCGAGGAATTTCGTAGATCATCCAGTTTAGTTGTCAGCATCTGTAGAAAGTCGTTCGCTGAGAAGGAAGGATTCACGGATGAAGAGGATGGTCGTCCCAATAATCTGGAGATGGTGAACCAGAGGCGTTTAGGGTTCTTTGAGTTCCGCTTAACCAAATCCTCCCAATGCGCTGCCTCTTTCTGACGATAGAGACGGTGAAGGGAGCGCAGTTGGTTGATCCATACGAGGTGATCAGCTGGATCCCTAGAGCGATGAAATCGTTGTTCAAGGCAGCGGGTTCATCGACGCATTTGATGGCAATCCCGGTCGAACCAGACAGCTAGCGGTCGAATGCGAGTCTTCACTCCACGAACGGAAGCATCGTGTCCAGAAGACTGTTGATTGTAGATGAGTAGAGTTCGTAGAGTTCTGAAGTTGATTTGGCATTGAGTTCTGAGGTAGAGGAGAAAAGAGGCGACTTACGTAAGGCCTCACTGAAGGCACCGCGATCAAGAGATTTCCATCCACGAAGATGTCTGAGAGCATGGATGGGCTGCTGATGAAGAGGATGGATAGAGAACTCAATAGGAGAATGATCGAAGAGAGTCGGTGGAAAGATTTTCAAATCTTGCAACGTAACATCTTCAGTAGTGATTACGAGATCGAGAGTGCCGCCGTGTAGATGTGTAGATCCAGAAACATGTTGATGAAGGCCGAATTGAGTTAGAAGATCCAGAAATCGGGTTGAATGAGGCAGCATCTTCCAAGTTAAGGTTGAAATCACCGATGATGAACAACTTGCTATTTCAAGTAACGAGGCTCTTTAAGACAGAAGAGAACTCAATGAAGAAATTGTCGGAGGGCGCAGTTGAGCCAGGTCTGTAGATAGTGAGTAATGTTACTGAGCCTCCAGGGATCGCAATGCTGATACAAAGTGCTTCAAACGAAGTTATCTCCATATCGAGGACGATCCAGGAGAAGCGAAGGGTAGAGCGCAGGTACACGATGATGCCGCCTCCACGGGCAGGCTGTCCATCGACGAGGGAAGTAGGTCTTGGACGATCGCAGAAGGTGTAGCCAGGCAGAGCGGCAGGACAGATTGGCATATCTTCCGATCCAAGATGCCAACTATCTGCACTAGCGTGGAACCATCCGACGAATTCTCGTCAACAACTGATATAGATGTTCAGAGTCACTGGGCCAAGCTGTGTCGAAAGGGCAAAGACGACTGCCGAGATCGATTTGCAGACACGGGTACGATGTCTCTTGCTGTTGGAGGATGATGCACGTACTGATATTCAAGGATCAAGGAGGATATAGAAGAGGCATTCAACGTTTGCCAGTAGATTGAACAGCCACCATGATTCAGTAAAGGCCACTCTAATGGCTGCGTCAGCCACCTCCAACTGAGATGAAAGCGCTTGGCTACAGGGGCATACAGGGCCGCACGGCTGAGACTTGACCGCATGCAGTCACATACATGGCCTAGGCGACTTGCAAACAAAATGCCTCTTAAAGCATCATCAAAAACAAGAGAGAAATTTAACCTTTAAAAAAAATTTTAATTGTAAATAATTTTTTAATTAAGTTGGCACACAAGCAGAGCTTCACTTACAAGTGCCATATGTTCTCTTGTGTGCACAATGAATGTCGCCGCAAAGCTAAACGTTGCATTGTGAAATGGAAGCTGATGCTGACTGGTTTTATCAGATATACAATTTTCTTATATATAAATCTTCAGAGAGATGCCATTGTTGATTGATGCCTTTGTTATGTAAGGAAAGATATTGCACTTTAAGCCAACAGTTATTCAATCATAGGCATAATTTTCAGACCAATCAAATTTATTGTATGGTAAAATGAGGTACTCACTCAGGTAATGCATGTGAGTGCAGCAAGAGAATGCATTGTCAGACCCTATGAAACTGAGCTTTATTTTTTTAAGGTAAATATTAATTCACCAGTTTGATAATTGAGGCGAGAAATAATGCAGACTTACAAAAGGGCGTTTGTTGAACAAAATGTTGTTCTTTTGCTGTGTCCTAACGAAACTCAAATATAGACTAGAATATATTTGAACCACATTTCCAGAATGCATTGGTTGCATTGCAATAACAAATGAATCTTATTATGCACTTTCAACTTGAAACCATGGAAAGATAACCAAAAGGGCCTATCTGTCTATTGCCAAAATGAATGAGAACTGTTTTCTCCTTAATGAGAAACATCTGCTGGTTTAATACCATTTCGTGCTTTACAATCAGTGTTATTTTCGTTTAATAAATCATTTTTGTTTTAGTTTTTACTTAGTTTGATGTGATTCATTTCAGTTTAGTTCAAGTTCTAGTTCCATTTCTGAAAATCATTTTTGTTTTAGCTTAGTTTTTATTCGTGAAATCATTTCCGTTTTAGTTTAGTTTTTATTTATCCAATCATTTTAGCTATGGTTTTAGTTCACAATTGTCTAATCTTTCGATCTTGTTTTGGAAAACCACAATAAATCAGACCCTTGTCATTCATTGTTTATAAGTTATTAGGAATGATGCTATATATCAAGTATTCTTCTAGCCCATTCAAATTTGTCCTAAGAAAAGCTCGCATTCCCAAAGATTATAACACCCAGTTGCGTCTGCCTGCTGTTAAGGTCTACATAAAGAAAAGATCCTTTAAACATTAGCCTGGAAGGCAGGAGCTACGAGATCTTCATCTAGAGGAGCTAAAATGTTGGACAAATCATTCTTTATTCGGACCAGAATCTAGAGGCATTGTCTCCACTATAATTTGTCACCTCTGATAAATATTTGTCCATTTCTTCTTGGATATTTCTCCCATTGTGACATCAACATTATGACTACTTCATAGTTATGTCTTGTTCATTCAACTTTGCAGCCAGAAATTTGAACTTTATTGGTTGCATTGCTCCAGATCCTCATGCTTCATTTTGGATTTGAATTGAATTAGCACAAAAGGAAAGAAATTGATACTTGCAATTTCTATAGTTTTCATTGAAGATTTTAATTTAGTTTTAGTTTTCATTTAGTTCTACAGAAATCTTTTCCATGCTCACTGCTACACACATGTTAATATGGTAATGACTGCAGTCTACAAACTTAGATGAAAAGTACAGGCCTTCCTTGGCAACTTGTATACTCATTCAAGTACTCAGGGCTTATACATGGGACACATAATCAACCTCAGGCATTGGAAGACAGACCTATACATTAAGGCAAATAAATTCATATAATAATAATAATAATAATAACGACAATTTATATGGTGTCATAACACAGCAATACCATTACAAGGGCGCTTAACAAACAGCCAACAATTGGGATAAGCCTTTGACAAGAGATGAGTCTCAAGCTTTATTTCTGGTGTTGCTTCAGCATTAAATATATTACAAGTCTTACAGCTAAGCTTCACTTTAGATCATGGGTGTCAAACCTTTTGTGATGGCAGGCCAGTTGCAATATTTTCCAGCAAGTGGCGGGCCAGAGTGCCGAAGGAGCATGAGGAAAATGGGGTAGGGATCTAAGAGGAGCCATAACAAAAGTTGAATTAGGCTTTGAAAACATGATTCTGATATGCACATCAATTATAAACATCACAGAGAACTCATAAAACCTTAAAAATGACAAAATTAGATCTTTTACCCTCAAATGCGTTGTCTTTACACAAGACTCAGCGGGCTAGAAATATATTGTCGGTGGGCCAGAAATGGCCCGTGGGCCGGCTCTTTGACACCCCTGCTTTAGATTTAATTTGAAAACAGAGCGGGAGCACAGCTTCACCTCTGAGATTGTTTCCATGTAGACCTACACAATTGTTTATTTATTTTTAAATTTTTAACGTGCACAAGGTCACACCTAAATGTGAATCTGAGGCGTGGATAGTCAGTCGCCAGGAGAAGATGCAATTAGATTTCCAAATCCTTGAAAGCCAAAGAGAAATAGTGTTTAGCTATACGACTGATTGGGGAAGTAATGACTGTAAATAATAAAGGGCCGAGGACAGACCCCTGTGGCACTCCAGCAGTGCAAAGTGTGGGCTCCGGCCGAGCAGATCCAATGCCCACCTGCTGATTGCGATCAACCAGGTATGAAGCTAACCAGTGTAAGGCAGTCCCAGAGACACCAAGGCTTTTTCAAGCCTTGAAAGGAGTAACTGGTGGTCTACAGTGTCAAAGGCTGCACTAAGGTCAAGACACACAGAGAAGCAGGTTTTACCATTGTCAATAGATGAGAAGATGTAATCCAGTGTAGAGACAAGAGCAGTTTCCGCGGAGTAGCCTTCGCGATATGCTGACTGGTAGGGACTGAAGTTGGGAGAGAAAGTAATGTATCTCTTGATACGCATTTATAAGAAAAAGACGCTCAAGGATCTTGGAAACGTTATTGAGGTTGGATATAGGTCTGAAGTTAGACAAATTGCTAGTGTCAAGGTCAGGCTTTTTAAGTAAAGGCGTGACTAAAGCAGATTTGAAGCATGAAGGAAAGCACCCCTCAGCAAAAGATAGGTTGGCCAAGTGTGCAATGAGGTGAGAGAATATATCAGAACAAGAGACGATGAGTGATGTAGGTATGAAGTCCAATGCTGATGATTTAGGAACCATGCTATTGAGAAGATCAAAGACTTAAAAGAATGTGACAGGTGGTATGTCATCGAAGGCAGGGCTAGAGAATTCGGATTCATGTAGCAGGTCACTCCACACTAAATTAGCAGCACATCAACAATCACGAATGTTACATTTTAATTTACAAACTGAAGTCATGCCTCAACAAAGTTCTTGGCTCTGTGGAATCAAAGCTGTTTGACAAAACATATATCCAGGCAAACTGTTAAAGAATAGAATGCTTGGAAACAAGCTGGATTAGCTCTCTGCCTCACCAATCTCATCTTTCCAATGAGACCGTTTGTGGTCAGTGCAATGGTTATAACTGAGTTGACAGGTGGAACAGAAATCTCAAAGCAAAGTTTTACCCTGGTGGGGATTCGAACTGCTACCTTTGGTTGACCGTCTAGTATGTTTACTACTATACGCTACTGCACACTTTTCAGCTATGATGATGTAGTTAACTGTAACTGCAAGTGTAAATTTATACAGTGCAGCCTTAGTCCAATTAATCATGCACTCAACATTGTGCAAGTTTGATGCAGGTGATAGAAGCTGGTTTGACAGGCATACATTCTTCACTCTGAAAACGTCAGCTTAAATATAGTCCAAGGTCACTCCCAGATCATGCACATAAGTGGACAAAAAGACGCCCAAGAAACATTGCTGCAGGCAAGTCAAATCAAATCTTGAGAGCCATGAAACGATGCAGTGCTGCGGCTTAAGTTGAATAATTTTTACAGGTTTTTTAGTTTCATTTGAAGGATGAATTTTAGTTTGAGAAAGTTAATTTCAGTTTTACTTTAAGATTTAGCAATTAAATTTAAGTTTAAGTTCCATCAATCACTTAATTCAATTGTATAAAGTGTCTAAAGTAAAATAAATACCAATTAACAAAGGATACCTTGCATGGTGTATTTCAATATCTTAGATTGCATGCTGGGCATCTTGGCATTTTCATTTCTGCTGGCATTCATATTGTGATTACCCAGCATGCTTGGTTATGTTTCCCCTTCTAATGCATTTTATGCTTAAAAAAAAAATTCAGAGTACTCCTTATGACAAAAGTGAACTTCCCTGTTGGTGAGATTTCTCCCTTAAGCACCCTAACACAGGCTTTGGCTGACTCAGCACACCTTGAATCGGAATACAGCACATTGTCATTCCTCTCGAGTGCTTACAATGTTGAGCAATTTATTGTATGGGTATGGTACAGAACACCATTTGCACATTGTCCACAAACCAGCACAATACAAATGGTGAATCAAGTAAATAAAAAAAAAATTAAACTGAAAAATTTAAAAAAAATTATATTATGATCATGACTAATAAACTTCTATAGCGCCGCAATAATAATGCCCAGGGCATCAACCAAACAAATCCAAAATCAGGTCAAATCCAAAAGGTCAGTCCTAAGAGACAGAAAAGCAGTTTAAGGAGGATAGACAAGGGTAAATAAAAAGGTTTAAGTCACGACCAAAAAGAAGCTAAAGACTCAGTGGCCTGAACGGCGTGAGGTAATGAATTCCATAACTTTGGACTGGCAACAGAGAAAGCCCACATAGCAAGACTTGTCCTAACACAAAGTATAGCAAGGGACAAGAAATCAGAAGACCTAGTCAAGATGACCCTGAGGGACAAGCAATGTACGTAGGTATCCTGGCTGACCAGAAGAAAATGTCTTATATGTAATTACACCAATTCTAAATTTAATTCGTTGCTCAAGAGGGAGCCAATGCAATGATTTAAGAACGAGAGTTATGTGATCCCACTTACGAGAACCAGTTAGCAAACATGGCCAGGCAGTTTTGTACTCTTAGCAGCTTCAGTAAGTTAGCTTTTGTGATACCAAACAGGAGAGAATTACAATAATCTAGGCGACTAGAGACAAGTGTATTAGTAAGTAGAATTCGAGTTTCAGCAGGGATATATTGTCGAATAATTCGTATGTCACGAATATAGTAATAACAGGATTTGCAAATTGAATTTATTTGGTAATTAAATGACATCGCTGAATCAAAACAAACGCCTAAATTCCGCGCATAATTTGAGACCCACCCAGGTTTATAGAATCAATGGATTCATATTGCTTAAGCCGCTGGGATGCACCCAATAGTAAAAATTCAGTCTTGGACTCATTTAACATCAACTCGTATTAAATTTTAAATAATTAGTTTTGTTGTGTCTAAATATCGTTTAGTCTTCATTTGGTATATTTTCATTTCATTAGTTGAATCGATTAAGAATAAAAATTAAAATATAAAATCGTAAAAAATTATATTAGATTACAAATATTTAGTTTTGTTGTGTCTAAATATCGTTTAGTCTTCGTATTTCCATAACTTTTATCAAATATTAGTTTCAGTTTCCTGTACATTTTAGTTTTATGTGATCATTTTATGAAAACATTCAATTGTCGATAACTATCATTTAATTTTCATTTTTTGAAAACATCATTAAACACGACAAGACTAGTTTAACAATATAATTTAAATACTTATGCCGGTGTCACCATGAGATACTTAATTTATTGCTTTTTATTACTTGACTCTGTTACGAGGTATGGTAACTTCAAAAAAAATAGTAGTAAAATTGAAGCATTTTTAATTAAGCTCTACAGTTATTTGCATTCCTAGCATTTATATAAGTGGTTCTCAACTGGTGTGCCATAAGGCATCGCCAAGTGTGCTGCGACGCTAAAAAAAAATCAAATGCAAAATCAATAAAAATCATATTCAAATGAAGCTAAAATAAAATGTATCTATTTTAATGAAAAAGGGAACTGTTTCTGTTTATCAGTCTGTTAATATTTACCCAATGATCTAAAATTCTACAAAATTGTAATCGAAGCTTTTGTTTAGATTAAAACTTTAGCTGAAGCGTGCTGGAGAAAAAATGTATGTCTGCCTGGTCACAAAGTTAAACTAATGTGCGGAACTATTTTATCGATTTCAAGATTCGTTGGCAACGTATAGCATAGCATTATTTAATGACCAAATAATCAAAATATGTATATAAAAGTATAATTATTTTGTGTAGCTTATTATTAAAGCATTGTAAATTTTTTACTTATTGCTGGACTTACTTCCTGCAATGACAAGTAGGGCATATGGTACAGGTTTCCCAATGTAGGTATCAGGCTATTTATATAGCGCCTTAATAGACCCTCTCGAAGATGCCAATCAATCGTGTGTAAATTTAAATAATTGGTAAATAAATATTTTTTAATCAGTAATGTAAATTAGTTTTAATAAAATAAATTAAAAACACTCAAATACCACATTGATACTTATTCTGAAATTTGATATCGTCCTTCTTCCAACATCTTTTGCTCAGAAGTGCACACGCCTCGACGGCGCAATTGCAGTTGTACAGCAGAGCAATTGCGTGCGAAGGACTTCTCAAGCCTACACAGTGATGATGCCTTGGGTTGACCACTCAAACCGATCAGCCACCGTGTCACACATTAATTGACATTAAACAGGTCTTGGAAATTACAAAAGTCTTCCTAACACCAATAGCTCACACAGTTTACAATCAGTTTATGTTTAAAATTGTTAATGTAAAATTGTAATTTCAGTCTTTTCAAGAAAAACTGTTAAAATAAAACTATTTGTTTACTCTACTCTAATTTATTTTGAAAATTATGTAAAACTTTAAATTAAGCCTTCTTTTTCAGACAGAAGATGCATAAAAGCAAGCTTTACAAACAGCAGCCATAAAATTGCTCAAAATAAAACAAAGAGTTTATTTTTGTTCAATGGTGTGCCATCTCAATTTCCAAACATTTTAAATTGGCTTTGGTGCCAAAAAGATAGGGAATCACTGATTTATATGGTGAATGTTGTGATGATGCTTCAAAAGAGTGTACCAAAAACAGGCAGTTCAACAACTAATTAAGACATGAGATGCAGTAACATGTGATACAGAAACTTATTTTGTAGTGCCACATGGCACAATTTTAGAGGTCATTGTACACACTATATTGACATGGTCTTCTGATCTCTGATGACACAACATTTTGTGGCAACATCACTGATATAATTCTTGGATACATATCTCCACTCTCAAACCACAATAGTAGCAGCTGTAACCCTGACAATTATGTCCTAGTTGTGCCTAACTTGCTATAGCCAGTTTAACCAACGCAGGCAGGAGCTTGACTGCGGTCCCCGCACAGTTGACCGCAACTGTGTACTTGGGCATGAAAACAGCTGGCATTAATAAGAAAAAGTTATTTGGATATTGACAAAATTCTAGTTGTATAGCATACTATACCACAAATATTATAAAGCTCACAGAAGTTCATTTGATGAAGAGCACAAATTAAGTTGTTATAGTAATCATTAACTTTGTCAGGCAATACAAATCAACAGAAATAAGAAAACTACAATCCTTACAAGTTTTCCAACTTGTGAACCAAAAAATCCAATCTGAATCAGTCTTGTTTTGTCAGACAAATTTTGGTTTTCATTGATGTAAATCTGAAAAAAAGTTATGTGGAATGCAATCCAGAATTTATTTTTGAAGACAGTGGTTAACCTGAAGTAAAGTCCAGAATTACGTTCAACAGTCACAAAACATTCAATAGTCACAATAAATAAATAGTCACAAAGTATAAATTGTCAAAACAGAGTCTTAATTCATAAGGTGGCAGTCACAAAGGTACAGACTGATGAAATCTGAACAATTTGACGGACACACAGTCAATGTCATTTCACCAAGTAAAAGATCTGAACTTATATTTACATCATTTAAGCATCATAAAGTATGATAAGTACTTACTTCACCTTGGGTCACTTTGAAGCCCAGTTTTTTTATATTAACTTAGAAGATGGACAACATGTGAATTTGATCTGTGCAGCCATAATTAAAGGATTATATATATATATATATATATATATATATATATTAGGGTGCATCCAGTGCCCCATTTAAAAAAAAATTTGTGATATGTTTTTGTCCCCAGTTTAATTCTGTTCCATCTAATTAAATAAAATTTATGGCAAAGTTTCAAATTATTTGGATGTCATCTATGTGGTTCATCACTCAATTCAATTTTTATATTATATTGGAATATTGGCTGTTTTTTCCTTGAGAAAAATCAGAACTTCTGTTATTATGTTGTGTAGACATATAGATAATCTGTGCTTGTTTTAAGATGATACTACATTCACAGTTAATAACAGCAGAGTAGAATATATAGACATTTAACAGCATAATATATGCAAATTATGTACTATTATGTAATAGTTCATTCAACAATGAAATATTAATCATGGACAATGACAGTTGGGCGATCTGGCCGTCAAATCAATATAAGTTTTGCAGTAACTTTCTTGCATTTGCAAATGCTTGGCTGTCTCCACTGGCCCTTCTCCACAACTTGCAAGACGTTCTGGTAATGTTTTTCACTTTTAGATGTTGCTTGGAAATCAGTGCTGAGTTTGACCCCTCGCTCAGCAGTCATTCACAAGCATCGTATAGTGCTTGAACGTTCATCATTGAGAGTTTATACGATGCTGAATTTGGTCATTCTGCAACACCCTCAGTGAGAAAGTGCAGGTCTAATTGCAGACAGCAAAAGAGGAACCATGAATCAGTGCAAACATGATCAGCCAGTGCCGTTGTGATAGAAATTGATTGAGGAAACTGTTTTGAAAGGATGTTGAGGCTCGAGAACGTCCGTGACTGTCTTAATAGCCAGAAGTCTGTTAGCTAAAGTATGTCACACTGTAGTTGGGAACTTACTGCTCCAAAGAGCGAGAGGCACCATCTCTTCAGTGATCTTTGCTTGAATGCTGTAATTGCACCCTTGGAGATTTAAGGGTGCACATCTTAATACACCAACAGAGAGTGAAAGAATATCAGGTCATTCCACGGAGCATTAATAGCAGAACTGCATAACATCCACCAGACACTAGCAAAGTGTAGCAAAGTTGATGAAGTCTCTTACTTTATGAGTATCGCCATCCATCTGGTTCCGTGTAGTGCTTCTGGTTGCTTAAACCTTTCACTCCGTCAAGAAAGACAGTGCACAACTCTACAAATTCGAGATAGTGATCTCAACGAATGTCCATAGTTCAGAATGAGCAAGCTTTTGAAATTATCTCTACATTGATTAAAACACTTCATTTTTAATTATTACAAGACAACTATACAGCAGAAGCATTCTACATAATTGCAGCTTTTGCAAGGTAAAAAAAAATTGAAATTTCAAATTGTCAATAATTCATATTAGAGCCTGATGGTTCTAGCATAAGATTCCTAAAGGATTGCATCTTTGTGCTTAGGGTTTTGTGTTGGCTTTGCTTCAAACTAGCAACTTTGGTCATTTGCTTCACAAACTCTACCAGTGATGAGCACCAACTACTTGACTAGTAATTCAAACTACTTCCAAACTACTTTCAAAATATGTAGTTATAACTACTATTTAACTACTTTAGATGACAAATAGTTATAACTAGTTTGGTAACTACCACACATGTAGTTAACTACTTTTAAAACTACTTTGCTAATGTTATGGTGCATTAATTCACCAAGCAGTATGCAAATTTATTGTCAGTATTAATTGCTGATGTTCAACATAAGTAATAAAACTGATCAGAACCACAATGACATATCTAATTGAAAACAAACAAGGACAAGAACTATTAGCACATGTTACAAAGCACCCTTGTCAGAGCACAGTTTTAGCAGTAACATATACCACCTTGTTGCTACTACAAAAATGTCTAGCCTGCAAAGACTAGAATGATCCGGTGGTCGAATGGGGAGACCCTCTGCTAAAGTGGTGCCATGTTTGATGTGGCTCTATGATTATATAGGCCTAAATACAATTAAATGCAAACTATTGGATACTATTCGTCTGTTTACTCTTTCAGTGATAAATACAAACATATTAATGCCAGACGGAATTCTAATTGCTTTTAGTTAGATCACCAGAAACCATCCCGGTCACTTAAGCCACTGTGAAGCAATCAGTTGCCTCATATCAACCATTCTTTAACCTTGGATCATAAGCCCCAACTCCTCTGAGACCGCTGTACTCTAGTTCTTATTGTGTAACAATCTCCAGGTATGCCATTAAACAGGCATAATGCCTTAGGCTTTCTCTATAGTTCTGAGAGGAACTCACTTCCTCAAAATTATAGTATGCACACATTTAATGAAACAATTACATAGCGAATTTAGTCATGAGATTATACGGACAACGTCTATGTTTATTGTGAAATAACAGAAATTCCTCTAAGACGTAATTAGTAAATAGGAAAAAATGTAGTTAATGTGAAGTATTGTAGTTAACTTAAAACTACTTGAAAAGAGAAGTTATAACTATTTCTTTAACAACTTCTTAAAAACTAATTATAACTACTAGGCAACTACATCTATAGTAGTTATAATTACTAGTTAACAACTACAGTAGTTAAAAGTGCCCATCATAGGACTCTACGTCCAAATTTTTAAATGCCACATTTCTAATGTTAATTTAATGTGGACTTTTATTGGGTGGATATCTTAACCATGGTGAGGGCAAATGATGAATACCATGTGCACAATCAAAAATTTACCACATCGCATGTCTGGGTTTGCTAGAGAAAAAAGTGACTTGCAGCATTCATAATATTCTGGAGCTTCTAAGTTTGTAGACATTTCAAGCTGCACAGCAAACATGCAATCCCCATGAAGCAATAAGGCTACTTAGTAAAGTTAACATAATTTACTTAAATTATTGCCACACACGTCTTTATGTGAAACAAAATATTAATTACAAACTCTACAGAAGTCTTACAGACTTCACTAGCACAAATTCAGTTGATAAAAGAGACAGAAGTATCGTATCCTTGCAATTATGCATGGAATATAAACATTGAACATGTATCCCATTCAAATGATTCTAAGGCACAGTATAATGCAAGGACAGGAGTGTTCCACTGATGCCAAAACTTTCTAGGACATCCCTACACTGTGATAAAGCTATAATGAGAGCTGCTTATATATATATATATATATATATATTATATATATATATTATATATATATATTATATATATATATATATATATATATATATATATATATAGATGACAATCCACAGCAAATGATATTTCAAGTACAGAGACAACAACAAAATGTTGAAAATGAAAAGTAAAATTTCCAATACATATAAATGATGTACTTTGGCTATTATAATAATGGATCAAGTACACCAGAGAACTGTCAAGGGAGACTACATTGTTGTGGGATTTCAAACAAAGAAGATGACTATAAGAATTGTTTAGCAGAAAAATATTATGAATGTACACCAAGAAAGTATTCAAAGTTCAGGATAGAGATTTTTAATATTCTGCTTTATACTGGGTCCCTATGTACTTTTGACACATTATCAGTGCACACTTCAAACTTCAATTTATGATTAGAATGCATATTTGATTTTAAGTTTTCAGCTCAAAGCTAAGATGGCTCATGATTTAAAATGATCAAAGAGCTGACTCCCTACTGCAAAACATCATCGAGAGAAATATGAAGGGAAAGAAAACAAGAGGAAGACCGAGAAAAATGATTTTGGACTGGATAATGGAAGGAGGTGACTACAAGAAGATGAAAGAGGAGGCCCAGAACAAAGAGAAGTGGCAACATTGGACATACAAACCTGCCAAAACGGCAGGGTCTTGTGGGGGGGGGGAGGGCTTTTGTTCTACACTCATTAAATTCATTATAGGGGCCTAAAGTTAGTAACAGCATCAACATGAACTGTCAAAATTAAAACTGTTTAACTAATTAAAATGCATCATCATTTAGTATAACAATAAGAAAAGAAAATAAGATAGTATTAATTATTAAGACATAAACCATTTAAAGGGCAGACAAAACAGCAAGTCTCACAAAGTTAGTAAGCGTCTTGCAGGCTAGATCGAAAATTATAAAGTTCACATAAAATTAAAATGTAAAATTTTTTATTCTATCTCTCTACATATTGAAAAAAGTCCTGAATAATATCATTTGATCATGATGGGACTATAGCAAGCATAGCAATTAGTAATTTTTCATACAGATTACGGGCAGAGAACGGTTTCATACTTTCATTCCCACTAAACTAAAATATTAAGCAAAATGGATATAGGATGTAGGCCCTTGGCACCTAAGAATGCTTGACACTGTACGTGTGGGCAGCCTGCTTTCCTGGATACTTGCGCTACTAAACGCAGCAAATTTAATCTAACAAATGCACAAAGGAATAAATCATGAAAAAATGAATATTTTTCTATTTATAACTAAAGTTAGTGTAAAGATAGGCTATTAGCTGGTGAGTTTAAATCAGGTTTAGATGAAAATAACAAATATATTGAAACAGCGCAGATGATCTTGTTTGCTGCAAGTTTGTACTATACTGATCGCAAGAAGATGCTATTTAATTTAGTAATAATATTACTAACGTCTAAACTCACTTTTGTGCCATGTCTATTAGGGCCAGCTCCTGGCATGGACGACATAGGAAGCCGTCAAGGGTGTCAAATTTTAGGGGTGCCAAATTTTAAAGATAATACAATAATGTTTTCAGGAATAAAATTGTATGATGATACAAAATATATTCATGAATTAGCTATTAAAAACTAGTTTTAGGCTAATTCCAATAACGATATTCAATCTCTTAACACCTCATTGAAATTCCCGCTCTTTCCCTATTTAATTTTTTTATGCCAGAATCTTCTATATATTTTGACAAAAACATTCATATGTGTCCCATGCAGTGTGTGCCTGACTCCATATTTTCTCACATCTTACTGTTTATGCAATGGGGGTGGGGTGCTCTTATATTGATGACTCCCAAATTACCTGAAGACTGCTCTGATGTCTACAAACACTAGGCGCCATTCGATCGTTTTGCTGCTACTTTGGTATATCCCCGTATATGCTAGTTTTAAGTCGAGCAAAAACTAAAAGGCATTTTGCCAGGATTAGTCAAGAGCAACAATAATCTTGAAGAATGCAACTTATACAATAATATTTTTTATATTTCTTTACCGAAAATGCCGCCCCAAGGACAAGTGCCACCTGGGGCGGTTTGCCCCTCCGACCCTCTGTCGCTATGCCACTGCTCTTTCACAACTTCCACATTGACAAATGACTTTTTCCGACATTCTGTAAAATGCACGATTTTACCAAAACATATACCAGAAAAGGTTCCGTTGATCATATTAGCTGACTGCCCGGGCAATGAAATTGGTTCTCTAGTGCCCAACATTCCGCAATTTTGCGCAATTCTCTTCATTTCCTAAAAATGTCCATATAGTCGAGACTCTGTGGGTCGACGAGTACCCAGGCTGTGATATCATTGAGTTCTTCATTGAAGTTGGCTAAGCTAGCACAGTTAGCTGGATTGATGAAAAGAATTTTCCGTTTTGAGCAAGTTCAACTTCTTTTTATTGTACAGCACTTATCAATCAATCAATCAATGCTTTATTGTCCACCAACAAAAAATACATAATGCATAATATGATCACGGCAACGGTAAAGGAATGAACTGTTCAGCTGACAGAGGTCGCCCAATATCAGTCTCCAAAAATTATGCAACCAATGAATCAATTCACAGAAAACTCTTCTGCAATACATCAATTGCAACTAACCAAATGGTAAACATCATAGCAATTAAACAACAATCTCACACAATTAGATCAAATAAATTTACAAAGTAATATAACAGTAGGCCTATTTTTAAGTTCAACGATAGTTTTATTAGCTGTAAACCAGGTCCCCACCTTTTTCTAATTTCCACATTAAGATTATTAATCAGTTCAAAGAGCTGGCACATCGTTTTCACATGTTTTAGATTATCTGACATAGTACATCTAGTTCAATTCTTGAGAGGCGCTTTAAAATATTGAAGTTTTCTAATTATTACGATTACTAACTAAGACGGGGTAGCACTAAACACAGAAAGGGCAGAAAAAGATACCGAAAAGACACTGAAAAGGTCGAAAGATACCGGGAAAAGAACACCGAAAAGGTCAAAAAGATACCGAAAAGCACAAATAAATTACTTCTGCAGACCTGTATCGATAAACTACACTAACCCTAGCCCTAACCGACTCTCACGATGCTCACCCTGATCCTAACCGACCCTACGTACGACCATTTCTGTATCTTTTCGGCAATTTTCGTCCCTTTCGGTGTTTAGTGCTACCGCTAAGACGTAGTGTTCAGCTGCAATTACCCGTCGTCGTAAACATGATTCACGATAACTGATCTGCTGCCTCTTCTACGCGGCTGACGAAATCATCGTAGTTCTCTAGAAACTTCAAGTTCACTGGCATACTCGAGTTTTTCAAACAGCTAAATAATTTTTAACTCAAGCGTTATTCTTCTGCTGTTCAAAAAAAAGTTGTCTGCTGAGTTGTCTCAAAGAATCCTGGGATGGCTCGAACTGAGCGATAATCCGAACTTACAGAAGCAATTAGGAATTTAGGATTAGCTCAAGGATTGGTTACTCGGCCAAAAGCCGTGTATTATCGGCCATAGTGAGTGAGCGTAGCGACATCAAGCGCCGCGAGTGTACAGAATTGTGGCTATGAAGGTAAACAGCTAGACAGACGTATGTGATGTACGTTCTCAACGATTAATTAACAAAATTCGAAGAAAAACAAATCAGGATTATTTTTCTTTCAGTTTCTAAGGAATAAGAAACGGTAACTGATTATAAATAACCTTATTTCTAATCGCTTTCTTCCGGTCATCACAAAACCCACTAGGATTGATATCCGCTCAGCAGAACTGATTGACAACATATTTATGAATCAAGACTGGAGGGATGCTGTCGTAGTACCTCTCTTCAAAAAAGGCAGCAGGAGTGAAGCAAAGAATTATAGACCGGTCAGCCTCACAAGCGTAGTGTGCAAAATAATGGAAAAAATCATAAAGGATGCGACAGTTGAGCACCTGAAAAGGCACCACATAATAGGTACCAGCCAACATGGATTCATCAAGGGAAGATCATGCCTAACAAATCTACTGGACTTCTTAGAAGAAGTTTATGAAAAACTGGATGAAGGCAAAGCGGTGGATATAGTGTATTTGGACTTTCGACGAAGTTCCACATATAAGGTTTGAAAGAAAACTGAAGGCAGAAGGAATAGGAGGAAATTTGCTCAAATGGATAGGAAATTGGTTAAAAGACAGAAGGCAAAAGGTAGGAATTAGAGGAAAATTCTCTGAATGGTTGAGAGTAATGGTCGAGTGGAGTGCCACAAGGGTCGGTTTTAGGATCGCTGCTCTTCATATTGTTTATTAACGATATTGACATTGAAATAATCTCAAAAATCTCAAAATTTGCTGATGATACGAAATTATGTAGAGAGGTAAACAAATGGGAAGATGCAGAGATCCTGAGAAAAGACTTGCAGAGGCTGTACCAATGGTCAGAAGACTGGCAGATGATGTTCAACACAGAAAAACGTTCTGTTGTACACATGGGAAAGAAAAATGAAAAATTTCAATATGCATTAGGAGGATTGAATATAAGAGAATCGGAAGAAGAAAGAGACCTGGGGTGGTGATACACAATAGTGCAAAGCCATCAAGACAATGTTCAGGGGCAGCAAAAAAGGCCAATGGGGTGTTAGGAATGATCAAATGAACAATAGTCAGAAGAGAGAGATAAATAATTCTCGAGTTGTATAAAACACCGGTCAGACCAAACCTTGAGTACTGTGTACAAGCATGGAATCCATACTTGAAACAAGATATCGAGAAATTAGAAAGAATACAGAGGAGAGCAACGAAAATGATAAAAAGATACGTACATCTAAAATACGAGGAGAGATTGAAGAGATGTGGATTGACAACAATGGAGAGAAGTAGAACAAGAGGAGACTTGATTGAAACATACACAATAATGACAGGGAAGGACACACTACCAGTACAACAGTTTTTCACATTTACCATGGACAATAAAACCAGAGGACACAGATACGAGATATATAAAAAAACGGCTGGTAAATGGATGCAAAGATTTTATAGTTCAAGGGTAGTAAATGCATGGAATGAGTTAGATGAAGAGTCCGTTGCCGTACATTCAGTAAACGCATTCAAGGAGAAACTGAAGAAATTTGGGTATTAGAAAGAAGTAACGAGGAAACAAGGGAAGAAAAAGGAGTGGCTCTTACACAGATATGATCTTCTGAACCACTATAAAACATGTTATGTTTGTTATGTTAAATGCACTCTCTACCCATTAAACTTACTAGAAAAATAACAAGGGACAAACAAATTTTTCGAGAGTGTCTCACTACCACTGACTGGTCTCCGATCTCCAACTTGTGTAACTTAAACAAGCCAGAGGAGGCCTATGACACTTTTCTTTCCTTGTATAAAGGTAACTATGGTCTATAGCATTTCATCTTTCTCACTCTTGCTCGGCTAGAGGTAAAAAATGCAAGCAGTCATGGATGACCCCTGCCCTTTTAAAATTGTGCTCAAAAAGAATTCCCTGTATAAAAAGTTTCACAAAAACCCTACAGAATTCAATAAGAAAAAATTCACTGCCTATCGGAATAGGTTCAAGTCTCTTAAACTTATTTCGGAAAAAAGTTATTGCGAATCAGAATTTTTAAAGCCCAGCAATGATCGTAAACAAACCTGGTTCCCAGGGATGCGGTCTCGAGACTGCGGTCTTGGTCTCGAGACCGGAAAACTGCAGTCTTGGTCTCGAAGGCTTCGGTCTTGGTCTTGGTCTTGGTCTCGGATGCGTCGGTCTTGGTCTTAAAGGAACGGTCTTGGGATTGGTCTTCGTCTTAGGTTAGCGTTCTTGGTTATTTGCCATATCAGAACAATTTCTTTGAAATATGTCTGTTATTTTCGATTAGAAACACCGGTGTTTAACATATATATATATATATATATATATATATATATATATATATATGTTACCTGTGGGCAAAAAAATGCATTTGCAACGGAACCAGCCATTTCAAAATTTGCTTTCACAAATTTCAAGGTTCTGGAACAATCTAATAATTATGCGGTCAGCCTCGTGTAGTCACTATTAAACTACAATTCCGAGTACAAGTAGGCCAGGCCTACATCATTCAAACGGAACGTTAATCTACTTGTTTTAAAATATTTAGTATTTAAATCGTATACTGTAACTTCTGTAAGTAATTTATAGTGTGGTATTCTCTGGCCGAAGCCAAGGGCTGAACCCTCGAAAGTTCAGACTGGCCGGTAAAACTGTTTCTGGACCATCATTAAGATTAGTATTCTTCAGCAAAAAAATTTATGTTTGTAGCGTTCTATTCCGTTTTAGCGTCTTAATAGAATTGTTTATAAAAAGAGAGTCTTGGTCTCGGACTCTCGGTCTTGGTCTTGGTCTCGGACCACCCGGTCTTGGTCTTGGTCTCGGATCACCCTGTCTTGGTCTTGGACGTCTTGGTCTCCAGATTTTGGTCTCATGCCCAACACTGCTGGTTCCCTATAAGAATCATTTTAAAGTCCGCTCCTAAAGACTCAAAAATGAACTCCTTGGACCTAAATAACCAGACCATTACTGATCCGAAATCCATAGCTGATTACTTTAATACATACTTCACTAGCATTGCAAGCGATTTAGATAAAAAATATCCCCACCTCCTCTAAAACGTTTAACCAATTTCCTCCACCATCCCAGTTAGGTTCTATGGGACTGATTATGACCGCTTCATCTGAGATCATGGATATAAGTCGGGACCTTTAAAAAACACCACACTAAAGGCTGCGATGATATGGATCCATACATTGCTACTCCCAACATTGACCTTATTGTCCCTATTTTGGCCGATGTCATCAACTGTTCTTTAAGGAATGGCAACGTACCCAATCAAGCAAAAATTGCAATAGTTATTCCGGTTTTTAAAAGGGTAGCAAAGAAAACATAAAACTAATTATCGACCAATTTCAATTTTGCCCTATTTTGATAAGTACCTTGACAAAATTATGCATGTAAGATTAAGCTCCTATATCAATTCCTTACAAATCTTACACCAAACTCAACATCGTTTCCATGCCGGACACTCCTCTTTTATGGCCCTACTGGGTATCGAAGAATTACTTTCTAAAGCTATTGATAACAAAGAATACACTGTGGGTGTCCCGCTGGATTTGGCCAAAGCATTTGACACAGTAAACCATACTATACTGTTAAAAAATGGCACTATGACATAAGGGGTACCCCGATGAGGTGGTGTGAGAGCTATTTCCAAAATTGATCTCAGAGAGTCTTTTGTAATGAACACAACTCTGATTTATAATTAACCCGTGATGGAGTACCCCATAGATCTAACCTTGGACCACTGTTGTTTCTGATTTATATTAACGACCTTGCTTCCAACACCATCTATATGATTGTCACGCGTGAAACTCTACACGATGGCGCTATATAAAAGTCATCGACCGACAGCAGAGGCCTTGGAGGACTATGTATGAAGTTGCCTACTGAAACCTGAGAGGGGAGACATCAATGGGTTTTGCCGGAGGCAGACGGCCTCAATACAGACCGCGAGAAATATGTAAAGGTCAACGGAGCGTCAAGCAACGAAACCCAGCACCTCGAGGCAGACGTTAGAGCCGCCTGCCCCTCTCATCTCTGCGACCCACGAACAAGAAATTCATGAATCAGCTGAAGATCTGGTCTGGACAGGCTTGTTGACACCAATCAAGAATGAGGGACAATTCCGCTACGAACGGCGCGACCTATTATGCGGTATAACGATAATAATGTAATTCGATCCCTGGAACCTATTGCCTGTCTATGACACTAACAAGGCCCAGCCATGACAGCCGCTAGTCAAACATTAACTGTATGCCCTAGTGATTGACGTTATGCTAGGGACATCAAGATCCGACCAACCCGGGTTAGTTATTGTTTCAGCAGGTGATTTGTCGTCCAATAGAGATACGAGCTTTACGTTTGGGAGGGCGAAGGAAATCGTCTCTAGAAGGGTTCTTATAGTGTAGGAAGCGAAGGAACAGGGACTTGTTTCGGAACTGCAGGAGACGTTAGGTCGTTCTGATGATAAGGGTAATCAACGTAGTTGAAGAACCTCGTCTCCAACCTAAACCAGGGAAACATTTAACGGACACTAATAACTCTAGTAAGTGTAGATAGGATGAGTGGTGTGTATATCTATAATTAAATATACATATTAAATCCAGTGTGTCGTGTTGCTGAGCTTGGTGATTGAAGAAAGAACCGGCGGTAATCTCGTCATCTATAAGAAAGAGCTGGCGAGAGTGAAACCCTCGACAATGATATTATTTGCCGATTATACAAATTTGTTTTATTCCCATGCTTCCTATCAGACGCTCATAGACACTTTAAATTTGGAACTTGAAAATGTTGCTGATTGGTTCTCAGCAAATAAGCTTACTCTTAACGTTGAAAACAACCAATTACATACTATTCCAATCACACAAAAAGGCCAAGCCATCTATTTTAAACATTTGTATAAATGGCACCTTGATAAGCCAAGTTGAAAATGCATGATTTTTGGGCGTATACGTAGACCAATTCGTTACATGGAAACCTCATATACACACTATATTTGTAAGAAAATATCAAAAACCATCGGATTTCTTACCAAGTTTGCCTACAAGCTCCCAATTATTATAAGAAAGCAATTGTATTTTACCATGGCATATCCATACATAACTTTTTGTAAACTAATTTGGGCTTCCAATTACGATTCCAGACTTGACAGAATAATTGTATTACAAAAGAAGGTAGTTAGATTTATCAGTGGACTTCCCAGAAATTCCCCATCTTTCGTGACCTTAATCCGCTTAATATCTTCCAGATTAGGAATTTACAGATAGGCCTTTTTATCGATTTACCAAACATCTCTTACCTAGAACATTCCAATATTATTTCTCACTAGGCTCTGAGATTCATTCTCACGATACTAGAGGTACCTCCGGCTATTGAGTTTTGGCTTCTAGACCTAATACATTAAAATTCTCTATTAAGTCCACTGGCCCGCTGAGTTGGAATGCTCTCCCTGCTGCGGGTAGAAACTCCCCTAGCTATAATTCATTTAGGAGCGCTCTTAAACTCTTTCTCTTAAACTCCTCCTCTTTGGATCATCTTTTCAGAGCAGGGCACTGAGTCTATGATTCCAAACCCACCGATTATAGCATTTTCAATTAAATAAAGTTTATCAATTAAATATGAGATTATTTACACTTATTATCTGGTTTTATTTTCTCGCACTTGTAACAGTTTGTCACAATGTTTGTAGCGTATTATTTAAAAATGTGGTGATGAGGATTGAGAGAGGGACTGGAACTCTTTAATTTAAGATTAGTTTAGGTTTTCATTTATCTTCTTTTCCAATCCAGCTTATTGTGATTTAATAGTTTTATTGTTTCTTCCGTAACCATTGTCAAATTCAAGGTTTTTTTACACTCAATGTATCACCTGACGACCAGAATGAGTAATTCGGTAATTTTTTATAGTTTATTCTAGTACCTTTCATCTCGACTCGCCATCTTCGTAGTTTTTGCTTTACCGGGAAATTAGGGGTTCCATTTAGCGGGCTTCAATTCCCTTTGGAACACCTATTGACCATCGATTTTCAATTGTATAATTTTATTGTTTGCTTCATTGAACTGTTTCTATTTATTTGACAATGTACTTCTAATTGCTACAATTTGTCAATGTGGTACGATGGTTTCTATAGATTTGATTTGATTTATTTGAAATGTGAAGATATTTTCAATGACTTTCAATTAGATAATTAACCGCGTCGAGGAAGCCATACATGCGAATCGCCACGAAGACGAAATTCGACGCCAGGGGATGAATCTAATTCCTTAGCTGTTCGTCCAGGTATAGCGGTCATTTTAGCGACGATTCATCGACGAGAGTCCTCCAGCCGCCAGGGCAGCGCTCGGCAATATGAGACCGAAGCAACCGGTCTCAACTGGTTCCGACGCCCGATGAACCGAGAGCAGGGGGTAGAGACGCTTAGGATATTAATGGGTCGACGGTGGAGCAGGAATTTAATCCCCGAGGCCTATGATCTCCTTTGACGCTAAATAACTCTTTAATTTCAACGGACCTCTAAAACGCCATTGACGGTATACTAGAAGTGACTCGGCATTAGTAGTAGAGGGGACATCCCACGAATCAGCGTCGAGGGGTGGGCAAGTGAGGGTTTAGGTGGACCAATGGGACAGCAGGATCGTAGTCCGCATCACATCATCGATGGCGGAGGACGGTGTTCATCTGCTGTAGCAAGTAGGGCTACAGCATATAGTGTCTGGACTTGGAAGAACGTCGGAGGGCCATCAACAATAGGGCGTAGAACATGACGATCTTCGAGAACCAAGTCGACCTCTGTCCAGTTAACTTCTAAGCTACGTGTAGATAGATAGTCGTATATGTGATATCAAGAAGCGTCGTTGTTCGTGTTTGGTGGATGAGAAAACGAACAGTCACGTATCGAGAACGATCGTGACAGTCTGGTCCATTGAAATGGTTCGGGTCATGAAAATTGGACCCATGGACAACTCTGCTGTCTCAATGACAATTATATATATGGCTAGTATTTGCATGTGGGCCAATTCAGCTCCCCACTGGTCCCCAGTCATCTGTGTCAGAAAACTAATGACAAACCTTGTGAGGGACTATACAGGACCATCCACATATTACGTACGTAGCGAGGGGAAGCGGGGTTTCAAATTTCGGCGTTTTTGCGTAAGGGTGCGTATGGCGGGGAGTGGGTCCCGAAAAAAATATGTACGTACGCATATATAATTGTCTAACCCGCCTATATGCAGCCGATAGCTGGTCACCTGGTCTGAACGAGACCACAGGCGGCCTGGGACCACACACACGGTCTGAATGGGACCACAGCAGTCTGGGACCACACACTCAGTGGTATGGGACCACACAAGCCGCCTGAATGTCACCACAGCGGTCTGGGACGACAGGCGGTCTGGGACCATAGGCGGTCTGGGAGTGGACCTCTAGACCTTTAGCGGTCTGGGACCACTAGCGGTCTGGAACCTTTAGCGGTCCTTAAAGGCGCAAGGTCCGCCTGGGTTAGCCGGGGTAGTTAGTTTTAGTACTCTCTACAGCCTTCTTCCGAATACTTCCAGCCATTTGTATACGATGTCCTGGTAGCTGGGTCGGGTGAGAGTGGTTCGCAGGTCAAAGATCCAGTTTTCCCGCGCGCACTTCTGGATGAATTCGTCCTGGAGGCCCACCTGCACAGGCCACTCCAGTAGGAAGTGGCGGACCGTTTCCTGGACGTCACCGCACTCGTCACAACTTCCCGTCGGATGGAGGTTCCACTGCTGCAGCTGGGTGTTGAGAAGGCAGTGACTCAGCCGGAGTCTGGTGATGGCGACTTCCTCCTTCTGGCGCTCGGTTCGATGGCTCGGTAGTTCGAACCCGAGTCGGAGGTGTTCCATTCGGATTGCCATTTGCGAAGGAAGTGGTCCCTGTAGATGTTCCGAGCTTCTTGGTATTCCAGCATCATGGGAAGATCCACCTCGCCGTGACGTAGAGCCTGTTTGCAAAGAGCATCTTCAGTCTCATTTCCCTCGATGCCACGATGACCGGGTATCCAGACGATCGTCACTAGACCCGAATCGTCCGTCCGTTTGTCACGAAGAGTACACATGAGGTCTACAAGCTGCCGTGGACGAGCCTCAGACTGTTGGTTCTCCAGGCTCTGTATTACGCCAAGGCTATCTAAAAGATGACAATATTAGTTGTGTGGGATGTGTACGCCCATTCTACCGCCCTCGCTATCGCCTCCATTTCCGCCGCCAGGACCGACGCGCCATCTGTCAACCGGTAACTTCCATGGTGACCACGTAGAACGAGCATGACGCCCTGCCTGCTGGGCTCCTCGATCCATCCGTGAAAATAGCCACTTGTCCGTCGTAGGTTCGGATGTTGTTTTCGACGTGTATTCTACTTCTGGGAGGATCCTCCGAGTCTCAGATCTTCTCGACCAGAGAAGTGTCTATGACGGGCGGACGTAGTTGCCACGGTGGTTCTCCGCTGTAGGTGAACGCAGAGATGTTAGGCGCTGCGATCTCGTTGTCGATCTGTCGCGCCTTGACATGGATAGGGTCCATGTCGTCTTTCGCCGCCTTTGTCTTCCGTCCGTTGACGACTGTCTGCGTCGGATGGTTTGGTAGATCCACGAAGACTCCAGTGAGGCTGTATTTAGATTGGATGGCTCGTTGTCTGTCGTCTTGGAGTCGGATGATGTGGTCCTGGCAACTCCGCTGTCTTCGGAAGCCAGACTGGAACCTGTTGAAGCGGTGGTTGGATTCCACGTGCCAGGTCAGCCGATCGGTCACCAGTCGCTCCATCAGCTTGCACAAGACTGACGTCAGTGCAATCGGCCGGTAAGAGTTTCCGTCGTGTGCTGGCTTCTGTGGCTTTAGGATAGGGACAACGATGGGGTTTTTCCAGCAGGACGATAGTCGTCCTTGTAGCCACACCGTGTTGTAGAGTTTCAGCAAGGCAAGCAGGCTTGGATGCGAAAGCTGGTGATGTAGGTGATGCTGGTAGGTGATGGTGTCTTCTCCCGGACTTTTGTCCTTCCTACAGCTCAGTAGTGCGATTCTCAGTGTCTGAATGGTGAACGGCTCGTTGAAGGGCTGGTCGTCAGCAGGCAGCTGCCGTCCATGTAGCTCCTCCGTGTGCTCGTCCTCGAAGGCGGATTTACGCTCTTGGAATTCTGCGGTATGGCTGCTGTTGCTGCTGACTTCAGAGAAGCATCTTTCGAGGTGATTCGCTCTCTCCTGGTTTGTCGTGTGGGAGCGTCCGTCCTTCCTGAGTATTGGCATAGCCGGTCTTGATCTTGTTCCGGTAATCTTTCTTATCGTTCCCCAGACTTTTCCTAGCTTTGTCTTGTCATTCAGAGTGGTGCAGTAGTCTCTCCAGGAGGTCTTCTGTGCGTTGTTGATGACCCTCTGGGTGATTCCCTTGATGCGTCGATATTCTTCAGCATCCTCCGGTAGCCTCGTCCTCTGCATCTTCTTGCGGGCCTCAGTGCGCTCTTTGACGTGTTGTGTGCATGCATCAGTCCAGTATGGCACGCTTTTGGACTTCTTCTTAGGTGGAGTCGATCGAGGGATGTGTGGTGTGGCGATCTCCATCAGTGAGTCGAAGTAACTACTGTGACTGGTTTCGACGTCGTCGGTGATGAGTGCGACGGTGAGTTTTTCCCTGCAGTCGTCCTTGAAGGCCATCCATGCCGTTCAGGGAAGCCCCCTAGGGACGAAGGCCTCGTTGACAGGGACTGCTTCCTCGATGATGATGAGGATGATTGAGTGGTCGCTCCCCATGGAGTCGTCAAGGCAAGGACCGTCCAGGTGCATTTCCGTGCCAAGGGCGTCGAGGCCATCGCAAAGTCTAGGTGTCAGGCAGCTCCGGAGGCGTTGTTGACGAAGGTCGGGGCGCCGGTGTTTAGGGTGACGTAGGCGTTGGTCTCGAAGTCATCCTCTAGCCAGCGTCCTCGTGCATCGGTGGATCTGGACCCGAAGAGGGTGCTGTGAGCGTTCAGAATGACTGCCGTCCTCTGTTGAAAGAAACGGGAGTACGTATCCGGTAGCAATGGGTTTCCGGGTTGGTGTGGTCGAAGGTAGACATTGGTGATCTTGGTTTTCTCTGGCAGTTCGTCGAGCGAGATGGTGATCGACTCCGGGACGTCAGACATCTCTAGGTCGATGGTAGGCCTCAGCCAGGTTTCCTGGATACAGATGATCGTCGGCGGTGTCCGCATCACTGAGATGCGGTGCCTCAGCTCCTCTACGTGGCGTCTGAGGCTACAGGCGTCCACTGAAGAATCTGAATATCCGTGTTGGAGGATGTCGGTTGCAGTGGCTGACGCGGCGCTCGAGGCACCAGAGGAAATTGCGTAGGCGGCGGTCACCGCGCCGCACACCCGATCGAGAGGGATGTTGAAGGCAATATGGAATGTACTGGCATGGACCTCGATCAGCTTTTCAGCAGGAATCTTGCCATCGTCGGTTGCCTCCAACGTCCTAACGAGCAGGGTGCAGGCACGAGTGAGAGCATCAAGCACCGCCCTCTGTGCCCTATCGCTAGCGATCATTACCCCCTTCTGGTGCACCTGGTCGCTACCTCATTCTGTTATATTAGGAGCCTGCGCGGTCGGTGGGTCGACCTGCGTCGGTTCACGGTTGGGCGACCATAGGGGCGCGAGCTCGCCGCCGTAGCAATCACCCCGGCGCTCGATGCACCTGCCGTCGTCGTAGTCGTTTTGTTGGCCGCATCCGTCGCCGTCGTCTTGGTTGCCTTGGTCGTTGTCGTCGCTTGTTGCTTTCGAACCGCCCGAAGCGCGTCGCTATACGTTTTGCCCTCCTTGACGCTGATGGTGGTGGCGCTTTTGGTGAGGGTGTTCTTTGGGCAGGTGCTGGACATCGCTGGATGTGGTCCGCCGCAGGCCGCACACTTCGGTTGGCTTTGCTGAGTGCACTCTGTGTGCTTGTGATCACCGGCGCAGATGCCGCATCTCTGGGTCTTCCTACAATACTTGGCCACTTGGCCAAGAGAAAGACAACAGAAGCAGCAAGTAGGTGGCGGTATGTAATCATGCACCTTATAACTTAGGAAGCCTATATTCAGTCGGGCAGGTGCAACTGAACTAGGGGCCAGTTCAATTTTCACCGCCAAGGTCGGTACCTTGACCTTACTCTGGATCTTATGGATCCTTTCGACCTAGATTATAGGTACGTTTTCCAGCTTCTGCAGGCTGTTGTAAATATCCTCATTGTTTCGATCAACAAATACACCTTTTATTACTTTTTGGATATACCTGCCTGTGCCGAACGACTTCACATGACTATAAATAGAAACGACTAATTATAAACTAGAAAAACTCTAAAATGCACACACAAAACTACATAGTTAAATATAAACACAATGGCAAGAAGCTACGAAAATGAATAAAATGAACCTAGACACGTGTAAAACACATGAAACAATATCGCTCACCGTACGAAAGAAGTCTTTGTCTCAGCGAACAAAAGGTCTTTGTCTCAGCGATCACGGTGCGTTTTGTCCGACGACCCCCCTCTCCTGACTTCACCTCACCAACTCCTATGACACACAAGCACTACTATTTATACTATTTCTCCGAGCCCATGGCGGGTGGAGAGGGGACGTAGGCTAAGGTCCAGGGACTTAGGCTAAGGTCCCGGGACGTCAGCTAGGCGACCAAGGCTGGGGGAGAGGGACGGTCCCGGGACTTAGGCCAAGGTCCCTGGACGTCGGCCAAACCCTCAGCAGCAGCAAGCCCTAGTCGGCCATGGAAAAGACGGGCGGCGCCAGCCATACCGTCACAGAACTAAATATGGTTATTGCAGGTGCATACTGGATATTGGAAAAACCATTTCATAAACTATTTTTAAACATTAATAGTTGAACACAACATATTAATTGGATTGTTTTGTAATGATGAGTGTACGGCTTTAGTTTATTATTGATACTTTGGTTATGAAGTTGATAATAATTCGTTTATTTTGTAATCCTATTGTGCCACTGCCTCCGCACCGGGTTGCTATAGGCCGTACATGTCGCTTGTAGCCCATATGGAAGCAGCTGGTCCGTCCCTCAGTGATTCTCCCCATGACACATGGTCCCCAGACTTTATTCTACTCTCAGACAGGAATTTATGAGGGTTCATCTTCAACGGATCCCGCATTGACTCTTTATAACTGGGTCTCATTTTATTCATTAACCTCTCACTCCGTCTGGGCTCATCTACTATTGGTTGGACAGGTGGTACCGGTGGCAAGGCCGCGGTTCTCGTGAGAGAAACAACCGATTCTGACAATCGGTCAGGGCCCGTACTCAAAATCACGGTTTGGGACGTCTTATCTCTATTTGTTACCATCTCCCGGTTCATCACATTTACATTTTCACCCGGTTCATCACATTTACATTGTCATCGGTAGAGGGCATAATTTCAGTTACAGAGATCAATTTATGCATCAAACAAATCATTATTTCTCTCTGTCTCTCGCCTCTTTCTCTGGCCTCTTCTCTGTCTTTGCTTTCCTCCATCCTTCGCCTCTCACCTCGATCTCTCTTCCATTAATTGCATGTGTCGGTCCAACTTTAGCGACATCGAAGAGGATGTGGGTGACCCTTGTTTACTAGCTGGCCGCACCTTCACCTCATTTATACCCAATGTAATATCATCAATAGACTGCGTAGACATTTTACAATTTCTTATTAAAATAACAATCAAAATAAAAGCACAATATTTCACAAAAGTCTTGATAATGAGTCCACAATTTAAACCAGAGCCATCAAGTTTTAATCCTTGGTCTCTATGAGGATTATTCATATATAATAAAAGAACATCTTGGTTCTCACTCAACGCGTCTCTTTTTGTCAGCATCCGTCGATCGTTTCTCCTCCAGATCCGTCCGTCGTTTCTCTTCCGAATTCGTCCATCGCTTCTCTTCCGAGTTTTCTCCTGTTTCTTCACGATCGCTCGTTCGTCCTACTTCTACCTATAATTTCTACCAACTATTCACGGGCTCACTTAACCTTTCGTACTACTTTCATATTACTCGTAATTAAGTGCTCGGAGTCCGACTATACACTTGACAATTTCTGACAGACATTTCTCTTGCAGATATACGTCTAAGCAGCTCAAGTTCTTCTAGTCGACTTGTAAGCTAATGAAGTGTCTCGACTGACTATTACGCCGCATCACTTTAAACGACCTTCACCTCTTCACACGCATCAGTAATCAACTGCCGTACCTCTGGCCTCCTTCCAAGAAAACTATCCCATGTCCAATGTGTGACTGCTAGCAGTCTTCGATCAGTCAGCGCAGTAATAGGCCCATAGATCATGTATAATATACATATCATTTGCTTACATCGATCATAATGTATATATCAGTTTTTTTATACAGCAATATATATTATCAATTCTGTTTCATGACTAAAATAAATATTATATATCTTTCTTATACGTGAAAAAATCCACAATCTTGAATGTCTGGTTTTATTATTATTCCATTGGTTATGTTGATTTGGATTATTGAATAGTGTCTATTATCCTATACTTAAATGATGTACTGTTAATATTGAATATTACTTGTTAACGTTATATAGATAGTTTGACATTGATGTTATGAAATTGTTTTGATGCTTTGTAAATAAGATGGAAAAAACCTTCATGGAAAAAAATGAAAGATGTAAATGAAAAATGTAAGAAAAGAACCGATACGGTCAAAAAAGAGCCTTAAACGATACTCCATTGAATAGAGGATTAGTCCCGAAGGGGTGGTCCGTCATAGTACGCATGTGGGGAGCCTCGGGAGGGGTCCACGAAATGTACGCAGTGCAACAGGGGAGGGGGTCCAGAAATCCGAATGTTTTCCCTACGTAATAGGCCTTTATATATATATATATATATATATATATATATATATATATATATATATATATATATATATGGATGGGCCCTTTTGGGACTTGCTGTTGACTCAGGAATTCATATAGAGCCCTTTCGATGAAACTATAGTCACAGGCACTTCCAACTCCAACGTATCCAAAAACAACAGTCAAACGTTTCGTGAGGAAGCTAGGTTTCAATTAGCGTCCCATGGTGTAGATGCAGCTGGAGATCTGCTCTGTCCACCCATCAAACAGAACAACAAATACCCGTTTATGGCCACACCTCCAGCTACATGCTGGAGGCCCTTCACTAGGTCCTTGTGGACCAATATATGGGGCGCGGTGGCGTAGTGGGAATATGGGATGATCGGTGTCTTGATTAATTGCGTCTGGAGGATCGCAGGTTCGAACCCACCCTACGAGTCATTGCGTAGCGACCTTGGACAAGGTGCTCACCCATAATTGTCTGTGATGAAGGCAACGGGAAACCATCTCACTCATTTCATCCCCGGGTGGCGTTGAGCCAATGGACCTGCCTTCGGGCAGAACACTCATCATCATCTCAGACGCAATACTTATAAGAATGTGCAATACTATTATATCCAAGCTAGGATATTATATCTATGTTCAGACAATACTTATAAGAATGTGCAATACTAGCTATGTTATATATATTATATCCAAGCTAGGATATTATATCTATGTTCAGACATGATGCGTGGCAGCTTTCTGGACGGGAGATCACGCTTTTATTATATCAAGATTGCAGTTTCAAGACGGTATAAGGTTGCATACGAATAAATTATATTGATGACTCTAATTTAAAGGTTCTTCTCAATTTTCAAGTTATGAGCTAAATTGTGTGCATTTTATTAATGACTATTGATGATAAATAAAGCAACGTTGCATCCCATCTCACAAACTACGCAACGATTAGATATGTTATAGTGTGCTGGTGCAGAATTCTTATGGGATTGCGAAAGTGGTCGAATTTTGACTCAAAGACGAACTTATCATATCAAGCTCTTAGCAAATCTAGTTTTATATAAATGTGAAGTAAGAGGCTTGTTACGTTAGAGGCTGCTGATATTTGAAGGGTGCCTGCTAAACGCGCAGAATAACGGTACGAGCTGCAAATTTGTTCAGTGTATGTGAAAACTCAGTAAGTAGCCAATATTTGCGTCTTGGGATCCGCGTGCTAACCTCGTTCTATTCTATTATATTCTATTTACGGATTTATAAATAGGCTTGCAACCGTTCCGGAATGGCCGGGACAGTCCCGGAATTGACACAAGCCGTTCCATGTCCCGGGCAATGCTTATTTTTGTCCCGGAATCCAGGAATATGTAGTCAGTGGTTCTTAAAGTGGTGGTCCACGGACCAGTGGTGGTCCACGAAGCTCTGGTCAGTGGTCCGCGAAAATGTTTGGTAAAACAAATGATTTTTACACTAATTTTACACAAATTTAACATTTATTTAATTTTAAAATAAATTATTTAACAATACAACACAATCTAAATTAAAAACTAAAACATGTGAGTACGACACAAACTCATAAAGGCATAAGCGTCGTCTGGCACTGGCCACTGTGAACAGATCAATGCAGAAGATTGTGGTGGATCATCATCATGAGAAACAACAGATACGATATGTTCCCATAATTTTCCTAAGCAAGCGACAGTGAAAAAATCTCTGAGAATGAAGTGGCATTGCTGACTGTTAGGGTAAAGAATGAGTTTGACAACTCTGTTACCTAAATTTAAAGAATAGGCTTGTGCCCACTTCCTTGATGAGAAAGATATTCATGCTGGAAAAGCATGAAAAAAGAGTGGATAAACTATCCATTTATCGCTTATGAAGACAATCAACTTAATAGGACATAACCGAGTAGACAATTTCCACCGAGTACCGAATCCGAGTATTTGGATGAACTGTTTGCCGGATCCAGGTACGAACCGAATAGTAGCGGCTAATCTGGCAACGATTACCATTCGTAGGCAAAACATAGTTAACCTGCCATGTGCACAGTTACGGAGAACTATCTATAGTCAATGCAGAGTCTATAGCAATATCCTTCATGTAGCATATTGTCGCACTCTAGGCTATAGCTATTTATTTATTATTTAATAACTTTTGCAAAAATGTAAAACCTTGTTATAAAATTTGAAATATGAAGTTATCAATGACGTCTTTACTCTCTAGAGTTTACCAGAAAGTGGATGGAGCCAATTCAAGCAGGAAAATTACTGATTTGGTTGCCACCTGGGGAATACATACAACAAAAATTAAAATATATAAATTAACATGATCATTATTTTAAAGAAAATTCAATGGAATGTTAAGTTCTTGTTTAATTAATCAATAGCTTATAAGTAAGTCCATTAGTCCTTAATGTATTAGATGAAAAAAAATTATTTTTATCCAAAAAAGTTATGTTTATCAAAAAAAGTTGTTTTTGGCTATTTGCGGGTGTAATATTTGCCGAGGCGAATACTTCCAAATAGTCCAATATTCGGCCGAGGCGAATGTTCAAGGCGATTTCTGGTTATGCCCTACAACTTAACCCAAATCTTGATGATAAACGTATTGAATTAGCAAATGATAATGGTTTGAAAGTGATTTTTGAGAAAAAGTGAGTCATTGTGTGCATTTTGGATCACTGTCTGTTCTGAATATCCTGAACTAGTGGAATGAGGCCTGACATCTTTGATTCCTTCAGATGTGAGAAGGGACATTCTTCAATGACACTAAAAAAAATTTAAAACAGGTATTTTTGAATGTTCGTAGTTCCTTGCGAATCGCCTTGACTGCCTCGCATTGATTTGCTTGTTAGCATTATCATTAATTATGATTACTGCTACTGTTTATTTTTGAATTTTATGTAAATTTATTAGTTTGCTGTGCAGTTTGTAAAATCAATAAATTTTTTTATTTTATACATGAACAATTTAAAACTGTCATTAATTTTGTAATACTTTGTTGTTGTGACAATGGTACAGCCTAATAAATTTTTTCGGCAATAATGTTCATGCAAATAACTTCTTCATTTTCTTGTAATATACTTACATAATCACAACTTCAAATGATATTAACAATTTAGTCTTATTACATTTCAACAACAATAATTATTAAATCAAACTGGGGAAGCTTACAATGCTCCCCAGACTCCCTGATCATGGGGTATTCGCACCTTTGGCACTCGTTTGTCCACTTAGACTTCGCTACATAGGCCTACACCAACGTGTTCTCACGTTTGGTGTTAGTGGACGCAAATTATAAAAACTCATTGCTGGTCCCTGGCGTCAAAAAGTTTAAGAATCACTGGGCTAAGTAACTATGCAAAAGATTATGCGATTATTCAAAAGCAACCTCAGTAATACTGTAATGCAACATCCTATTTCTCAATGTTCATGATCATCGCTGTTTTCGGGACAAGGAGCGTACTTATTGGGAGGCGAAGATCGTTGTCCGCGTTTATGGGCTAACTCTACCCACCAGTTTTCTACCCTACTGACTACATACTGTCTACCATGGTTTCCATTACCAGTGCTGAGCTAGGCCACTTCATTCTCACTCTCCACCAAAATACTGCAGTATGCAAACCTGACTCTCTACCGACATTTCTGCAAAGTTTATCAACATTCTAGGCTCACTTTCGTTTCTCACCCTTCGCCAACTGATCTATCCAGGATGGA
This sequence comes from Bimastos eiseni, assembly GCA_959347315.1. Lineage (NCBI taxonomy): Eukaryota > Metazoa > Annelida > Clitellata > Crassiclitellata > Lumbricidae > Bimastos > Bimastos eiseni. The sequence continues at coordinate 40,843,768 of OY365807.1, read as the reverse complement.
GTACTGGTTCCTATCCTCAAGCGGAGTGAATTTGATTCATCTGATCTTGTCAATTTCTACCGATTGCAAATGTTACATGTATCTCGAAAACAACATCGAAACAATTGTTGCCTTCAAGCTCACTGTTTATTTAGAGTTAAATAAGTTGCTACCGGAATGTCAATCTGGTTTCGGAAAGGTCACTCCACTGAGAGAGACGCTGTTACTCCGTCTCCTTTCCAACATTTTTGGGGCTATGGATTATTAACAGTGCACTCTAGTGGCCCTATTTGACATCAGTGTCGCTTTTCACACATTTTGATCATGCTATTTTGCTTAATAAGTGGAAAAAGATTTCGTTTGGCCTGTTTGGTAACTTTCTCAGCTGGTTGACATCGTTCGCTAGGGAGCTCTTCATTTGTTTTGTCCATGGGTCCTCCAGGTCGACGTGAGCCCATGCCCCATATGGTCTTCCTCAGGGCTCTGTGCGGTGTCCATTTCTGCACGTCATCCACTCTTTTTAAATTGTTTCTGTCCTTAATGCCATTGCTGTGCGGGGTCACCTTTACCCTTATGATGTTCGAGCATACTTACGCTGCATTGCTTCTAATGCCTCTGCTACTGTTTGGACAATGGACTCTTGCTGCACTCCAGGCTTGGATGTCGACAAACCGAACCCATCAAAAACTTTTGTTTCATAAGCCTAGCAGAAGAATGCAGTTTGTTTATATATGATGCCATCTGGTACCTTTAATTTTTGATTGGATATAAACAATGAACTGCATAAATCATTCATTTGCCATTTATCACAGTGGAAACTGGGAAATGGCCCGGAATGGGCTTGTTCAGATTTGGCAACCCTATTTATAAAGCGCCTCTCACAATACAACCTAATCAGAGGCGCTCCCAGTGCGAAAAATAACGCTATAGAAAAGAAAGTCTTAAGGGAAAGAGCAAACAGTTGTGCTACTAGATAAGATTGCAGCACAAGTTACATCAGGAAGACTGTTCCATAGCATAAGGCCAACAGAGGCATAGGCACGATGCTGAGCTGTGGCAGTTCTAGACCGAGGTACTAGAAGGTCCTGATGGTCTAAAGAGCTGAGAGGACGTCCAGAGTTAGCCGAGATAGCCTGATAAGATAACAAAGATTGCGTGGAGCTTGACCCAGAAACGTTTGCATATAAGAAAGAGAATTTTGGACTGAATCCTATCAGTTAGGGGAAGCCAATGAAGATGTTGAGTCATGAAAGTAGAGAAATGTGAGAAACGAGGAAGACGAGCAATCAAGCAAGCAGCTGTGTTGAGTAAAGACTGGAAAGTAGTAAGGCAGAGTTTTGGTAGGCTGATGATTAATGAGTTACAGTAGAGCTCTACCGATTAATCTTCCTGCCGATTAATCGAGCCGATTATTGAGATATCGGCAATATCGGATATCGGCAAGATAATCGGCGCTGATATTAAAAATTATTTTTTTTAAATATTATTTTCACTCTAAAAAAGCAAAATGACGACAGCAACATCACTGGGTCTGTGAAGGACGGCATTTTGTTCTGTTCCCATATCGTGTCCTCGAGCCAATATCTTCTTCAGACCAGTGGTGAGACCACCCACTGTGCGAGTATAGACCGTGGGAATGTGTCAATATTGGTCTTGTGCAGAGTGAGTCATAGTGCCTGCTTAAGGGCCAAGGAATGGCTGGCCAATTCGAGCCAAGGAAATGGCTGGCCAATCCAACAGAGAAACCGATGAATTGTACATCGTGGAGGCATGCCTAATGAATACATGCTAGCTGCCGATCGCCTGAGAGGCTGAGACTAGATGGGTGGCTGTGAATAGGCCAACCGTTTCTTGGCTGTTAATTACCCTGGGCACAGTTTGATGTCGGGCGGTGTGTGTAATCCGTTTGGCCTGCCTAGGATTAGTCCCCAACTACATGCATACATCTCCTACGGAGCAAGTGTTTGCTTGTATCACAACAATAGTCAGTAGCAGTAGGTCTATCTTTTGGAACCGGACATCTTGGGAAACACAATGAAATAATCGGCAAAATAATCGGCTAAATAATCGACAAGATAATCGGGTAAATAATCGAGTATCGGCAAATGAATAATTGGCAATAATCAGTATCGGCATAATCGGCAAAAACTGAGATCGGTACAGCTCTAAGTTACAGTAGTCAATGCGGGAACAGATGAAGGCATGAGCCATGGTTAAAAGAATTGTTGAGGACACAGATCGTCGGATAGCATGTAGTCGCCGCAAATGATAAGAGCTGGAGATATGTGCAGAGAAAGTCCAGAGTCCTACTGTCCAGAGTAACACCCAGATTGCGAATATTTGTCGAAAAGTAAACTTAGGGAACTTCTTTGCAAGTAAAGAAGTGTGATCAAGTTTAAGCAGCTGCTGACGGGTGCCCAACCTGATCAATTGAGCCTTGGGAAGAGTATAGTTAAAGACCATTTGAGGACATCCAACAGTTTAGGTCAGCAAAGAGAGATTCAATAGATTGGGAAAGAGCAAGCTGGATGGAAGAGGAACCATGTACATAGGCCTGAACATCATCATCAATCGTGTTCGTTGGACCCACTTGGGTTTCTATATCTATATGTATTGCAACAGTTGATTTAAATGATGCAATGCGTGCCTACACTGGTCAGTTGAACTTGGCTGTCTGGAACGGTTTGGTCTTTAGCGCTTTCTTTCTGCATAAATTTGCTATTAAATTTTGCAGTTTGGATGAATGCTCTTCAAGAAATCTTCTAAGAGGAACTCCTGGTCCAACCTCTGCCATATAAGACAGATTTAAGAGTGCTCATATGCTTCACACACCTCTCCACAGTATAAACCAATTGAAGGCTAATTGCATGCTGTTCAATTAGGTCTAAAAAATAATATCGGATAAATTTTTCGTTGTTATTGCAAAGAGTTTATGAGGCCTTTGTTTCTACTTCACAACCAATTTCTTGGGAATAGCCGTTTTTTCAGTGGGTAAATTTCAAGTTTGGATTGTTGTCAAATTGTTGTGCCAATCACAGTAATACGAAAGAATACGTTCCCCTACTATGAAATAGAGTGCTGTTACCTACCCAGCCACATCCCATTGTGCAAAGCACTCCATAGGTAAGTAAAGAAACTGCCTCATTTAAGAAAACAAATCAAAACGGAACTGAACAAAGGTTGCAAGAATTTTTTAAGGTTTCGTCAAATTAAAAGAATTATTTTCTGAAATTGTGTCAAAGTCGTTTTGCACCTGTAAAGGACTAGTTAATCTTGCAAAAATGACATTTTATAATGCTGTGGTTATAGGAAGTGTGATGATTTGATGCTTGTGGTAATTTATTTTATTAATATTGCACTAGCTATAAAGTTTGTCTCTTTTAATACAATTTAAAATATGTTTTAAAATGCTGCGGTCATAGGAAGTGTGATGATTTAAAGTATTCAAGTATTCAAACTATGAAGTTTGTCTTTATAAATACATTAGCTGAAACAGTTTATGTTGATGTTCTTTACTTAGTCACTAAGTGCATTGCATTATGGGGTCTATTTGAGTGCATTCAGGGTTGCCATATTGTTTGCTGTAGGGAAACATATTCTTCTGGATTACCCATTCACATATTGAGCAATATGGAAGAGAATAGAGTGACTTAAGGCATGGAGAATTTCCTTTCGTTCATTCATTCAAATCATTCAAGTTACCTAGAAGCTTTTACTTACTTTTCTGAAAGGTGCCAACAATTATATGATTTTATAACATTGATTGTAAAATGTGGGTCACAACTTAGGTACAATTTTAACAGTGTACCATAATCTGTTCACAGGAAAAAGAGGTTCATTTATGTCCATGCTCATGAGTTTTATGAGGGATATCTGTATATTGTATTTTGTTACTGTATGACCTGCACACATATATGACCTGTGCACTTATATAACCTGAAGAAATATATTTAGAACAACATGTGAAAGTTTGGTTAAGCTTGCACAATGAATTCATATATACCCTCAGGCGAGCATGGACCACATTGGGCTCGTGTTTGCCCATATCTTAAAATGTAGTAATCGGTACACAATTTATTTGTACAGCTTTCTCATTAAGCTGAATGGAAATGTGGATTTCATCTGTTGTCAATACCATTATTATACATGCAATGGTGTGCTGTTTTGTTTGTCTATTGGATGCAAATGAATGTCTCCCTGAGAGTGCATAGGATGCAATGTATGTGCTGCTACAAATATATGCTCAACTGTAACATTTACTTGTAATTGTTAATGTAAAACCCCTCCTCTAAAAATTCTTGTAGTCAATGAGAATATTTGCCCGTCAACTTTCCTTAGTTGACACATGGTCCGACACCAGTGCCAGCCAGAGAAGAGTGTGCTCATATTTCATGAATATATATGGCATAGCACTGGTTTCTTCAGGTAGTTCAGTTTGCATTCTTGTTGGCACTATGAAAATGTAAGATTCTGCTAAATACAGAAAAATGTGAACTGAACTTTTCAATTGCAATCTTGAGGAGAATATTTGCTTTAGTTTTAAGCTGTCACATTTGCATCGGTTTTTAATTAGGAATAAATGCATTTGTTTTGTGATGTAAAGGTTGCACTTTATATTCATAATAAATTCAATAGAATTGGTTTTACATTAGTGCTTTGTGGGATGTGTAGGACTCAAAGATGTAATCCACTTGTTTTGTGGAAATAACTGAACAATTAGTAGACACATATATGCTGGTAATTTCTAACTATGTAAGTTCTCTTTTGTATCAGTGATGATGATAAGCTCATGTGCATTATTATTAGTAATTCCTAACGTTTCTTTGCTGTGGGCGTCATAGTTTTGTTTTTCTTTAATGGTTTTATCACATTTAATTGATGGGATAGAATCCCAGAGCAGCAGATATATTAAAGTTAAATTAGCAGTTATGGTTGCAGCAGTTGCTGTGCTCAGTTCAACAATTGACCAAATAAAACTAGAAGTTGGCATACAGAAGTCGAAATTGATTATGTTTATGGTTGTGTGTGATATGTTACAAGTTAAATGAAAAGGTTTTGCTTAGTTTTTGATGTGGACGTTGGTTTATCTTTCCTTTTGCATCTGTGCTGTCATCTCCAGTTGTGGGTGTGTCTAATGAACCTTGGTGTGTAAATAAATTATAATTAGAGCGAGTATGTTGAAATTTTAAGCTGTTTGCAGTTATGTGTGCAATGCTGCATGTTTGCATATAGGCATGTAAGTATGTATATGGTAGGTATGCATATAGGTATGTATGTATGTATGTATATAGGTATGTATATATGTATGTATGTATGTATACATGTATGTTTGCAGCCCATAACGTTCAGTGTGCGTTGAGCGAGCGGGTTCGACCCTCTTCCGGGGAGTCACTGTGTAGGGACCTTGAACAATTCCTTCACGCACAATTGCTCTGCAGTACAACTGCAATTGCGCCGTCGAGGCGTGTGTGTGCACTTCTCCGCAAAAAATGTTGGAAGAAGGGCGGTATCAAATTTAAAATTCAAAATTTTCAAAATCAAAGTATCGGTAATAAATAATTATATACATATAAACATCCACATAAATACTTTAATTGTGTAATGTCCAGGGGGTAATGTCCTAGGGATGGGTTAATGTCCAGGGGGTAATGTCCTGTCCTACGAGGGTAATGTCCGGGGGTAATATCTGGGGGTAATGTCCTAGATCCTAATCTGTTTATGGAGGATGTTGTGAAGCTGCCATGGGAATGTGAGCTTTTTTTCAGATTTATATTCTGTTATAGAATTCATAACGACACATGAAGCGTCATTGGCTGTTTTCAGGTGCTTTCCACTCTTGAACTTCTCAGATCTGGAGAAACTTGCTTTTTCAAGTTATTGTATGATGTTTAGGAATGAACCAAAACTCGGCTTGGCTGAGTTTTTATAGTACTCTGCATAAACTTGGATTTGGACAAACAATGGGTCCTAGTTTTAATAAAATTTAGCCTTCTGATTTTTCTGTTATGAAGACAAAAAGCAGATTGTGTTAGTTACAAAACGACTATCGACCTAAATAGAGCATGTTGTGAAAACGACAATCGGATTATTTTATTTACAGAATGAAAGCGTCCTAGCTAAAAACACAAATTCTTGTACTATTGGTTATTACTAGTTACTGCTTCCTAGTGTAAACTGAGGCAAATCCAAAAGATACCTATAAAAACTTTGCAAATTGCCAAGCTAAAAATCAAGAGAATGAAACTTTCTTTTAACAATAATATTAACTTGGACTCAGTACAATTCAACTCGTAAAACTTAGACTCTGCAGAAAATTGACACTCTGTTCATCCCTAATAATGTTACAATGTTCACTGATTGGAAGTGAAAGATGCTCAAAGCTGTCATGAATCACGATTACAATGTCTGGATCAAAGTATGCCGAAAAGGATCCTGTGTCAGGGAAATCATACTTGACAGTTGATTTTGAGATGAACTCTTGAAATTGACTTCCATTTATGTCTATTAGGAAAGATATACTGGAAAATTTTTCAGGCTGATAAAGACTTCAGCAGTTCTACTTTAGATACAGGAAAGAAGCAGCTCGTTGTAAAATGCTGCACATAGATTCAGCAGATTTTTTTTAGATTTTGAGTATAGAACTTTCCAGCAGCATGAAAAGGATCTTCAAAGTTCATGCTGTGATTGGGAGTGTTCATAACGATGATATTCAGTCTCAAGTGATGACAATTTAGCAGCATATTTTTTATTGTGCTGTCCTTGTACTGTTTGCCCACAAGGTTGAAACTGCAACTGCCAAAGAAATGCAGGCGTTTCATTGGTAACTGGCATTTGTCAGTCATGCCTCTGAACTTCAGAAAGTGGCAATTCGTGTTTTGTCTCGAGTGGCATCAGCGTCAGCACGTAAAAGAAGTTGGTCAACATCTAAATTAATTCACGTAGCGAAGAGAAATCAACAAGTTGCAAGAAAGTATGAAACGTCGTTGTCTTTGTGATTGACTGATGAACTGGCTGACACAGTTTCAATCGAAGAAATTGTTGCAGATGAGGCTTATAATAAGCCTAAGTCTCATGACAGACTATTCTGTCCAGCCGCCATAGTTATTAAGTTCTTAAATAAATCAGAACTTTGGGTACAATTTTTTTATTAGGTACACTAAATACTTGTGAAGTTTAGTATTTTTTAGTCTTAATTGTGTTTGTTTATGCATGGACTTCTATTGGCGATATAAGTTTGAAAAGATTTCAAATATTTCTGATGTTTTTTATATGTAAATTTCTTATTAAACCAAACTCGTAAAAACTGAATTGATTGTTGTAGATTAATGTTATTTAGTGTTTAGTACTGTTTAAGTACTAATAAAGTTTTTGTTTGCTAATCATTTAAAATTAAATTGTGTAAACAATCTTTTTCATTTTGAAATGGAGTGCAAGATATTGCAGAGTCAAATTATTTTCTTCTTTTCTTTTTTTCTTTTATTTTTCATGCTTATATTTAAGTCATTGTGAGAGATTGGTGCATCCCATGTGGAGTAACGAACTAATGAGTAACACAGATGACAAATTTAAAAACCTCTGACTCAGCCATGATGAAGTTTGTTTTCACAGATAAATTCTCGTTTCGAGTTCTTTCATCAGACCATTCAATGTCCAGAAGTGATTTTTTTATGAAGCGATGAGGTTCTTTCAAGATTTCATGTTGTGATTAAGTCATTTTATTCATGTTTTCATTGGGTGATTTGATTTTTGATGAAGTCATCTCAAGGTTTCATGCTGTGATTAAGTCATTTTATTCATGTTTTCATTGGGTGATTTGATTTTTGATGAAGTGATGAAGTCATCTCGAGATTTCATGCTGTGATTAAGTGATTTTATTCATGTTTTCATTGGGTGATTTGATTTTCGATGAAGTGATGAAGTCATCTCAAGATTTCATGCTGTGATTGAGTGTGTTCATAATGTCTCTCTTTAAACATGTGTATTATGGTTGTTAGAAATGTGTGATGAATTACCTTTTGTCTAGGACAGCTGCAAACACATGTTTCATGTTGAACCAAACCTAAAAATACTTTATTTAAATGAGGTTTTGGTTTTCTAATCTACATCTTTGCCAACTATAACATACATAGTTAAAGAGTGGTATTCAGAGTTTGTTAAGAAGATAAAGATATTCAAGCTTAGTAATTATATTTTCTTCCTCATCTAATTTTTCTGATAACATCAAAGCTTCTTTTTACCATACAGTTTGGATTTTCAACTCTTATTTTGTGTAATTTTTATGCCATCATTTGCATGAGTGTGTCAATGCTGTATTTCAAAATTCACATTGTTTTGCAATAAAAAATGAGATTGAAAAGTGGTTAATTATTTAAGAATTTTGGGTTTAATTAATTGTCTATTTTTATTAAAAATTGAAACTCTTTGATGCAGCCAAAGTTATTAAGACTGTTATCAGTATTAGGAAAGGCAGCATTATTTTCCTGTTTGATGATGAACAGTTGCTTAATCGACACAGAGAGGCAGAGTATGAAGTACTAGTAGCTTCATTTTCCTGGCCTGTGTAGGCACTGTTGTAGAGTTGTAGCATCTGTGTTGTGTACAACTGTTGTATACAACTTTTGTGTACAACTGTTGTATACAACTTTTGTGTACAACTGTTGTTCAAACCCTCTGTGAAGGCCATTAAAAGAATAATCCTGCTGAATCTTATGATCTTGCTGATCATTGGTTGCCATTGTTGCTGTTGCTTGTGCTGCCTCTCGACTGATGGCATCTGATGGATTTTGCTGCTGCCTGAGCAGTCCTGCAGTGCATGCTGACGTCGGCAACCTTCTTTGGTTCCTATTTATCTTCTAATGCTTGTATTATCCATAGGTCGGGGTAGTGGAGGTTACTCCAGTTGCCAACTATTTCTGTGCAGACTCATGGGCTGGCTGTGCAGACTCATGGCTAGGCAGGCTAGGCAGCCTAGAGGCCTTTGTGTTATTGCGTTGGTGTTGGTTAATATATCGGCTGGGGTCTAGGTGGAGAGTCTGTCTGTCCGTCTCTCTGTTTTGGGTTGGGAATGTTTCGAAGCAAACTGGCGTGCTCTCTCAAATGAACCAAGGCTCTTCACTTTCTCAGTATGTATATTTATGTATACCTTGAAATTTTGTTCTGTTTGGTTTTTATATGTTTAACTTGATAATGTTGATTAATCTATGTGGAAATGAGCAGTAATTGTAATGGTTGCATATTTGATTTTCTTTGACTTTGATAGCAAGTTGGCTGTTTCTGCATTAAAACGTGTGCAAATTATACATTTTAGTGCCTGATGCTAGTAATGCACATGACTAGTACTACACTAAAATGTAGAATTTGTCTAGAGTGGCATATGTGTCAAAGCTTTATTTAAGGACATTTAGGGAGGTTTTCACATGTAGTTGACGTGTGTCTTCACTGGTAAACCCTTTGTGTGTAACAGGTGCCAAAACTTATCATGCACCAAATACGTTTTATGGCCATTTGAAAATGTACCTCTTTACCTTGAAAATGTACCTCTTTACAAGGGCTGTAGTTGTGATCGGTTCTGAGTAGTTATCTTGAAGAGGTACTATGAAATTTTTTTAATGCAGGTATGAATGAAGTAGCAAATGAATGAATTAGCTGACAATGAACAACTGGTCAGAGCATTGAGAGCAACCCTGTGCTGCAGTAATTGTTGAGATGCTGGGTGACAGGCCATGTGTAGTATAGGCAGCATACTAGTCTGAGTCATGTTTTGACTGCTCAGGCAGATAGTCAATTGAAATGTGGGTGTGTCTGTTTGCTGTCTGGGTGTTGAGATGTTTCACATAATCTCACAGGGCACTTATATAAATAATTTATAGTATTAACTCCTGCATGAGGATATAGCCGAGAACATGTGACTCCATTCGGGAGAGAAACAGTCAAAGGCACATTATACAGTTCAGACATACATACATGCATATATACATATATACATACATACATACATAGACGCCTTTTGTGCCTAGCATTGTGATTGTGTGTCAGGTCTAAAATAGTTATACTTTTCTGATGTTGTGTATTTGCCATATTCCTTGCAAATGTATGAATGGCTTTGCTTTGCTTATATGCATTTGTTATGAATTTAAGGCCCACTGGGAACATGCTTAACCAGTAACTGAATGTATGGCAAATTAGTTGTTGAGAAAAGAAGCCAATTTTGCTCCAATGGTTGAAGTCTTGTATAGTGGACAATTTCTTGTATTTCCTTCCATGTGCAATCATGCATGTCTTCTTGCTCTCATTGCCATTCATTTCTTGACTTTCCCTGTCCGTTACCTCCCACGTTCGCACTTCTTTTGGTGCAATGCAGCAGAAGGCTGGAATGAAGTAGTAAAATCTGGAGATGTTCAATGCAGTCAGAGGTTAACATACAGTATAATAGAGAAACCTTTGTGAGACCCAGACAAGTGCCACTGATATTATCACGCATATCTTTAATATGAATTTGTATGGACAAGCCTTGCCAAAAGTGATAGGACCAACTCACTGGCATACTTGCTGAATTCATTGAGCATAGCTAGATGAATGGCCACTGGCCACCTATATTTGTCATTGGCATGCAGCATACAATCTGAAGTACATTGCACACTGATATATGTGACGGCACTCTAGTAGCATCGTTCTGTTGATCTGCAAAGCTCCACCTTCATAGATTGATTTTGTTCATATGCACATAAGCATATGAACATTTATATAACACTTGTAGGAGTTACTCAGTCATTTATACAAGATGGAATATAGATTGACCAAAAAGGAGCTGCATAAATGTTTTATACACTCATTTGGTATGCTTATGCATACATACATACATATATGCATACATACATACAATGTCATACATACATACATACAAGAACTTATGTCAGCAATTTATTTGGTAAAATGCGATGCTCAAGAGGACTACGTGCATACATACTGATAGACGATACACAGAGTGTACATACATAATATCTATGGTGCAATGCAGCAGATAACTGGATTGAAGCAGTTTATGCAATATTGTTTAGAGAGAGAACTCTATGCGATTGTCAGAGGTCAACAGACTGTAAGCTAGCAATAACCTCGTGCCATCTTGAGACATAGATGAATGCCGTATATATTTTTAATGGATGCACACATCTATATATGCAGTCATACGACTGAGCTGTTTCAGTAGCACATACACAGGTGATGAGTCATTTGCCCAAAGGCAGGGAATAAAGAGTTGTGCAACGAGCCAAACCATGGCTACATGCAACATTTTAAGACGGACCTTCAGTGATTTGGTGTGTTGATGAAGTTGCACTTACTGTCTTGACAGTATTATGATGCTAATTACAGTTATGATTAGCTAAATTATAAAGATACTGATATTTATGAGGATGCTGTGGTGATGATAGTTACCATGAGATTACTGATATGGATGACTGTTGAATGTAATAGTGACGGCAATAATGATGTTATTGGTAATTACAAGGAATGAGCTGTTGATGACAATGATAATTGTCTTGGTTTTTTACATTGTTAATTGTTCTTGTTTTCTGTTTCTTTGCAGTGTGCTCATTGTGTTGTTTGCTTTGTGAAAGCAGTCAACGAGTAGAGCAATTTTCTCTTCAAGAGCCAGTGGTTTTTAACGAGGGAGCCGACCACTGCCACCATGGTGCGTCCGTCGCAACTCACTCCGATGCAGCGGCTTCTTCTTGCCATCTCTCTTCCAATCACACTCGTCTTTCTGTACTTCCTATTCCGGAAAAATGACGGTAAGTCTTCTGATGGCCATCTTTCGTCTGCATGATTCTTCTCTTGCAATTCTTTTACTGTATTTGCTGATAAGTTGACCTCTGTTTTTACTGGAATTGCTAATTATGGAGGTGCCTCACTCATTTCTTAGACTCACTGAGTGTTGTGTGCTGTTGTATTAGACCAACGTTCTGTACTTGTCTGTGATTTTCCTGTCTATTTTGTAATTGCTTGTTATGTTTATGTTGAGAGTGCACATTTTTTTAATGTTCATATTATGGTGTGCCCGCATTGCGTTTGCAAGCGGTTCAATAAAGCACATACTTACTTTTTAATACGACATTGAGACATGCACAGACAAGTCATCTTTGGTTATATGTTTGTGTTTACTTCCATATTTGGATTTGCATTTAGTCTGTCGTTGTCTCCAGTGTTCACATTGAAATTGCCTCTGTGTCTAATTGTGGTTTCTATCACTGTATGTGATGTTCATGTTTCTTCTTGTCTTGCTGTCTGTTTTCTTATACACATGTCTAATGTCTATGGTATTCTAGAAGTTGTGATGAATTGTAATCAATTGGAAATCAATCCAAGTGACCAGTTTCAGTTGTCTATTTATTGGAATGCCAAACATTGTTGAGTCTATGAAACAGGCTTTGCAGCACAGAACAAGACTCTAAGCATTATTATGTTACATATGTTAATGAGGACATATAATGGTTGTTCAGTTTGTCAGATGCATACTTTGCTCAGTGTAAGCTATTGATTCAAGTACATAATTATGTATTTAAAACAGACTGTGATATGCTTGATGGAGAGTATAAGCAAACATTGAACAAGACCTCAAGTGTGAAAAGACGAGAATGGCGTTAGATGTGACGAAGATTGAAAGGCTGGGTGATTATTAGATAGCAGGGTGATTATTCAATAGCACCTATTGCTACAAAATTGCTGGCATCAAGAAATATTGTCATGTAGTATGTATCGATTGGAATTCATTGACTAATGAAGCCAGCAAGTTAATCACAACGCAAATGGTGTCATGCGAGTCTGAGCTAAGCTCAATTAGTGGGATGATATAAGCAATTAGTGGGATGGTGAAAGCAATAGTGGGATGATGACAAGCATTGTATAAGTGAAAGAAAGACGTTTACTGTAAAGGTCATTACAGATTCGGGAGCGTGCTGGGAATTCTCTCACTATTTCTACTAGCATCATAAAGATTTGCCTAAACACAATTATCCATGGCCTTGAAGATTATTTACATTTGTGTATTTGTCAGTGAAAGATACAGGTAGACTGCTGCTTTGAATATGTTGTCTAAATTAAGTTCACATCACAAGTGTTTTGATTTAAGTTGTCATCTGCTTAGAGCCTCTAGCTCAAGAGCCTTCGAGTTTGTTGGTTCAAGAATAATTACTTTGTTGGCCCTCTGTGTCAAAAAAGCAGGACATCACTGGCCTTGAGCATGAATATAGCAGCTGCATCTAATTTTGGGGTGTGATATTTGTTTTCTTGTACTGGCCTTGTCAGAAGCAATGGTTCATCCAACTTGAAATAGCTTTCTAAGCAAATTTCATGCTTACACTGTAACGTTACCTGATATGTAGCATTATTACCCTTGGAGTTAAATTGACCAAAATCCAAAAAATTAATTGGTGGAAACTATACACAAGGGATAAAAATATCTGGCATGCAGAGAATTAAAGCAATCACATCAATTAAGGGGCTTTATAAAAGTTTTCTGAAAGAAGGACTAAGTAAATTGCAAAATGCTGTACTGTTTTAAGGCCACAGACAGGACAGGACAGGGAGATAGTTGAATGGTAGAAGATCAGAAGGATATGGGTTCGATACCTGCTAGCCCCATAAGGTTGACTTGGCCTTCTACTCCTAGGGGTGACTGTAAAATGAGCGGCAGAACAGATGGGCATCTTGCAGGCTACCACACAGTTAAATTTAATTCCTGTTAACCCTTTATCAACAAGCTTTATGCTTTCCGAACATTTTAGTGCACACACGTCATTAAAGGATTAAAGTTGTTATTACCTGTCTACAATATATCATGTTAATCTTACTGTGTACTTGTCAGTTTGAAAATAGCAGTTACTATTGTTATTACAAACTCTATCAAATTCGGTGCAGAGAAAAACACAACATGAACCAATACAGTATTGATATTAGGTCAGTTTGTAACCGACATGTGGTTTTAAGTTATGTGAAATGTCAGCTCTTATTTTGCATGATGCATAGTGCTCAAGATGTGACCAGTTTTATGGTAGTCACAGCTTGTAAAAGACTTAAGTCTCGACATTTTTCATATATTGCTAATAATTGATGATATGTTGCTATATCACAGCTCTATACACTTTTTTATCAGATTATTTGTTCTTTTATCAGATCCTTGCCATGTAAAAACTTGTGTTTGATCTATTATGCATTAGCCAAGCATGAAAATTTATGACATCTGTTAATTCTGACATTCTGAGTATTAATATTTAAGGGAGCACTGGTTGGCTTATATTAAATATAAAGTTTGAGACATTTCTGGCTTTGTTCTGAACTTTTTGATGAATGGTCTTTTACTTTCTGATTGTTTTTGGAAATTAATTCACTTTTTGTCAAGGCCTTGGATCTTAGATTATTTTAAACTTTGGCAGCTTAGTTGATATAGGTTAAGCTGACTTCATTGCAATCCCTACTCAGCAGACTACTGGCTAGAATCCCAGCATTTTCCTATGAAGTGAAAACCCCTCTACTACAAATGACTCCGAGTCTGGTATTAAAGTTAATAGTTCTGATAAACCAGATAGTAATTTGTGCTTACAAGGGCTTATGGATTTTTGCAATATGTGGTCTGGTTATCCAATTTTGATAACATCTTTATCGCTTCATTCTGTTTAAGATTACTGTTAACACAGCTATTTTCATATTCCTTATTTTGAAGACTGAATCACAATGTTTTCACTTATATAAACAACGGCATATTGTGCATGATTTCACAATGACTGCAGAAACTTCCAATGCATGTTACTACATGGCTAGAATTATATAAGTACAAGACGACACACTTGAATATTTTTATTCTGAAAATTTTTTTCTAGCATAAAGTTTGGCATTATCATGAAAATATAAAACAGTGATGTTTTTTCGAAAATATGTGAAATTATTCAGACTTTTGACATCACGACATTAAATTTAATTTAATTTTACAAATGGGACTCTGAAATTCATTCAGACTCAAAGACGTGGTTCAGTATTTTATCCATTTCTTCATGATGCTTATAATGTTTATTATCTAGTGTTTTAAAAAAAATCTTTTAGATGAAGATGACGAAGAAGCCGATGCTCAGGTTCTCACCAGTCGACAAACAATCATTGAAGTTAAGGTGCCACATGATGCGGTTGGTGCCGTGATTGGTGTCCAAGGGGCACAAATCAAAATGGTAGGAATTGGGGATTTTGTGTGTTCAAAGAAATAGTTACATGTTTAAGGTGTTTTATTAAGTAAATATTAAGTAAGGTAATTGTTCATTTATTAAATTTCTCTTTCAACAGGTATCCTCAGATTGTAGTTCTGTAATTGATATATTCTGTCTTGCCTAATGCATAAGGCGTAAGCAGAGCCAAGCAGTGTTACTTGGTCACTATCTAGCAGAGCCAAGCTGTAACAAGGTCAGTATCTACAATATCAGTTATTGTGACAGACAGGCAACCTCAGGTGGTTGAAGGATATTTTGGTAAAATACATACAGCAAGGTTTTGTAGTACTTGGCATTACTCGGACTCGGGACAAACAATAGGTCTGAGTATTAATAAAAATTGGATTTCAGATTTTCTGTTTTGCAGCGTGTTTGTAAATCGTCAATAAATAACCGAAGTCTTATAAATTGTGCGAACCTCCAAACTAAAAATCAACAGAATGAGACTTTTTAAAATATTCGTAATTCGGACTAGGTACAATTCACTCGTAAAACTCGGTACTCAGTATTAGGCAGGAAATTGACGCTCAGTTCATCCCTAGAAATTACATTTTGTTCTTACTGTTTAATAACTTGGTTTCGTCTTTGTTGCAGATAAGAAATGTGTCAAAAGCACGTCTGAACTTCAAAGACAAGGATACTGATACTAACAAGGACAGGATCCTTGTCATTCAGGGGACACAGGAAGGGGCCCAAAAGGCTGAGCTAATGGTTCGACAAATAATCGTCGACCAACCACAGGTCGTAACAGAGGTCATCCAAGTGCCCAATGCAGCTGTGGGCCGAATCATTGGTCAGCTTCTTGAATTTCATTTATCTAGTCTGGAAATTTATAAAACACCATAATTATTATGACTAGTGCAAAGTCATTGCCTAAATCAGAATTAAATGTTATATCCATATCATGCCACTTTGCTTGCATTCAGGGTTTGCCCTTTGTGCAACTTCTTTAATAAGATCGCACTAGTCTTGTCATTTTCTTTGTAAAACAAATATACCAGTTGCTGATGAATCTTTTGAAAGTTAGGTGAAGAGTTGTTTTGATTTAAAATTCTGTTCCTTCAATATGCTCCCATTTCTCAAAATCCACATCTCGATTCAAAATGCATCAGGAGTTGCCCGGTGATTGAAGTGTTGTTATAGCTCAGAATTTTTTTATTCAAGTCTTCATTTTGCTCAGCTCTAATCACTTTATGCTTTAATTTTACTTTGCCATTGCAATAGATGTAGTTTCAGTTAAATGTCTGCGTATAGTATTACAAATGCTGCTTAAAGTACAGTTTGTCCTGCCACCCAAGGACCATGTATTTCAGTGTCTCAGTCTAGGGAATAACTGAAATTGCCTTGGCCAAATATCCCGTGTTTTGGCATATTCAGTGGCAAGTAATATACAGTAACAAGTTGTATATAAGATTTTCATAATTCTTTGCCAAACTTTATTTCATTTATTACTTCCCAGAAAATCACAATTTCAAAGTCAACAATAAAAGTCAAGTCCATCTCATTTATTATTTAGTTCTAAAATGATAGATGTATTACTTAGATATTACAAAGCTCAAAATTTATTTAGATAAATTTTTTACATGAATATGTGAAGCTTTGCATGTAGAACAAGTGGCACTTCGGTCGTATCTGACAAATAGTTCTTCCTAATGCTTGGATTTGGGACTGTGTAAAATTCTCTCCGTTTTGTTCCCTATTCTGTTCTTAGACAGGCACAAGAATCAAATGATGTCATGCTTCTGTGTTTTGTGCTTGTGTCATTCTAGCCTGTTCATACCCTTCCTTGTCTGTTTCTTTTGTACACCATCCAGTCTAACATACATTATATTGCTTGATCTTTCTGGGACTCTCCTTTCCATGTATGAAATTCTGCAAAATTAACTCTTGATTCGACTCCAAATCATTGGCCTTTCTTAATGTATAATGCTATTGTAAAATAAAACAGGTTGCTGTTTTCAAGTCTGAGATCTACACATCCATCCCTCTTGTATATGTGACTCATCAGCACGAAACCAGTCACTTGTATACAAAATATTTTTTCCTGTTTTTTGCACCATCCTGAAGCTGCTAGATTTATCTTTCCAAAATCGTTTTCAGCTAGTTTATGCCTTGCATACAGCCAAAGTTATAGAATTTTCAATGTGACCGTTTACGTAAAGTGCTATTCGAGAAAACTGCGTGCAAAGTTTAGCCATATTATTTTTATAATTTCCTTAGCAATGGCTATTGTTTTTGAACCGATTTTACTGAAATTTGGCACCATTGCAGCTGCAGGTATTGCAAATGTACTGTCGAAATTTGGTGTAGATATCTCAAGTAGGAACAAAGTTATTAAAGTTATTCCAGTTGACCAACGAGAAATCATTGAAACTAAATGTCAATTTTAGTACAAAAGTCTCAAATTTTGAGAGAGGTTAAGCAGCTATTACCTGCTAAGGAATTAGATATTGCAATACAGTAATGGATAAAATTAACATCCAAATAATAACAACACAGAAATAAAATGACAGTTTATTCCTGTCACACTATGTATTCAGCGTCAACTGGCAAAGACATGGGTCTTCTCCCACCACCACCTAGAGTTTAAGATGTACCAGGAACAGATGATCCTGAATCACCACAGGATGATGTGCTTCCTTTGTGTTCTGGGTCCCCTGTGGAAACATGATCTAACCCTTCAGTCGACCATCTGCAAGTGTTAAAAGGTCTTCTGCATCATGTCGTCCAGTTTGGCGTGAGGGCGATCGGTGGCTCTGGATCGTCAACGGATGTAGTAGCTTCATTTTAGCGACACTGTTTGGTAAAAAAGATTAGTGCTGTCGCCCTCCTCCTTTATTCAGGCTTGGGACTGGCACCACCAGAGTACAAGCAGTGGCGGAGTTATAAAGGAATTGATGTATTTTTGTCCATTCTTCTTTTCGGCTCTGTTTTGTCCAAGGCGTCTTCTTCGAGTTCATGTGTAGCAACAGGCATTCACATTCTTCCATGGATCTACAACAAAAAGACAAATCTTATGTATACAGTCTAATACTAACAGACGTTTAAGAGCAAATATTTTTATAGAAATTAAATATAACAATCCGAAAAAAATTTATGACAAAATTTTAGATCTAAATTATAGAGGAAATAGAGAACATCAGCCCTATAAGCTAGCCGGAAAGGCAGTCATTGGTGTGAAGTATTAGCAACTTCATATCTTAGCCTCGGCATATCAGAGCGGGACAAATCTTCTCCCTCACCGTCTCATCTTCCCAGCGACAGTGTGCAATCAGTGAAATCGCCATAGCTTAGTTGGTAATGAGGTGCAGGCGAAACAGAATTCTTAATGCAAATCTCTGCCCTAGAGGAGATTTGAATACTTAACCCTCGATTGACAACCCAGCACACAAACCAAAACACAAGCGAGCTCACCCACATAATAATAATGAAACAATATTTAGAATATATAAAAAGTGAATTAGCAGGTCACTCCAGCCGGACAACTGGTTTTACATTTCGGCCAGAACGAGTAACCCGCCCGCGATTTTCAACACCACGTCCACGACTCCTCCCTTCCGTCTGCCCTTTGCCGATGCTTCCAGTGTCAACCGGCGAAGACAGAGGTCTTCTGCCACCACGTCTGCGAATTTTACGTGTTTCACCAACCGGTGGATCTGGTTCAATAGAAGAGGAAGCGCGGTGTTGTCCAGAATTCTCAATGGAAACTGCTTTCTCCAAGGGTTCTTTGTCCTCAAGTCCAGCTGGAGAAGGCTGCAGTACTTCAGGCAATGGACACATCACATCCTTCCACGGATCTGCAACAAAAGGTCGAATCTTGTGGTATAGATACCACTTCCTTGCATCATCCATCCCTGGAGATGTGATTGGAGATGGCGCTTCCATTGGTAGTGCATCCTTGCTCTTGAATAGCTGGAAAGGCACTTCTGGATCCTCAGGTGACACCCTGGCAAACACCATCCCAGGGTGAGCAGAATCAAACCTGAAATGCATAATAATTGTATCATGTTCAAACAATTACAAAGTACTTCTCGCAGTGTAAACCAGTTAGAAGCACTCCAGTGTAAAAAACCCAATGAACAAGTAGCTTGGAATCAAAGGTGAAATGAAATGAAAATAATATTTAAAGGGTCAGAACAGAATCAAAAAAATTTGCACAATAATTTTATCATAATTATAGATAACTTGTAGCATTATAGTTAGGTACTGCAATGACAGGCATTAATAAAAATCTACAAATTTCCATGCATTTTCTCTGTTGCACATGTAAGT
This sequence comes from Bimastos eiseni, assembly GCA_959347315.1. Lineage (NCBI taxonomy): Eukaryota > Metazoa > Annelida > Clitellata > Crassiclitellata > Lumbricidae > Bimastos > Bimastos eiseni. The sequence continues at coordinate 40,824,266 of OY365807.1, read as the reverse complement.
GAAAAAAATTATGTAGTTGAATGTCACTTCATCTAACCTGAAATGCCGATGTTTTTTAATGCCCGAAAATGCCCGAAAATATGGCCGCAGATGTTCTTGCCAATCTCCAACCGGGACCAAGGATGTTCCATCTTCCAGGCCAACAAGCTGACTCTGATTTACAGAAGCACTTCCATTCACCACAGATGCCATTTCTGACAGAGATGACACTGCATGGCGTCTGAATGCCTGTTTCAGAAGCCCAAAACACCAATCCGGGGCAAACTTTGTGTGTCCTACGATTAAAAAATTCAACACTATAGACTTGTGAAGACCAATGGCAACCCTCCATGCACAGTACCAAAGCATGAAACGATTCTTGTTTTGGCCTGAACAGTTATCACAATAAAGCTTGACATCAGTCTCACCAAATCCATAATGCTGAAAGAAATAATGCAAATAGGACACAACAGCATTCGAACCCTTACTGATGAGATGGGCTTCGTCAATCAGAAAGTTCACCTGTCGAGGAACCCCTTCACAGCAGACACCAAATATGCCTAACTTGCGTGGAACAAGGAAGTATATTGGTCCTGACTGTAAAGGGTTACTCGGCAAATGTACTTGCTGTGCACAATCAAAACTGTAGTGCATGGACATGCTGCGGCTACACGGAGCACTTGCTTGCAAATCAGAGAGACCGAATTCCAGGCATGTTGATTTTTCCTCATCAACCATGGATTTGTAGAGTGATCGTTCAATCTGAACATCATTCAAATGCTGTTCTTGTTGACGAAGCCGGTCACCTGTGAAAAATATAGGTATTATAATTAATTTTAATTTAAAAACTAATAAATTATCGAGAGAATAATTGGTCTTATATTTATACCATTGAATCTGTAAAGATTGAGATTTTCATTTCAACTAGGGGCAGCAGTGAACTAATTGAAACCTACAAGATTATAATTTGAAAGAAGGCAGTGCAGCTACAGGATTTTTTAATTAGCAACAAACAAGGCAATTCTGGACATCATATAAAATTAATGTTTAAGACACCCCAAGGAACAATAGGGCAGAAATTCTTCAGTTCAACAGTTGTGGAATGATTTGGATGATGGACACTATCTCAGTTTTTAAGAGGAAGATAGGAGAGATAGACACAGGTTAACTTGCAGTGCTTCTAACGTCTGAGCCATTTAAACCCATGTTATGTCATACGATACAATACAACTGCAGTGCAGTTGAGCATGATGGACTTGCTCAAGGTCAGTAAGCAGTAACTTCCTTGGACAAGGTTTGAAACCATGTTACAGGTCAAAAGCTCTAGTCAACCTGTCACCATTTAGTTAAGTGCAAATTGTAATCTCATATGCAAAACAAAGCTTGGTGCTCCTAATAACAACAAAACACTACTTAAGCATTTCAAATTTCCCGAACAACTTACTTTCTTGCTTTTCTCTATAAAATCATAGAAAACTATGCAGTTCAAATCAAACCTTTTTCATGATCCTCGATATTGGCACTACGGTAGATCAACGTGTTGTTGTTTTGGCAAGTCCAACACAAATCAGTCATTGGCTTGCACGTCGTGATGAATGTAACGAGTTTAAGCCAGTACTGTTTGAAGGTCGAAAGTCCAGCGACTCGTTTTCCATGTTGTTCCATGCACGTTTTGTATAGGCCATACACTTTGATCTTGGTGTGGCTCGATGGCAGCAACTTGATATCATCCCGCTTAAATCCAGGAACCCTTCCAGGAAGCATCATCGCATGCTCGCTGGCATAATTTGTCAGGAAGCGAATGATATCTTCAATTTCGCTAAACTGAAAGCAGTGGGTGTTGTTCTTACGTCCACCGCTTTGTTTTTCTTTTGGTGTTAAACCTTCTGTTTTATACCACTTGAGAATCCCCGTCAGTCTGTCCTGGCTAATCCCGTGGATGAACTTAAAGGTTGTACGGCAGATCTGACGGCTTTCCAAATAATATAATGTTCGCTGGTGTTGACGCACCGCTTGGCTGGATTTCCTGCTGCGACAAGTCTCATCGGACATGTTTAGTGTGCAAGAAATTTTGCCGAGTAGCACCAACATTTGATCCTGTGGGACAAGTGCAGCCATTTCCATTCTACGCCTGACCATGTCCTCCGGAGCATACTGGCTACTGCATGGGAGTCCATTATTAAGTTTACATTGACATCTACAATTAAACAACCCATATAAAAATATTTTTTTCTATTTATCAAATTCATTTCAGTTTGCTTTTATAAAAGCCATGCAACAAAAAAGCAAAGCCAATGCTAAAAACCCTGCTTTCAAAACAAACAGCAATTTACAAGATTTATCAACTGGTAGACTGCAATTATTGATTATCGAGAAGAATCCTGATAAAAAATGAATTGCAATTGAAATATTAATTATTATTTCCTATCATTAACTTAATCAATTAATGATAAACTTGTATATTGCACAATAAGGATTGTAAAAGATGAAGTAGTGCAAGAGAGGAAATGACACAACTTTTGCATTTATACCTGAATACTTGAAGACAAGCTCAATAATACAGGTTGTAAACCTAACCGTTATGCCTTAGGTCTTATAAAAACGAGCACATTGAGAAGAGGGTCTAAACCTAGTAGCTGTGCCTGAATTTTTATAAAGACAAGCTCAACTAGAGCAGGCTAATCTTTACAGTTATGCCTGAGACTTATAATAATAATTAGCTCAATTAGAGCTTAGTTTAAACTGATTTTCGTATAGGAGTCGCAGTGAATCAGAAACAGTACGTGAATGTCTATAAACAAGGATCCTGTGATGCACAGTATTTAAAAAATAATCGGGACTTACCTGAATTCAACCGCTTTCTGATATTCAACGGCATTGTCATCAGTTACGAACTCGCTAGATGTTTTAGCGTGCGTCATGACCTCTTCGAAATCCGAAAAATTCATTTCATTTTCTTCTTGGTCATCTGAATCGTTGTTGGCATCAGATTCTGTCCGAAAATCATCATCACTGAAAACCTCGCTTTCATCGCGATCGTCATCGCGATCGATGATCAAATACTCTTGCAACAATTCGTGCACTTTTGCTCGATCCGACCCTTTAGCATTAATCAAATTCGCGATAATCTCTTCCATTTTCGAGAATTAAGTATTTCAAAATCAACAAACTAGATTGCATTCCGTGCGTGCGTGACATTTAAAGAGACCGGGTCATACCGAGTGCGCATGCGCATAGCTGACCTTAAAACCATCGGCCAACCGCAGTTCACGATTGTATCACGTGGTCAAATCATGCGCTTCGGTTGCTAACCATGTATCGGCTGTGTTTACATAAGTCGACCTCTGTCTGGGCAATCTGTGTGCGTAATAGATAGGCTAAGGTCATATGTTATTAATAGAACAGGAAAAGGAGATATTCTGCTTCAAAACGAGACCATGAAGGCGGGAAATCTCGAACCATAACCTAATTAAATATGACAACAAAGATAGCGAAATTTGAACCGAAATTATGATTTTCCATCCGTTTACATTCTAGGGCTGTTGGTAAAAATCTTTTTTGAAGCCTTTATGAAAGTCCAAACAAAAGTTTTATATATTATTTGTATTAAATATATATTTTTGTAATCGTTTCTGCATTAATATCAATTACGACCGGTTTGAGGTTTCACGTCATTTTTGGTCATTTTAAGCCTGATTGTAACCAGCGACAAGCGACTGGTTTCGAAAATTTTTTCAACATATTATTATTACCGATATTTGATACCGCCCTTCTTCCAAAATTTTTGCTCAGAAGTGCGCCTTGACAGCGCAATTGCAGTTGGGCTACAGAGCAATTGTGAGCGAAGGACTTGTTCAAAGTCCCTACACAGAGACTCCCCGGACAAGGGTGGAACTCGCTCAGTCAACACACACTGAACGTTACGGGCTGACCGCTCTAACCGATCGGCCACTGTGCCACGAATATGAATCACCAGTCATTCCCTTGTTTCTCTCACATCAACTACTGTAGTATTAAAGAACCTCTAACAATATGGTGCAATGCAGCAGACTTGCAGGGAAAGTTTCCCATTCTCACAATTTTACAACAGGTTTAAGAGATAAAACTTTGCGCTTATGTAGGTCGCAGTGGAGAGACCATTCGCTCCATATCACATCAGTCGAAAGCCAAGGTCACTGTGGAGCGCATGGAGCCACACGACATAAGCGATGTCACGCAAATTGTGCTGAAAGGAACGCCATTAGCGGTCGAAACAGCCAAGGTGACGTTTAACTTAGTAAAATAAACACATCACTATCTACTTGTGTTGTGACTATAATTCAAGATGTTGAAGTTGACTGCAATCTTGCCAGAAGATTTTCTGGTGGTCACCAGAGCTGCCTGTGGTTATAACTTTGCTGAATTTTTATGAGTGATACCACAATGTTTAGTACCACAAAACTTGGCTTTAGAGCTGTACCGATTAATCGGGCCAATTATAGAGATATCGGTGATATCAGATATCGGCAAGATAATCAGCGCCGATATTAAAAATAATTTTTTTTCAATTTTATAATATTATTTTCAGCCTCTAAGAGCAAAATGACGACAGAAACGTCATTGGGTCTGTGAAGGACAGCATTCCTTTTGCTTCCCATAGTGTGGGGAACTCGGGCTTCTACTTCCGACCACCCACTAAGCATTGTGCTAGACTGCTAGTACAGTAGGAAAGTGTCTACACATCTGTAGCCTGTTGTGCAGAGTGAGTCACAGTGCCTGCTTAATTACCCTGGGCACAATCGTATCATTTTAGGCCTAATTGGCAAGTCGTAAAAGTGGCCTGTTTGGTGAGGAAATGGCATCATTGGCATGTTAGAAGGTGTCTAGTTACATAGATTATCTTTTATCTCCTCCGCCATGCGAGGTCGACAGTGGGCAGTGTGCTTAATGTGTATTGGCTGCCAACTACATGTCTCCTACAATGTCTCCTACAAAGCAAGTGTTTGCTTGTATCACAACAATAGGCAGTAGCAGTAGGTCTATCTTTTAGAACCGGTCATCTTGGGAAACACAATGAAATAATCGGTGAAATAATCGGTAAAATAATGGGCTAAATAATCGGGTATCGGCAAACGAATAATCGGCAATAATTGGTATCAGCATAATCGGCAAAAGTGATATCGGTACAGCTCTACTTGACTTCCTTAAAAAGTCATCATAGTATGCAGAATTACAAATGCATAGGCATTAGGCATGTATATTCACTTCTAATGTGTTGATTTTTCATTGCAACTTTTTCATTTCAACTTTTTCATTTCAACTTAACAATTCTTATTTGTTTACTGATATCAAAGTGACCTATTTTTTTATAGATATTATTCTGTGTATATGGTAATATTCTGCTGAAATAAACAATGTTGCAGTTTCTCAAATGAAATGCAACATTTGTTTAAAGCCATGTTTTGTTTGTGATATTTTTCAAATCGCATTATGCTATTTCTATTCCAAACCTTGAGCAGACAAAGATACTAAATATAGTAAGATTGAAAGTTGCAGCAGAATAAAGAAGTGGGTATGTCGTTAAAACATAACGTGCTTCATAGAATCTGTCAGCTATGCACAGCTGACTTTACAAGCAGCACATAAGTTACAGACTGTCATATGCTCCACTGACTCTAGTTCATTTCCACTGAAACTTTGTTACTGAGATTTATTAGTTGTGCCATGGCCACTGGCCTGTAGCTGACTTGCAACAGAGCACAAGACTAGGCTGTCCCTAAGCAGTTGAACTTTGTTACAATGTGCCTGCCCTAGGAAGAAGTTAATGGACTGCCCTATGCTGAGTTGTAGTTTGATAAGAATGTCTATGGATGAACAGGTAACATCTGTGTACAGCTAGAGATCACTAGAATATGTGGACTAATAAAAGTCGTGTAGTTAGTAGTTGGAATGGACATTGGTTGTGATTTAGGACATTGATTGCATGTAAGTGTGTAATATTGTATTTCTAAAATCAATGGCATTGCTTTCACGGTCAGATTTTATGTCTGATGTCTCATGTAGGTTTGGATTGGTTTTCATTTGATTCTGAGGTGGTGATATACATCTCTTCCAACCGTGGTGTATTGCTGCAATGTTTGAGTATTTGGCTATTATGGAAAACCTTCACATTTTATTCATCTGTAGATGCTGATCTCGGAGAAAGTGGAAGATCAGAAAGCTCATCAAAAGACGTCATCAGAAAAATTAAAACGGACAGATAAAGCTGAAACTAAAGGTATTATTTTTGATCAATTTTTCATCTTAAGATCAATTTTGTATTTTATGTGCTTAATTATTAGTCTATATGGGCCTGTTTCTCTATAGGCATATATGTTACATTAGTTTTTGTCATTTTGGCATGATTTCCAAGATCATATTTATATTTAAATAGTAATTACTGTTTTAATGCAGTCATTGCGTGGATGACAATGACGACTTGGAATCACAGATTCCAGAATTGATTCAGACACTGCAGATGTTTCTTTGGTAGTTTGACTGTGTTATTTAAAATTAATTTCTTATTCAGAATAGATTTCATGCAGTTTTAATGCTTATAGTTAGTGAGTTGTCACAGAAATGGTTTGACTACTGTGTTAAACTGTGAATACTTTGTTCTTATAATTTGGATACATTTGGTTATCTTGGTAGTTAGTTACACTACTGTGTTAGATATAAACTACTGCATACAATGGGGGTTTGTGACATATATCTAAATGCAGGCAATTGATTTATTTAGTAATTTATCATCCTTAAAGGATCGTACAATAACGAATCACTTGATTACACTTAACTTTGATGTGTCAACTGCTATGGCTTTACTTTTTATGCTGTGGATGTTGTATGCGTCATTGAATCGCATGGTGTTCTTTAAAGACCATAAGACAATTTCGTGACTTCATGATGAATGCAAATGCTTTGGATGTATTTAGAAAATAAACTTCTCTTTATTCAGGAATTAAGTATTCATTTATTGTCAGCTCAAAATTTATTAAATGGAGAGGGTTGCACAAAGATGTTATATGCATATGTATTCTGTTTGCCTTTTCGGGGTTTGGGTACCTAGGTCCTATGATGTATAGAAGATGTACTGCAGTTTCTAACTGAGTTTATTTTCTCATATGAATAATATGGGTCCTGTCCTCGTGCTCCTTACTCCACATTGGTTGTGACTTCTACACTGGAACAATGGCTCTACTTTTAGACAAGAGCAGAATGCAGACTGACGGTGATGGCTCTTTCTTAGAAGTCTATGTCTCAGCGGTTGAGCACCCTGGTCACTTCTGGGTTCAGTTTCTCGATAGAAACGCGCTCAGGTTGAGTCAGTTGGCGGACGAAATGACGATGTTTTACGGATCATTCAGTGAAACTCATGTGAGTTGTGTTTGATATATTTTCATTTTATTTTCATATTATAGAAATATTAAGTTATTAAAGAGATTCAGTTTAAAAATCATTACACTTGAACACTAACTGTGATTACTATTACATTTTTTAAACTGACAAATGGCCGAGTAAAATGTCAAATTGGTGACAATTTGATTTGTGTGATATGTTTTAATTATTTGCTGTTATTAATATTTTGTTGGTGGTTTTGTTGCTATTGTTTTATTCTCATTGTGAGATGCTTAATGTTTTACTGATATCAGTGAAGTTAAAGTAATTTTAGTTTGCCTTGAAATACATATGCCTGAACAATTCTATACACTGCAAAATAACATCAATCAAATTAATATTGCTATTCTTGTTTTGGGATTTATTGTTACTTTTCTATGGTCTTTGCGCGTGCCAGTATTATTGTTATCAAAAGAAACCAATTCCAAGCATAACATAAAATTCACATTTGAATGCAGTGGATCACATGTATATTATATATATATCTTGTGTGTGTTCATGTGCTACATCTTTGGTGTAGATACTGTAGCACCTTTTAAGGACCTTTGAAAGCACTGCTCAGGCCAGCCTACCTGTTGTTGATGTCAATGAGGACAAAGGTAATCAAAAGGAATATTGCTCAGCTAACTGGAAGGGTCTCCACTGGTGGTCTCTCACAGACATGCAGAGCACAACCAATGGTTTCCATCCAGGGTTGATGATGTAGACACAATGTTCCAAGTTTGTGGACTATGTTATAAAATTTCCAACACCAGGCATACATTTATAGATCTATTTAGTGATGACATCTTGTGTGAAAATTGTGTGAGGTGTTTAACATGTGATTAGTGACATTGTTTTATTTTGAAATGTAGAATGAAGACTTTGAGCCTGTGGTTGGTGACATTGTTGCTGCCCCTTTCTCCGAAGACAATACTTGGTACAGAGCACAAATAGTGGGTGTGTTGGGAGATGAGGTCGATCTCTATTTTGTTGACTATGGTGACAGCCTCGTGATTTCAAAGGAAAGGATCCGTAGGCTTCGGTATGTTGATATACATGATTATATATATATATATATACATACATATATATATATTTATATTTTTATGTCAGTTTGAGCTAACCCTCGATCCTTTGATTTTCACACTGTAGTAAGGTATATTTTACTCTTTCCAATGATGCAGTATTACTGATGTGGACTAGCTGTCCAGTTTACTGTAATGAATATCTGTATAATGTAATGCCTGAAATAGCACACTGATGTAAGTGAATAGAGTATGAATAGGATTCCTTGGGCTTGTCAGTTAATTATATTTCAGCTGGGGTCGATTTCCCAATCAATCAATCAATAAGACTTGATATAGCGCCTCTTCGAGAAATCTACTCAGAGGTGCTCCTGGTCTAACTGCAGCTGTAAAGGACAGTTTCTAGAGAGGTGTAAAATAAAGATAAGGAGTTCCTTGGTAGGAGACGGGCTCTCGAATAAATGTCATGGATAATCATAAGCCGATTACTAATGAGGTATATAAATGCCTGGGGTTTAAACAGCAACCGTTAATTGACTGATTAAGAGTTTTCACAAATGGCCTGAAAATGATGACAGTTTTGTATTGTGCAACAGCACTTATGATGGATAGCTGAACATGTATCATGTTAAATAAATGTGATATATCATATTACAACGTTTCACATTCATTCATATTATCTTAGTTTGTATGACTTTACCTTATTATCATTTTATCACTTTAAGTCATATTATGTTATGGCATAGTTTATTGCATGATGTTATGTTATGTTAAATTGACGTTTGTTTTAGAACTGACTTCAGAGAACTTCCCTTTCAGGCAAAAGAGTGTTCTCTTGCAAATGTGGAACCTTGCGATGGTGAGTTTTCATAACCATGCTGTGAATAGCAATTTTTATGAGTTCATTAAACAATATGGTACTATCACCCGGGTCTTAAAACATGTTTTAACCCTTCAGAGAACAGCATTTGTAATATTTCATGCTTCAACATCTTTTAGTGAACTGAGCTGTAATCGTATCTGATATATACCTAGTGGGAGGAAGAAGATATGTTTCCCTCCAGCCTCATTCATGACTGGCTTTGGACCAATCATAACAATTTAATGAGTGATTAGTAGTAAAAATTGACTCAAAAGTTACAGCTAATTTCTGTTTCTATTTCTCAACAAATTAACTTAATAAAGGAATATGTCAAACAATGAATGTTTGCTAAACGAAGTTTATATTCGTTGATGTCTCATCGATTGCTTGCAATGGTCGACAGGAGACGTATGGCCTGAAGAAGCCATCGTAGCCTTTGAAGGTCTCGTCCACGTTGCACAGTGGAAAGCCCTGATGTCAAGGAACGTTGACTTGACTACCACTGATGTGCCATCACTGCAGTTGATCGACACGAACGGGGAGACGGTACGGAGATTGTAAAGCAGTAGAAGACATAGCGTGAAAATGGGTTGCTATAATTATGTGTGGTGTTGTGAAGCTTTAGTGGAATGTGAAAATTATGTGTATACAACATGGAGTGTGATGACTGGGTCTAAAAGTGTAGCAGGTTGTGAATTTGTTATTTGGTAGAGGAGTTTGATGAGGTGCAATGTTGAATTGTGAAAGTATGTCAAGGATTAATGCATGTGTGGTACGAAGGTGGCGGGCGGTCTGTGAGAGCATTCAGTAGAACAGGAGCAACAGACGGTGATGAATGTAGGTGGGTGGGTAATGGGTTTGGATGTGTGTGCATGTGAATGAATGGTAAAATGTAAGTATTTATGCAATACTTAAATACTTACACTGAGTGGCTTAGTAGTTTTCAAAGGATTTGGATGTGAAAATGTATGAAAACAATATGATGTGGTTTTTTGAAACCACATCAGATGACAAATTGCATCAGGTTACAAACTGTTACATGCATCTTATAATTTTGTGATAGTAAATTCAATGTTTTTATTAATAATTTTCTATTGAATTCATATATAAATTCATTTTGTTGTAGAGTAGTAATTTGTTTCAGTCTTGTTATACATAGTTGAGTGAATGGGCTGTCCGATGATTGAGGATAGGCATAAGATTAGCAGACAATGATGAAGGTAGCCCTTCCTGGGAAGATATTTAAACTAATTGATTAGTCTTGTTTGATGTGGCACGTCGGCCAATTGGTTTGAGTGATCGGCCTGTAATGCGGAGAGTATGGTTTCGATCCTCATCTGATAAGTTACTCTGTGGGGACCTTAAGCAAGTAATTCTTGCAATTGCTTTGCAATATATCTGCAATTGCACCTTTGAGGCATGTATGCAGGGCACTTGGAACTGAACTAATTGTAAGAAGGGCAATATGTTACGGTTGTATCATTGGAGACCCAGCTTAGATTACAGTTGGTTAAATATGGTTGAATATTCGTGTCATACGAGTTAGTGCGGATGGTAATAAGTGAACAATTCTAGATATATTTCCTATATTTGTTCAGATCATAAATGTTTTAGTGTATTTGTTTTAATTAATTATTATGTAAAACTATGTGTCATTAGACAGAATTCAAAATATATACAGTAACTGATATTTATTAAATTTATTTGTTGTTGCTGCTATTGTTACTTTGCTATCTGACAGGATGTTGACGTAGCTGAGGAGTTGGTCAGGCGTGGTTTGGCTGTGCATACATCATCAAAGACTCGTTCCTCTTTGCTACCATCTGCCGATAAGGTAGCATAGAGCTGTTGTAGTGGGGCTGTCTGTTGCTTGCATGGCGTTCAGTGTACTCAAGTCAATGCAAGCAAAGTATCATCGCTGTGCTTTGAATGTTTGTGCACATTGTCAGCAATCAATCAAGCAGCCACGTTTGTTTGGATTTTACACGACTGTCCGATCTGCGCAATAGCTGTATCTGGTAAAAAATTTGTCAATCCTGTCTACAGTCCTGATCAGTATTGGGGAACATTTTACAGAAACGTGGCTTCTAGTCATCAGTTTCATTATGCTCATGAAGGTTGAGCGTTTGGACAGTGGGGTGATCAGTACAAGATATTGACAGTAATTGCCAGTTTTTGGATATTTTGCAAACTTGGCTGTGACCTGTGCACTTTAACTGTTTTTGCTCATTTTTAATTTCTGGCTTTCTGTCTATTTTTGACTTTGCACGATGGCTGTGCTTTTAATTTTGTTTTAAATTCTCCTTCTTTCAACATATGCATGATTGTTTTGGTTTAACATATTGACTTTGGAAAGCAAGGGTTAATAACATGTATGAAACCATCTATGAAGCTATTGATTGATGCACTTGTTCACTGGGAGTTTAGGGATCTCACTGCACGATTTGCTTACAACTTATAAAGAGCTTTTGTTATGAGTATAAGTTGCTAAGAAAGTTTCTCAATGGCTCCATTATTGCACAAACAACATCATGTCCATTACATGTGATCATTGCCTGGTGTAATTCTAACCATATTTAATTATCACTGTGTGTGAACTAAGATACAATCATAGCTGGTCTTTGGTTAAGTGTGTTAGGTTATCCTGCTCCTACCACCTCTATGAACTTGTGCATTTAGTTGCCTAACCATGTCTAAATTGTCTAAAAATCGGTGATATTCAGTGCACGTTGCTCTAAGAATTTAACAAGTTTTGGAAGTATTTGGTTTATCCAAGAACATGTTCTGCCACCTTGAAAACTTACAGCACATGTGTCTATGTATCCAGCTCATTTGGTCAATGGCTATTAAATGATTACCAAACTCTTAATTAGTTAACACACTGTTAAGTTGATTATCATAAATGGCATGTGTTCAATAAGGAGTTTTGATTTTGAAACTAATCAGTGTGTTTTGATTTGCTAAATGTCGTCAGCTGTGTCACTTCATCGAACAAATACAAATATTTCTTATTTAAGGTAGCATCAGTTTGCAAAGATCTTGTTATTGCAAACATGGACAGAGGAGTTCCATTACTGTGCCGTGTAAGATAAAACCTCTCTTTTGTCAGCAGTTTAACATCTAATGTCTATATTTTATGTTACTTCAGCAGCTGTTGTGAATTAATAGAGTTTTAGGAGACCTGAATGAAATGGTCAGAATATCAAGTTACATACTAAACTTCATTGCCAATTTTTCTTTACATTTTTTTTGGTCCTGGTTTTATTGCTCTGTTGGTGCATAATTTCTCTATTATTGTGCGATTTTACGGCGAATATGATCTATATTTTATGCTGTGTTTCAAGGACGTAAAGTAGTGCTGTGTTCATAAGTAAAATCTTGTGTAGTGTTGTTGTGACATATGCCATATGTGCTGGCTATGATACAGGCTATTTGACATCTTCAGATACAGATGCTGACTGTAACTTATGTATGTAGTGCAGAGCCATACCGAGCTATAATTGCGCCCTGTGCCTAGCATCAATCTGGCGCCCTCACATTTTGAAAATAGTGCATTTTATGGAATAATAGATTATTTTATCCTGAAATTTGCGTCCTTCCCACATTTACGCCCTGGGCCACAGCCCCGCTGGCCCCTCCCTCGGTACGGCCCTGATGTAGTGTATCGACCAGACCACCTGAATACAAGTGTTTTCTCCCAACTAAGTCCTTGATGTTGGTAATGCAAAGGTGTCAGCATTCTAGTAAATACTGCCTAACTGCTTTGCTCCTTTTGTTGGTCATATCTCAGTAAATGTTTATATGTTGTAATTTTTTTGTTGCAATTAGAAATGTCTATATATATAGCACAACACTTAAAGAAAAGGCAGCAAATGCTAATCATAAATGTTCTTGGTATGCCGGCCTAAATGATGTTACATGTCACCATGAACAGAAACTTCATTGATAAGCAAAAAAATACACAGAATACTAGGAGTCCTCAATGGTGAGCTCACCCACAAATACATATATACAAAGGTTGCATCGTATTCAGAGTCCATGGACAAAGCTGTTCTACTGGTGTGGATGTATCTTATACACCTGATATCACCACCACTCTTCATCTACAACCCCCCATTGGTGTCAAGTGATGCACCTCAGGCATCACTTGTGGTACTGTTTTCATTGCCAGCTGGTCAGTAAATTGGGGTGATCAACGGCTCAGGTCACACTCCAGTGGCCTGCATCGCTGCTGTACCAAGGCGAAGGTGGATCAGCTGCAGGTGGCATAGGCAGGTTCGTAGGGAAGTAGTAATGTCAGGCATGATTTGGTGTTGACAAATTTATAAAAGAGGCTTTGCTGAAAACCCTATACACTAAATTCAGACAAGCATGGCACAACTTGAGCACTGAACAGTTTTAGCACTTGAACAATGATCTGCAATGGTTTCCCAGTCACTTTGATTGCATCCCAGTGGTTAAGGTGTTAGTTAGTTAACCCCATTAAGACCATAGGTACATATGTAAATCAAGTTATGTGCTGCCAAGGATTCCCAGGTTCTTGTTGACAAACTTTGTGGATTATCTATTTTGATGGGACTTGTGCCAACTAAAACTTCAAGAAATTCCAAGATCTGTTGAGGATGGGTGAGGTCAGTAAGTCAGATGCTTGGAGTTTAAGTGGGACTGGCAGAGTTAGCTGTACTTGTTGTGTTCTGGTGGCATCAAAGTTTTGTATGGTAGAGACTAACTTGTGTGCTGCACTTGTCTGCATTGTATTGTATACATGAAGATGTATAACTGGTCACTTGTAATTGGTTGTTACTAGTTCTCAGTTGATGAGTATCAGTTAAGAGCCAGCTGTGATTATGTTTTATGATCACCTCTTAGCCCCAGTGGCCAGGGATGCCTCTCCACTTCTCATTTTTCTGCCACTCACAGTGTAGTTATTTTTTTTTAGTAGAACAAAGCCCTTGGAATATATGTCTATCCTCTTGGAATGTTTGACCTCATTGTCAGCTATACTTGCAAAACTGTTTTTGCCTACATTTGATAGTTTTTTACTTGTTTGAGACCAAGCTCTGCTATGTACTTGTTCGTCTTCAAAAGGTTTCTTGTGAAACTCTTTAGTCTTTCTTTATATTCTAATCATTATTGTTCCTTGCAAATGTCTTAACACAGGCTTAAAGTCACATCTGATTGACTTTTGTCAATGTACTGTCACCAAGTTGTGTCCTCTTATGCAGGTGGTGTTTTGAAGCTCTTCATTCAGTACAGTTTGTCTCTGATGTTGTGGTTAAGTTCTAAATATGTTGTGTTGTGACATGTAAGAATTATTATTTTGACTTTTTTTTGACATTTATTACTGGATATGGATTTTCTAGCCTGCTTAAATTATGTTTGCACTCTTCGTTATGAGTAATGCATATTATGTGTCTCAGCATTTATATAGTGCCTTTTACTGCCTAAAGTTTTTTAGTATTCGAATGTGGTTTTAATAGTTATGTTTTTGTGGCTGTTGTAACTGGAAATTTTGAGATGGCTCTGCATAGATTTCAGTCTGATTACTTGTCTTCTACTTCCATTCTCTGCCTCTTTTGGCAGCTTCAAATGTCCAACATTGCCACTCCTTTTGCTTTTTTTAAGCTTTCTGTATCCACCAGATTTCATCACTGAACTCTATGGGGAGGAGGGCTCAGGTGAATGGTAGCAGTCGGGCACTCAGAGCAGAAAATCTGGATGAATGCGGGATCAATTCCTTCCCAAAGGGCGACTCGTCCTTGCCATTTGCTAGTTGGCATATAATGGGCAGTAGGACAGATTGGCACCTTGCTTGACTACCATACAGTTAAATTTGACTCCTGTAATAACTTCTGATCATCGTCCTTTTATGCTATGACTTGCAGTGTGTAAGTTCGAATTAATTATAAGCAGGAACATTTTGCTAATGCCGCATTTTCTCTTTTGTTACTGGCCCATCTCAACTTTGACTGCTCTTGATTGGATTGGTTTGCTATGTATGTGATATCACCTATCTTCCAACTCTCTGATATCTTTAGTTTTACTAAATGGATCCCCACTTCTTGCTCTTCGTAGTGAGTGATGTCATGTGCTCTTTGCACAAGAATGAACTCCAAGAATGAAGTGTTGTACTTGACTTGTCTGCTACTTTGGTACAGTAGACCATTCACTTCTTATTTACATTGTCTTTAGCAATGATCTAAGCTTTCTGCTCAGTTCAGAATTGGTTTAATATATATCTCGGTTCATGCATTCGATCAGTATGCATTCTGTGATTTGTTAATATGGTGCATCCCTTATGGTTCAGTCCTTGGCCCTTTTGTGTTAACAGTCTACACAACACCTGTAGATGCAGTACTGGGTGGAATATTCAGTCGAATATCACTTCTCTGTGGGTGGTGCTAATTTCAATTTTCTTTGACCATTCTGTCCTGTCAGCTGTTCATTGTATTTGATGAAGTACAGTCTCCGATTATGTCTAGTTTGATTCTTCTTAACCCATTGAAAATTGTTGTTCACTCCACATCGGCTGAAACATTTGAGTTGGGTAGATCTACGAGACTGGATGACTCCCATGTTGAGTAGGCTAATTCTGCTCATAAGTTAAGTGTAGTCTTTTACTTTGCTACCTCACTAACTCTCACCAACTGTGTAAATGGTATTTGTAAATCGTCTTACACAAATGTTCATGACTTGCGCTAAAGTCAGCGTCATGTCCTTTTATCTTATATCAGTGGCAAATTAGTCTCTGCTTGCCTGGATTACTGTAACTTGCTTTTGCTAATATTACATAGTCAGTTTTGCAGAAGCTCCGGACATGTCAAAATTTTGTGGCTTGAGTTGTTGCTATACTTTGAAACACGAGAGCTATGGGGTCGTCCATAAAGGATGTCCGCAAAGAGCCTACTTTCTTCACCCCTCCTCCTCCCTTGTCCGCATTTATCTGCATTCCACTTACCTCCCCCTACTGCAGACGTCCGCATCACACACATATCAGCCACCTGTGCAACTGCTGATAATTATTTTGCCATGTTGCTTTTTAATAGACATTTATTGATAAAGAATGGGATTGAATAAAAGCTATGTATAAAACTTAAATTTAATAAATGCTTATTTGCTTTGTATATCATTCTCTCATATGTGAAGTATAACCTAAAGCTACTAATAAACAACTAAGAATATGATGTAACTACCATTAGACGTGATTTTGGCGATGATTTAGTGTAGTCACATGCGGACGTCCGCACAGTCCATGACCCCTTCCACTCGTCCGCATTTGTCCACATTTCTCCTATCCCGTCCTCCCTCATTGCAGACGTCCTTCGTGGATGACCTCTATACTTAAATTATACAACTTACTATAATTATTACATTATCTTCCTGTTCAGAAAGAATCTAACGCTGGAGCTTTGAAACTGGCTTATAGAGCACTGAACAATTAAAATTGATCCCGATTTTAGTCAATGCATCACAGTTATCTGATGGCCTTTGTCTTTCCATGGCTAAACCTGGAGCTTTAAAACTGTTGTTGATGATAGAGCTTTTCCAGCTGCTTGGCTTCGATGTGGAATTTCCTCCCTGTATCTGTTCGTTCTATTGAGTAATTAATATTTGTCATATGCTTAAGACGAGAGTTTTTCTAATTTCTTTACCTTCATTGAATGTCTCTATCTTATTGAACTGACCTTCTGTATGTAGACTTGATTATGGCATTGTTATGGTCTGCCAATGGTGGATGCTTTATGCATAAGACACTGGCACTACAGAGGTTACTAATTATTAATTGTAATAATAATAATAGTAGTTCATTATAAAGTTTGTGTGATGTTAACTAAAGGTCGTTAGATTGCAGGACACTTAAATGATTCTGTTCCTTTTATACTGTGATCAAATTAAGCTTTATAAGAAAATAAATTTGTGATCAACCTCATTGTTTGTGTTCACCGTCACTTACTTAATTTTGCTATTAATTGATGAGAATGGAGTATCTGTGTTTTTATAAATTATAACTTTGTGTTCCAGGTTGTCTGTATTTTATTTCCTGCATTTCCCTCAATAGAGTGATGGTTGAATACATAGAGTTGAAGAACAGAAGGATGCATGCTTGATGTCCCATAAGGTTGACTTGGCCTTCCACTCCCTAGTAGTAGTTGGTAATAGTAAGATGAGCAGCAGTAGGGTGGGTCTGTGCCTAATAGTAATCTTACTGCAGACTATCAGTTTGAATTGAATAAACGAATATTATTAAATATTATTATTCAAGAAATTAGATTAAGCATAAATTGGCATTCTAAGTAAAAACTACAAGCTCCTAAGTTTTCAGCTTAGTATATAGTGTGGTGTGATATTTGGAAACATGACTCAAGTGAAATATTGCTATTTCATTTTTTTTTTGTATTTTGTCTACAAATGCAGATGTTGCTAAATTGTATTTAATGATATAGTCACAAATGGATTTTAGGAAGGAACAGATACACTTTTTTGAAGATTAAATGTGAACCTGAGAAAATGTATTTAAATATAGAATTTTGACTGAGATCACAATTCAGTACAATCATAGGATGTTGGAGCACCTACCTTGTTGAAGAAGAGCTAAACTTGCATAGAGAACACATTTACAGCCAAATATATTTGTTCCACACTTATCTCTCTCTCTGCTTTACAGCAGAATGTGTGATTGTGATGTAACAACACAAGGTTTCCATGTATTTTAGAAATATTGTTCCCTAAAGCATGAAACAATTTTGCTGAAGATTTACATTTCAAATGATTCTGCATCATATAACTCTTTAAATCATGGCCCATAATACTCCTTTTTGGTGTATTGTCATTCGTCAATTCGATTTTTGCGTTAGCACCACACTATATTCAGTCTTGGTCATGGTCATAATTATTAATTGAAAATCACCATTTCAGAAGAAACTCATCGGAATCACTTCTGACCTAACAAATTGAAACCGTGATTGCACTAAATGGTCTTCGTGCACTATAGCAGCAAAGAGGGACTGTACAATTCTGTCCCAGGTTGTAGGGCAACTTATTAGAGACAGATGGACCAGCCACAGCAGATCTTCCGTCCCAGTCCATGGTGCGGCTAACACAGCAGAGCAACGAAATCTGTGAAAAGACCATTCATCGGAATACTTAGTAGAGCCATTAGCAGTGATGTTGTCAATGTTGTTATAAACTGATTATTGCATGCTTTGAAATGTTACAAAGTCTATGCAAAAGAATTTTGTTTTGCTTTATTTGATTCATTGAGTCAGTATGATAGTTGATGTAAATTTAATATCTGAAAATATATGACCTACAAATATAACAACAGTACTGGTGTTTACTTTGTAATGAACTCCACTATTGTGTATTGATATATGTTTGTTATATAAATTAAAAATCAATATTTTTTGTATAGAAACTCTTCACTGGATATAATTACTCTAAGTTACTTTGCCAACACTTTCTCTCCTATTCAATTGAAACCTACCAACCTTCATAAATTTTTTGTGTTTGAATTTACTGCCTAATCACTGGTTTAAGTCACTGATTGCTTTGCCTTAACCCTTTAACGACCGGCTGCATATGTTTTCCCATACATTTTAGTACATGCTGGTCGTTATGGTTAAACTAATTTTTGTGTGTCAATCTTGTCTTTACTTCTGGAATCACTCGACAGTTCAGGCTGATCATATTTTGAATGTGACCATTCAGGTATCTGCATACTGTTAAGTCAAATATTACTAGCTTTGCAACTTTATGCAAGCTAGTGACTTGTTTTGCAACTACAGTTTAAAAAATCTTCGGTCACAGGTGAGGTGTGTTCCAGTCTCATTGTGTACCTAAGGAATCTGAATTTTTTTAAACAAATTCATGCTATTTTTATTTAGATAAAATTATATCTAAGTAGTTACTATTACATTTATTGATTTTTTTCGATTAATGGGTAGGATTGGTCTTCTTCTTTGGTTCTATAGATATTAAAGAATAGCATGATTATTCTGCTGGAGCTTAAAAGTTGTGCTTTTTGCACTAGCATGTTTTGATTTTCCTAATATTTTGAAGTATATAAAGCCTTCTTACCAATACATTTATTGTTAGCAATAGCTTGACAGAATTACACTAAATAAAATAAAGTGACATGCTGGCAAAGTTTTTGGACTTTTCTTAATGTGCATGTTGTGTTGATTTTGCACGTTTACTATGCTTTTTGGCTTGCTTTTGCACGAATTAATTTTCTACTAACAATATTCTGTCAAATTACAATCAATGTTTTATCTGTTGCTTATTCCTGTGTCACGAGTGTTTCAATATTAAATGTCGTTCTAATTCTCTTTTAGGTTGCAGCCTCCATTTTGACCAGTAAAGACTTTGGTCCGCATTTTGGAGTAACTCGGCTGCAGCTTACTGAAAAGGATCACCACTCTGCATCAGGAAATCGTCTGCACGCTGATGAATTGGCTAGAGAACAAAGAGATCAGTCGTTTGTTAGTGCTGACATTCTGCTTGAGCCTAGGGGAAGTGCTGTCACTCTCGCTGACAGATGCCCTGGTATGGAAGCGTCTTGTATGACTCTATCATCAACAACATTGGACACTGGTTACTTTAGTGCAGATTTGAGCCATTTGCCATCTTATGTTACTGGACCATATGAAAGCATCTGTGATCACATGAATGGAAACTCATATTACAATGATGGTGATGATGATGACAACATAGGTGCTGAGGAGGCTGTGGTTTCAGTGCATCCAAATTTGTCTCTTGGTTTCTCACCTGGTAAACAGCTGGACTGGGAACGTGAGAGCAATACGATGCCAATTGTTGAAGCATCACAGTTGGAGGTATCATTAAGTGATCGTTTGAAAGGAATTGAACTCTTGGAGAAAACGGAAGTCAGCTCAGTTGCTAAAGTAGAAAGCTTGGAATATGCAAAACTTCCTCTGCAGGATGATACAACATGTGAAACAGATCTTAAAAGTACAGAAGCTCATCGTTCTTGCTTGATGCTTCAGTCGATTGAAGCACTTGATGCAGGTTCATTGGCTTCAGATGCAAAGTCAGACATGATATCAGTAGGTCCAGGAATGAACATTCACATGCTGTTACAAGAGGGAGTGCAACGAAGCACTGAACTCAATTTCTTTCCAAGATCTGAAGCTGGTGACTTACTTGTCGAAACAACAGTACATTCTGCGGATGGAACTGAAATGAAAGCTGGAAGAAAATCACTATCCGCATCAGCTGAAGTACCGTCAGGGAATACTGTAGATGTTTGGCCATTGCAGAGTCTTGAAGCAGCTTTATCAGACATTCCGACTGAAAGTAGTCTTCCAGTTTCCATCTCTATCGCAGAATTGGCTTGTAGTCCAGAAGTTGTCTCTCAATTCCTTGTTCATCTGTCAGAAAGTTATCCTTCTATCGAGAATTCACTTCACCTGAGCAAGCTGAGAACTGACTTGAATCTGAGCTCATCAGAGGCTGTCGAAGCCCACCAGTCATGCCTGACTGAAGGCAGACCTATTGCACTGAAACAGCTGGCTTTGGTGAATCTTGCAAATGAATACCTGACAATAAGAGAATCATTAGAGCTCACCAAACACAGTGTAGAAACGGATGCAAATTTTACCAGAACTAAACAAGTTGTAGGAACGGATGCAACTTGTACTGAAACTAAACAGTTTGTTGAAACAGATGCAAATCTAACTAAAACTAATCAGGTTGTAGAAACGGATGCAACTCTTACCGAAACTGAACAGGAGGAAATGTTCAATGGCTTGCATGAAGCTATTTCCGAAACAGACACATTGCGAAGGCAAAAGTTTTGTGATCTATCAAAGAGCTATCCTTCGGTACAGAACTCACTTCTCTTGAGTGACCAGCGCAAGGTTCTATCACAGGAATTGCAACCTCATCATTTAGACAACTCTGAAGCAGCTGTAATCCATAGCAAGTTATGTGTGGAGTACCCTTCTGTTAGAGAATGCCTTGCACTTAGTGGATCCAAACCCGAGAGATTTCCTGAAACTGGAAATCTCGTCGAAACCCTCCAGCAACAGAAGTTGGCGATAGAGAAAGTGAGTTCACTGACAACAGTGCCAGTCAGGATGTCAGAGGATGACATTGAATTCATGAAGTCATTCTCTGACATGAATTCTTTTATGTCCCTCAGTAAAAACACGAATACAAAACTAGAAACTGACCAGATTCTGCAGAAAGCAGAAGAGGCGTTGAAGTCGCGCACAGAATATGCCTACCACGAAATAGTTGGGATCCAAAGTGGATCAGTGCTTACTACAATGCCTGAGTGGAGAGATGGAACAGGTTCTCGTCAAAGTGAAAACGAGTCCATTGTTATTCAGAGAGAGCCTGAGATTGAACAACAATCCATTGTCACTCAAAGGGAGCCTGAGATTGAACAGCAACTCATTGTCACTCAAAGGGAGCCTGAGATTGAACAACAGCCAATTGTCAGTCAGAGGCAGTCTGAGATTGAACAAGAATCCTTTGTCATTCGAAAGGACCCAGAGACTGAATTAGAGAAAGTTTTTCTCACAGAACCAACAGAGAAGCACATGGTGGAACAGAATGATTTGTCTTTGAATCTTAAACAAATCTACAAATTTGAAATAGATAACGTGAGTCACTATTTCCCTGCTTTTTGCACACTTGGCGAATATGATTCAGGAAACTTTCATCTTAAACCGTTAGTTACTGTCCGGCCTGAATGGTCAACCGATGACTTTGATGGTTTGGTTTCATACATCAAGGGTGCTGAAGACCAGTATCCAAGTGTGAAGCACGTCCACAAAAGGCTTGCTGACCAGCATAAGAAACATGATCACATTTCAAAACAAGAGCCTGTGAAACTGCATGAACATAAAACTAAAGAGGGTAAGATTGTTGTCTTGCCACCAAACCTTGCAGCTCAGGCGTATAAAGTTGGACTTCTTGAGTTAAAGTCAGCCACGGTTGAAGAAGTGGGTGAAGACCAAAGTGTAAGTCGCGGTGAAGACAGTGACGACGGTGGCTTCGTAGTTGTAGAGTCAAGGAAGCGTAGGCGTCTGCGTAGTAGGGGTTCCAATGAACGAGAGCAAAGTGAGGAGGCAATCGAAACCCTGTCTTTGATAGAACACCAACAT
Source organism: Bimastos eiseni (assembly GCA_959347315.1). Taxonomy (NCBI): domain Eukaryota; kingdom Metazoa; phylum Annelida; class Clitellata; order Crassiclitellata; family Lumbricidae; genus Bimastos; species Bimastos eiseni. The sequence goes on along the minus strand of OY365807.1, from coordinate 40,801,872 downwards.
TCACCTACTGTGCAGGATCAATATGAGGCCGTGCTAGCAAAGGATGCTTTGGATCAACTGTCTGAAGCTGGAACTTTGCCAATGGAGACCATTATGCAGCTAAAAGAATTGTCAGTTGTAAATCAGTCTGTGAGTATGAGTACGGATTTTGAAGATGAACTTCCACAATCACAAAAGTCTGTGATGGGGATGGAATGTGAGCTTCAGTACACTGAGGTGACTGCAGAAGAGAAGGAGATTATTATTCCTGAGGCAGAGTTACAGAGGTTTGCAGAGGAACTAACAGAAAAGGATGTTCAAGCTCAGGACACTGTAGTTGTTAAGAAATTAGCAGGTGAATTAAATGAAGCTATCCCTTTTAAAACAGAGGTTGAGCTATTGTGCAATGAGAAACAAGCACTTGAACATCAGGAAACGTCATCAGTTTGGAGCGTAACAATTGGACAGAATGAGTTGGAAGTTTTGCCTAATGATTCATTACCAATTCAGGAGTCAGAAGCTGAACTTTTGGAAACTAAACCTGTAGAAATTGAATTACACAGTGAAGCATCTGAGACCATACCTGCACTGAGGATATTAGCAGCTGAATCCCTGGATGTGATTTTAGTTCAGAAAAAAATAAATGAACCAGAAATGAATAAAGAAGTTGTCATTGAACCAGTGGAGATTGTTCAAAAGGAGCATCAAGAGGTGACAACTGTTCAGAAGGAGTCAACTAAATTATGCGAGACGATTGCTTTCGAAGAAGAAATGAAGGCTGCTGAGAAGGAATCGTCAATAGAAGCTCTTTCCACCCTGTCTGTATCAGAAGGAAAGATATCTACTGGAAATGTTTTAAAGGTTGAAACAGCAATGACTGCATCAGAAAAGGAGTCAGCCATGGAGAAGTATTTTATACCATTTCAAGAGCAGTCTAACACGGAGATGCGGCAGATTGCTTCTTCAATCAATAATGAAGCCTACATGCCTGATTCTCAGAAACTTATTTTTTTTCAAGCACTTGAGAAGCTTGGTGATTTTGAAGCAGGAAATTTACAACTGGAGCCACAGACGAAATGTCGTCCAGAGTGGGCTACGAATGATTTTGATGCTCTAGTGTCTTACATTGCAGGTGATCAAGCAACTGAACACCCTGACATGCACCATGCACCTGGAGAAGCACATGATCATGCTAAGAAGCATGGACATTCAAAGTTACATGACAGTTCAAAGCTACATGAGTCTGCTCACAAGGAAACTAAAAGTGTTGTACTACCACCCAATCTGGCAGCCACAGTATTCAAGCAGCATCAGTTAGAATTTGAATTGGAGTTTGAGAAAGACTTGGCAAAATTGGAGGAGGAGGAAGTAGGTGATGATGATTTCAAAGTTGTGGAGTCAAGGAAACGGAGACGTGTGCATAGCAGGTCATCTGTAGAAAATTTTGACTCTGAGGGTGACCATGAGGAACCGTCTTCTGAAGGACGTGAAGACTTTCTACACATTACCCAAGAAATATGTGAGACAGAACCTCAGGTTCGGCAGGACGTTGTTATCGTTGAAAAAGAACGCGGTATAAGCAATGTGATCAGTCAAATGCAGACAAAAGAAGATAAGCACAAATCTCAATTGATATGTGACAAACGTGAAACCAGTGAACAGGAAATTGTTCTAAATTCCAGAGAACTGGATATTGAAATCCTTCCATTTGCTGTCATTCAGAAGGAAATTGAATGTGAAAAACAGAAGATTGAGACATTGCAGGAAATCCCATCACTTTTCCCATCATCAGCTGACGAACACCAACATCCTATAGAGGACAGTCAGATACTGTCTGGTTTTATCCAGACAGAAACTCGTGTCACATTAGATGAAAGCTACCGATCAGAAACAGACAGCTTGTGCTGTCATTTTCCTGCTTTGTCCAGACTTGATGATTATGAATCTGGAAAGATTCAATTCAAACCTCCAGTCAAGTACCGTCCAGAATGGGCAACAAATGATGTTGATTCTCTGGTTTCATATATTGATGGTGATAACAAAAAGCAACAACAACTACACAGTCATCCAAAATCTCCTGAACGTGCAAAACCACACCAGCGTTCTAAAGCTCACGACCGCTCAAAAGCACATGAGCCTACAGCTGAAGGCAGTAAGAGTATTACATTGCCTCCAAATCTGGCTGCTAAGGCTTTCAAGGCAGGTCTTCTTGACATTGACACTGATCTTGGTAGAGAAGAGTGTGCAAGGGAAGAGGATGATAGTTTCACTGTAGTCGAGTCAAGAAAACACAAGCGACAACGAAATAGGCATTCGGTAGAGAAAGAAGAGTTTGAAGAAGGAAATCAAGAAGTTGTCTTGCTTGAACATCAGGAATCACTGCATGCACTGGGACACGATGATACTCTGCTTTTCCAACGCGAAGCTGTGCTTTCTGGTAATGAGCCTGAAGTCAGAACAACGGAACCTGCTGAACCGGTTATTGCAGAACTTGAAACTCATGAAGCTGTTATTTCCAGTAATGAACCTGAAATCAGACCAGAGGAACCTGTTGAACCGGTTATCACAGAACATGAAACTGTTCTTTCTGGTAATGAACCTGAAGTCACACCTGTGAAACCGGTTTTCACAGAGATTGAAAGTCAGGCGGCTGTTCTTTCTAGCAATGAACCTGAAGTCAGACCAGAGGAACCTGTTGAACTGGTTATCACTGAACATGGAACTCGTGAAGCTGTACTTTTTGGTAATGAACCTGAAGTCACACCTGTGAAACCTGTTATCACAGAGTTTGAAAGTCAGGCGTCTGTTCTTTCTAGCAATGAACCTGAAGTCAGACTAGAGGAAACCGTTGAACCGGTTATCACAGAACATGAAACTCGTGCAGCTGGCATTTCTGGTAATGAATTTCAAATCAGACCAGAGGGAGCTGTTAAACCTGTTGCTATCGAATGTGAAACAAAGTCGGTTGAACTAGCTATTGGTGAACATACGTATGATGATCAATATTCATTTGCTTCTGTGGAAGAATCCAAGACTAAACAATTGGAACATTCTCTCATTCCAAAAGAAGGCGAGGGGACTATACAGGTTGATGTTACTGAAAACCAACAGGTTCTACCTCAAGTGAATGAACCAAGTCTGAGTGAGAATGAAGGCAAAACAGGGCAGAAAGAAATCATAGATTGTGATAGTGTGCTTGATGTGCAAGAGGAACTGGTCATTTCAAAAGAAACAAATGAGCAGCTAAAATCTGCTGTCAGCAAATATGAAGTTTTGACTGAAACAGAGTCTGGTGGTTTACAAACACTTAAAACTATACCAGAACTTCATGACCAAAAGATTGTGATTAGGGAAAGACAGAGAGACATGTCAGAGCTAGAACTGGCTGTTATTCATTTTCCTGCTTTATGCAAACTTAAAGATTATGAAATGGGAATCGTGAAACTACAGCCAACACCTGCCAAATACCGTCCAGAATGGGCAACTGATGATGTAGATGCTCTTGTTTCATACATTGAGGGTGACCGTAAAGAGCTACCAGAGAGCCACGTGCATCCAAAGTCTCAGGAGCATACAAAGTCGCACCAGCATTCCAGAGCACATGGGCATTCAAGATCACATGAACCATCAAATGTTCATGAGCCTGCAACAGCTAGCAATAAGATTGTTCCATTACCTCCAAATCTGGCTGCTGCAGCTTTCAAATTAAGAGCTATCGACATTGATGCTGATCTTAAAAAAGAAGATTGTGTAGACGAAGAGGGTGAAATGGATGATAGTTTCACTGTAGTTGAGTCACGAAAACAAAGACGCCAGCGTAATAGGCATTCTGTAGAGAAAGAAGGATGTGAACAAGGAAATCGAGACGTGACCTTTGAGGAACACAGAGAACTGTTACATGCACAAGAGCATTATGAGCATCATCAAGCAAAATCACTTGGTTGGGAAGAGCCTGAAATGAAAGATCAAAGTATGATCGAAAGTCGAAAGGAGTATGAATCTGTTGCGACTGAAAACGCAAATGAAGTGGACCTAGACGAAATTGCCTGTAAGAAAGTTATTGAAGGTGAACAGCAACTACCTACTGTTATTCCAGAACATCTCACAGAAGAGAACCTTCTGCACACAGTATCTCTTTCAGAACAGCAAGAATGTTTACTGAAGGTTGCCCAGTCTGAACAGCATGAAGTGACTAATGATGAAACTGTAGAATCAACAGAATTGATGTCTTATCATCAGGAAAGTGTCAAAGTAGGTGTTCAGCTTTTGCCACTAGAATCAATTTCTGATCTGCATAAGCAACAAGAGCCCACTGTTAATCTGAAAGAATCAGTTAATCAAGTAGATACACATGTGGGTCAAAGGGAAACAGCTGCTAGCCTAATTGCACAGAACCAATCAGATTTAGACACTGTGAGCCATCATTATACAGCACTATGCAAACTTAGTGGCTATGAAAGTGTTGGCAAAGGACTCGATTTGAACGAGGAAAGCCTTGACACTAAAAGGGACATAGAAATTGAGTTGAATAAAGAACAGCCAGTTGTTGTCAGTCAGGAGGAGCAGCACTTTGGACCTGAAAAGCCAGTTGTCAGTCAGGAGGAGCTGAACTTTGTACCTGAAGAGCCAGTTGTAAGTCAGAAGGAGCTGTACTTTGTACCTGAAGAGCCAGTTGTCAGTCAGGAGGAGCTGAACTTTGGACCTGAAAAGCCAGTTGTCAGTCAGGAGGAGCTGAACTTTGTGCCTAAAGAGCCAGTTGTCAGTCAGGAGGAGCTGAACTTTGGACCTGAAAAGCCAGTTGTCAGTCAGGAGGAGCTGAACTTTGTGCTTAAAGAGCCAGTTGTCAGTCAGGAGGAGCTGCACTTTGAACCTCAAGAATCAGCTGTTTGTCAAAAGAAAGAAGCAGTTGATGAAAGAGAAGAAATTGAATGCTCAAAGGAACTATTTGACTCACAAGAATTAGTTATCTGTCATGAGACAACATATCAGATGGAGGTTGGAGTTGATCATGTAGAACTGTTATGTAATCAGAGGAAGCCACACATTCTAACATTAGAACAAGGTCTTATTCTTGAAGCAGCTGGAAGTCCTAAGCAAGATTTTGGTGATATTGATCATGTGGAATTGATAGGCAATCTGAAAAACTCACAGAACATGACTTTAGGAAAAGATGATCATCTTCAGGAAACTGAAGCTGAAATTGACAAACAAGAATCTGCTCAAGCTGATCTTATAGACAAGAAGAAATCAGGTATTCTAGCAATAGAACACGATGTTTGTCTTCAAGCATCTCCAATTTCAGAAAAGAGTGTTCCTGAGAAAGAAACTCACACTGAACATTTAGAAGCTGATACAAATCTGCAAGACAGTACATCTGTCATTTACTCACAATCTGATAGTGACAAAGTTAGTCATCATTTCCATGCCTTGTGCAGATTGAATGATTATGAATCTGGAAAGATTCAATTAAAAAGTCCAGTCAAGTACCGTTCGGAATGGAAAACAAATGATGTTGACTCTCTGGTTTCGTATATCGAGGGTGACCATAAAGAGCATCTGGAAGTCCATGGACATCCAAAGTCTCATGAGCATGTGAAGTCACACCATCATTCAAAAACACATGGGCATTCAAAAGTACATGAACCTTCAAAAGCACATGAGTCTGCAACTGAAAGTAATAAGATTGTTGCATTACCACCAAATCTGGCAGCTAGGGCTTTCAAGGCAGGTCTTCTTGACATTGATACCGATCTTGGTAGAGAAGAGTGTGCAAGTGAAGAGGATGATAGTTTCACTGTAGTTGAGTCGAGAAAACACAAGCGACAACGAAATAGGCATTCATTGGAGAGAGCAGAGTTTGAAGAAGGAAATCAAGAAGTGGCCTTGCTTGAACATCAGGAGTCACTGCATACACAGGAACACAGTGATACTCTTCTTTCAAAGTCTAATAATTGGGGAGAGGCTGAGATTGAAGACCTGCAGCCCTTGAACCCTGTAATGGAATCTAAATTGGTAAATGAGCAGCCAGCTATCATTGCTAAAGAACCTGAAGTGGACTTAACTACTCCGAAAAGGGCAGACCATGAAGTTGTAGAGCTGCAAAGAGTTTACCCTCAGAGTGAGTTTGATGTCAATGATGTTAAATCCACTGTATCCCAAACAGAACTGGAAATTCAGCAGATTGAAGGTATCAAAGAGGCCGGTTTTGATCGACAGGGTGAGCTTCATGTAGTTCAAAGGCAGTTTATAGTTGAAGAAAAAGAGGTAGTGGTTAGCCAAATGAAACATGTCCTTGAACAAGAAGGGATCACAGTCAATCAGAGCAATTCTGAGCCTGAACATCAGGAACCAACTGTCGCACAGAATGAAAAAGAAGCCACTGGGAAGGACAGAATCCTGAGAGATGCTTATGCTCAATTGCAAGAGCATTATTCTCAACAGGAAACACATACTGACAAACAACATGACCTAAATCATAGCCAGCAAGAAAGCGATATTGAATTGAGGGAAACCTGCTCAGGTCAAAGGTTTCCTGATGATGATTTGCAAGATAGGTATAAGTTGAAAGAAACCGAAATTGAGAACATTGTCTGGCAGGAGAAAGCAAATACAGAATTTGAGGAATTCAGCATTAATGAAAATGACGCTAAAGTGGAAAAGCACATACATATGGAGGAGAAACATGAAATTGAATTAAATCAAGCAGATTTTCAGAAGGTGCAGGATATGAAACCGATAACAAAAACAGTTGTTGGTGAGAAGGAGCAAAGCAAAGGATTGGACAAAGAAGCAGTTTTTGGCATGGAAGAACCAGGCTCAGAATTACTACAGGCAATAGTTTCTGGTGAGAAGGAAGAAATATTGAAGCAGTTGGAAGAAGCAATTTTAGATGAGAATGATCAAGAAATAGAAGTGATCGCTGAAGAAAATGATCAAGGAATAGAAGTGATAGAAGAAGTGACTATTGATGAAAATGATCAAGAAATAGAAGTGATACAAGAAGCAGCTAATGAGAGGAAGTCAGAAATTGGTTTTATTCATCAATTAATTGCTTGTGAAAAGCAAACAGCTGTGGACTTTACAGAAGAATTGAATGTTGATGAGAGTGAAGGTATTGCCATATTAAAAGAACCAGTTGTTGGTGAGACAAAGTCAGGAATCGAAGTTGAGGCTGAACCTCATATGAGTCAGGAAGAATTAGAACGTTTAGGAAAAAGCATAATTTCAAAGCTAACTGAAGTTCATCACCAGGATTTGTCAAAAGAACCAGATCTTGATTTGACAAGGACAAATATTGAAGTGAAGGGTGAACTTGATTTCAGTCAGAAGAAATTAGGAGGAAGTTTGACTTCAAACCGAAGTAAAGTTTACTATTCAGATGTTGACAAAGTGAGTCATCATTTTGCTGCATTGAGCATCCTTAATGATTATGAATCTGGAAAGATTCAATTCAAACCTCCAGTGAAGTACCGTTCGGAATGGAAAACAAATGATGTTGACTCTCTGGTTTCATACATTGAGGGTGACCGTAAAGAGCATCTGGAAGGCCACATACATCCAAAGTCTCATGAGCATGTGAAGTCACACCATCATTCAAGAACACATGGGCATTCAAAAGTACATGAATCTTCAAAATCACATGAGTCTGCAACTGAAAGTAATGAGATTGTTGCATTACCACCAAATCTGGCTGCTAGGGCTTTCAAAGCTGGGCTTCTTGACATTGATACTGATCTTGACAGAGAAGAGTGTGCAAGTGAAGAGGATGATAGTTTCACTGTAGTCGAGTCAAGAAAACACAAGCGACAACGAAATAGGCATTCGGTAGAGAAAGAAGAGTTTGAAGAAGGAAATCAAGAAGTTGTCTTGCTTGAACATCAGGAGTCACTGCATGCACAGGAACACGATGATACTCTTCTAGAGATGTCTCGTGTTATGGAAGAGTCATTCTCTGCTACTCAGAGTGAACAGGAAAGTGATCAGCACAAACCTCTTTCAGTTCAGTCAAGTGAAAATCTGTGTTTGATATCGACCACAGTCAATGAAAATGAAGTCTGCTCACCCTGTGAACTAGCTGAACCTGAAAACGATGTTGAACTTCTTGTTGAGAAAGAAGTAATTATTACTGGGATGCAAAGGTCTGATATTGAACAGCAAATTACTCAAGATGAGATGAACGACAAAGTTGGAGAAAGTATTGTAGTAACAATTAAAGACAGAAGTCAACAGGAAGAAATTTCTGCACATGTCAATGTTGATACTGTAAATGCCAGAGGTGAACAGGTAGAGATAACTGAATGTGGCAATGTTGATACTGCTGAGGACAGAGTTAAGCAGAAGGCAGTAACTGGACACGTTGATGCTGAAACTGTTATGGACAGAAGAGAACAGCAAAAGGGCACTAAAGCAGTTACTGATGCAGTTATTGAACATGTCGATGTTGATACTGTAAATGTCAGAGGTGAACAGGTAGAGATAACTGAACATGACAATGTTGATACTGCTGAGGACAGAGTTGATCAGGAAGCAGTAACTGAACATGTCGATGTTGATACGATTATGGACAGAAGTGGACAGGAAGCAGTCACTGAAGCAGTTACTGACGCAGTTATTGAACATGTCGATGTTGATGCTGTTAAGGACAAAGGTGAACAGGACGAGGTCACTGAACATGTCAATGTTGATACTGTTCTGGACAGAAGTGAACAGGAAGCAGTTACTGATGCAGTTACTGAACATGTCGATGTTGATACTGTTCTGGACAGAAGTGAACTGGAAGCAGCTACTGAACATGTCGATGTTGATACTGTTCTGGACAGAAGTGAACAGGAAGCAGTTACTGAACATGTTGATGTTGATACTGTTCTGGACAGAAGTGAACAGGCAGCAGTTACTGATGCAGTTACTGAACATGTCAATGTTGATACTGTTGAAAACAGAAGTGAACAAGAAGCAGTTACTGAACATGTCGATGTTGATACTGTTCTGGACAGAAGTGAACTGGAAGCAGCTACTGAACATGTCGATGTTGATACTGTTCTGGACAGAAGTGAACAGGAAGTAGTTACTGAACATGTTGATGTTGATACTGTTCTGGACAGAAGTGAACAGGAAGCAGTTACTGACGCAGTTGCTGAACATGTCAATGTTGATACTGTTGAAAACAGAAGTGAACAAGAAGCAGTTACTGAACATGTCGATGTTGATACTGTTCTGGACAGAAGTGAACAGGAAGCAGCTACTGAACATGTCGATGTTGATACTGTTCTGGACAGAAGTGAACAGGAAGCAGTTACTGACGCAGTTACTGAACATGTCGATGTTGATACTGTTCTGGACAGAAGTGAACTGGAAGCAGCTACTGAACATGTCGATGTTGATACTGTTCTGGACAGAAGTGAACAAGAAGCAGTTACTGAACATGTTGATGTTGATACTGTTCTGGACAGAAGTGAACAGGAAGCAGTTACTGACGCAGTTGCTGAACATGTCAATGTTGGTACTGTTGAAAACAGAAGTGAACAAGAAGCAGTTACTGAACATGTCGATGTTGATACTGTTCTGGACAGAAGTGAACTGGAAGCAGCTACTGAACATGTCGATGTTGATACTGTTCTGGACAGAAGTGAACAGGAAGCAGTTACTGACGCAGTTGCTGAACATGTCAATGTTGATACTGTTGAAAACAGAAGTGAACAAGAAGCAGTTACTGAACATGTCGATGTTGATACTGTTCTGGACAGAAGTGAACAGGAAGCAGTTACTGACGCATTTACTGAACATGTCAATGTTGATATTGTTGAAAGCAGAAGTGAACAGGAAGCAGTTACTGAACATGTCGATGTTGATACTGTTCTGGACAGAAGTGAACAGGAAGCAGTTACTGACGCAGTTGCTGAACATGTCAATGTTGATACTGTTGAAAACAGAAGTGAACAAGAAGCAGTTACTGAACATGTCGATGTTGATACTGTTCTGGACAGAAGTGAACAGGAAGCAGTTACTGACGCAGTTGCTGAACATGTCAATGTTGATACTGTTGAAAACAGAAGTGAACAAGAAGCAGTTACTGAACATGTCGATGTTGATACTGTTCTGGACAGAAGTGAACTGGAAGCAGCTACTGAACATGTTGATGTTGATACTGTTCTGGACAGAAGTGAACAGGAAGCAGTTACTGACGCAGTTGCTGAACATGTCAATGTTGATACTGTTGAAAACAGAAGTGAACAAGAAGCAGTTACTGAACATGTCGATGTTGATACTGTTCTGGACAGAAGTGAACTGGGAGCAGCTACTGAACATGTCGATGTTGATACTGTTCTGGACAGAAGTGAACAGGAAGCAGTTACTGACGCATTTACTGAACATGTCAATGTTGATATTGTTGAAAGCAGAAGTGAACAGGAAGCAGTTACTGAACATGTCGATGTTGATACTGTTCTGGACAGAAGTGAAGAGGAAGCAGTTACTGAACATGTTGATTTTGATACAGTTAAGGCTACTGAACAGAGTGAGTGTCCTACTGAATTTCAACAGCATTTCATCAGTCCGATTGAGTTGGGTGAAACACCTGTGTGTAAGAAGGAGACAGAAGTTGAAACTTTTGTGAAGTTAACAGAAGTGTTTCAAAAACATTGTGAAGCTGAGACTGTTTTTCAAGATTCTGAACTAAGAGAACCTCTTGCATCACGACAACAGATTTGTGTTACAGAATCTGTTTTCATTGCTGATCTAGCAGAGAGTGGTGACAAGCCAGAAGATTTTCTGGCTAATACTGATGTGTTGATACAAGATGGTAAAGTCGAGTTCACAGACCAACTGGTTGACTTGAATGTAATTACGTCATCCACAGATCGAGTTATAGAACAGCTTCCAAAGATTGCCAAAAATACCATTGTCATTAATGAAGACGTTAGTGTTTCTCACAGTTTGAGGGCTAGAGTTGAACATGACTTTGAATCAGTGGCTGTTACAACAGAAAAAGAGATACCAGCAGTTGCTGAAGATGATCGCAAGATCGGAGAAGAGATTGAGGTTGTTGAAGAAGTTGCTGGATGGATGGCACCTTCAACAAAGAGAAGTGAGGGTGAAGATGTTCAAATACTGGAAAGTTTCATGAGCTTGGCTTCTGAGTGTCGGCCACTGGTTGATACAGTAGTTGAGGACAGTATTGAACATGATGAATGTTTGAAAGTGGCTGAAACTGACCATGGTTTGGAAATTGTAAATTCAGTTACACAATTCGATCTTTTGAGGAATGAAAAAGTGACTGAAAGAGATACTTGGATGTGTGATGTTGAAGAAAGTGTGGCAACAGCACGGTTAGAAAATGTTTCAAGAGATGCAGAAGAACCAATTCATTCGTCTAAGCTTGTACTGACTGAGAAGCACAGTGATGTTGGTGTTCAGGTTACAGACAATGCAGTCTTCGAAGCCAATATTAGAATCGCAACAGCTGAAACTGATAAGCAATCTACAGCTCATGATTTTGAAAGGCCACAGATGGAAGAACTATTCTCTACACGACAATATGATCGTAGATTTCACGAGGTGGCTGCAGATGCGTCTCTTGATGACTGTGTTGAACCCAGTTTAGATGTTGATAACGAGGCAAGTGAAGTGAGCAGGATGAGTTTAGCCAAAAAAGAGCATGATGACGTTGATAAATCGGCAGTTGAGCACCTCAAAGACAATGTCAATCTGGAAGCATGTAGAGGTTTTGAACTTTCTCAAGAATCATGGAAATTGGAACGTTCCGTAGACCAAGGACTTTGTGTAGAACGGGACGACGATACAAGTGTTCAACCAGCTGTTGGTCCATTAGATGCATTATTATTAAGAGAATATGCTGGTCACACATGGTCAACAAGCAGTGGTACTACCATAAAACAGTCGCCACCAATTCTTGGTGCTGTGGAATCACAGTCACCCATGTTTCCCTCTCCTTCAACTACTACAGAATTCTCAACATCTAGCTCAAAGGATTCTATTTTTATTGATGAACCAAACCCTGCAGTGATTGTTAGCAGTGGTAAGAGCAAAAAAAGGAAGAAGCAGAACAAATCAGAAATGAATAAGGAGGACTCAAAGCACACTGATGAAGGATTTAGGTCCAGTAGCATGAAGGAGCCTTTGGAAGAACAACCCCATGCTCTTGTTAGAGTCCAACAGATTTTTATGGAAACAATTGAAAAATCAGCTTCCTTGGAAAGTGCCTCATCACCACAAATGGATGAATTGGTTCCTGATGACAAAGAAAATGTCCTAGATTCTAGTCATGTTTCAGAAGCTTCAATTTCTGGCTCAAAAGAAATCTTTATTGATGAAACAAAATCTGCAGTGGTCGTTAGCAGCGGTAAGAGCAAGAAAAAGAAAAAGCAGAACAAATCAGAGAAGACTAAAGAAGACTCGAAGGACACTGTTGAAGGCTTCAGATCCAGTAGCGTGAAGGAGCCTTTGGAAGAACAACCCCTTAGAATCCAACAGATTTATATGGAAACAAATGAAAAATCAGCCTCGGTCGAAAGGGGTCCTTCAGTGCAAACAGATGAATTGGTTCCCAATGACAAAGAAAATGTCATCGATTCAACAAAAGAAGTTATTGATGAAACAAGACCGGCATTGGTTGTTGGCAGTGGTAAGAGCAAGAAAAAGAAGAAGCAGAACAAATCAGAGAAGACTAATGAAGACTCAAAGGGCACTGATGAAGGCTTCAGATCCAGTAGCATGAAGGAGCCTTTGGAAGAACAACCTCTTAGAGTCCAACAGATTTTTATGGAAACAAGTGAAAAATCAGCCTCAGTAGAAAGTGCTTCATCCGCACAATCAGTTCCCGATGGCAAAGAAGATATCCCCAATTCTAGTCATGTTTCAGAAATTTTATCATCTTTCTCAAAAAAAGAAATTATTGATAAAACAAACCCTGCAGTGGTTGTTGGCAGTGGTAAGAGCAAGAAAAAGAAGAAGCAGAACAAATCAGAGAAGACTAAAGAAGACTCAAAGGGCACTGATGAAGGCTTCAGATCCATTAGCATGAAGGAGCCTTTGGAAGAACAGCCACATGATCTTGTTAGAGTCCAACAGATTTTTATGGAAACAAGTGAAAAATCTGCTTCAGTAAAAGGTACTTCATCAGCACAGGCGGTTCCCGATGACAAAGAAAATGTCCCTGATTCTAGTCATGTTTCAAAAGCTTCAACATCTGGCTCAAAAGAAATCTTAATTCATGAAACAAGACCTGCTGTGGTTGTTAGCAGCAGTAAGAGCAAGAAAAAAAAGAAGCAGAACAAATCAGAGAAGACTAAAGAAGACTCAAAGGGCATGGATGAAGGCTTCAGTTCCAGTAGCATGAAGGAGCCTTTGGAAGAACAACCACATGATCTTCTTAGAGTCCAACAAATTTTTATGGAAACAAATGAAAAATCAGCCTCAGTGGAAAGTGCTTCATCAGCACAAGCGGACGACTTTGTTCTCGATGACAAAGAAAATGTCTCGGATTCTTGTCATGTTTCAGTAGATTCAACATTGAGCTCAAAAAGAGCAGCTATTATTGATAAAACAAACCCTGCAGTGGTTGTTGGCAGTAGCAAGAACAAGAAAAAGAAGAAGCAGAACAAATCAGAGAAGACTAAAGAAGACTCAAAGGGCATGGATGAAGGCTTCAGATCTAGTAGCATGAAGGAGCCTTTGGAAGAACAGCCACATGGTCTTCTTAGAGTCCAACAGATTTTTATGGAAACAGATGAAAAATCAACTTCAATAGGAAATGCTTCATCTGCACTAGCGAATGAATTGGTTCCCGATGACAAAGAAAATTTCCCCAATTCTTGTCCTACTTTACAGAATTCGAAGAAAAAGAAAAATAAGAAAAAGAAGAAGGCCAGTTCTGCATTACAAGAAGCAACATATGAAACAGGTGAATGTACCAAAGAAGTTGAAGTGGTTGCCCCAGAGTATTCATTAGTATCTTCTGGTAAAATGACTAGTGAAGTGAATGAGCCATGTCCAGAAGGTGAACTGGGTGGCAACACAAACTCATCGGACGTGTCAAGCCCTGTTATTTCACCAATTAATGACAAACTGCCTCAGGAAAATAGACAAATTTCTGGTAGTGCAAGCTGTGTCCTTGATCAGCCTCTGCCGCGCGCTGGTGCAAGTAAGCCAAGAAAGAAAAACAAGAAAGGTTCGATGTCATCTGAAACACCTTCACCAACCTCAGTTGAGAAGAAAATTGAAGACATAATGCTGAGCCATCCAGAAGTTGCTCATCAATCATATCCAGATAAGAATGTGTGCACAGAGGAGTTTGTGGAGGATGAGGAGATGACACCAGCAACTCTAGGCATGATAGATATGAATGTTTCAAGTGACAGCAGTAATCTGACAAAGAGAGCAAGAAGAAAGAGAAAGAAGGGTGGGAAGAGTGGATGCGAGAATGCTGGAGTACAGATCGAACCTAATGTTGAAATGAAGCAGTCTGTTATAGAAAGTACTTCTGTTGGCAGCACTGTCTTTGTGGAGAGCAATCAGAAGGAAGCCTCTGTCAAAGATGCTGTTGTGGAAGGCAAGAATGAATTGAAACAGTGGGTGACTGCAACAAATTTGGAACTGAAATTGAGTGGAGAAAAACTGAGTTCACAAGTAAGTAAGGAAAAGTTTGATTTACAGGCATGTGATACATCAGAATTGCACATGACTAATAGAGATCTGTCAGAGCAGGTAGATATTGCTGACAATGTTGACGATGATCTGTATGATTCTGTTGATGAACATGTGACTTTGCAGACAAGGATGAGTAACGAAGAATTCCAGAAGGAAAGTTCTGTTGAAAGTTCAAATGGAAGACTGCGTAGTAGCGAAGAGAGCAAGCGAGCACGGCGACGAAGGAAACGACAAAGAAGAAGGTTAAAGGATCGGGGTTTATTGCTTTCTGGGGACTTGTTAACCCCTAGTACAGCTGGCTGTGAAAATTCAGCCTTTGAAACTGTGCAATCTGTAGTAAGACCAGTTTGGCCAGTTATGTCCAGCACTCGTTACAGTTCAACAGCATTTAACATTGATGAAGCTTCAAAGACTTCAGTTGCTATCAGAGGGAAGAAGAGACGCAAAAAAACAAAATCATCGTCTGCTCAGAAAGCAGCCGATTCAGAAAGGGAAGAATCTGTTCAACAATCAGAAGTGCCCAACATGGAAACAAGAGCTATACCACATGAGGGAGAAGGTTATTCAGCTTCCAACAACAAGCGCGAATTTGATACGGAAATAGGTTTCACCTGCTCTGGTGAGTCAAAAAAGAAAAGGAAAAGAGCAAAGGCTACTTTGGCACAGACTAACATTGGAGCAACGGTAGCAGCTGAATCAGATGTCAACTCTGATCAGCTTCAAAAGGTTGGACAAGTAAAACAGCAGAACATTGAATTCCCTGTGATCTCTGAGTCAGTAGTATCATCAAAAAAGTTCCGAACAGGTTCCGAACTGCCGATTTTGTCAAAAAGAACTGATGAAATGTCGGAATTTTATAGACTTTCAGGGCAGCAAAAGTCAAAAGGGAAGCCCAGAAAACATGCTGAGCCTGGAGATTTGACAGAAAAGGTACAAACTGAAAAAGCTACAATACATCAAGTGCTACCACTTGAAAGTTGGGATGCAGCCAAAGGACAATTGTTAATGGAGGATTTAAAAACAAGTGGAAGCGACATAAATTTATGCTCTGTGTCACCTCGACTTGCTGGTGTAATTCCAGAGGCAGAAGACAAGAAAAAGAAGAAAAATAAAAAGAAGACTTCTGTTGAAGCACCAAGTACCTGCCCTCATGAAGTACCTAAGACGACAGCAAATCAAGACGTTCCAGTTTCCAGTTCTTTAGTTGACGCCAAACATCCGGACAAGTATGGAAAGCCCTTACAGAAGGCATTCAAAAAGAGAGAGAACATTCCGAGTCTTGCACGTGGTTTATTGAATGCCACAGATGGTGATAAGGAAGGTTCAGAAACGAAGAAGGCAGCTAAAGTTGTTACACCTGTCCAAACTGCAGAAGAGCAACAAGTGGTAACTGGCAGACATACATACAGTTACGAAGATTCCAGCAAAGTGGGCATGTGTGCCCATCAAGATGGAAGACCATTTCAGATTCCCAATCTTCCACTGACCTCGCTTGATATGATGGGCAGCAGTGTTGCTAACACTGAGCTCAGTGTTGAAAGCAGTTGTCCATCGGCATCAGTTAGGATGGCTCAAACAGAACCAGATGAATTAGGTGAGAAGCTTAAATCGAGCGAGCAGGCAAGAACTCGAAGCTCAAAGAAAAAGGTCAGAGGTCAAGATTGGGACAAGGCGACTGAGAGCAACAAGAAGACTGAACATCATGGCCAGAGCATTGAAGAGACAAAGACGATGATTGCTTTTTCTACGACAACTGCTCCTTGCGCCAAAAAGCATTCAATTGCCACATCTGCACCTTGTGACTGGAATGAGACTCGAAATGAAACGTGTCTTATGACTGAGCCATCCCTGTCACAAGCAGATGAGAACATCAAATTAAGTCAACAGGAGTTCGCTGAGCAGGGATCTTGGGAGAATTATGAAAATAGGTCTTTGTTTTCACAGCATCTTCATTTGGATCCGACTTCGCTGGATGTCTTTAGCTGTGATAAGTTATTGAGAAGTCAAGAACTGAGGCAAGAGGTGGAATCCCCCGACCATGACTTTGAGCTGCTTCCATCAGCATCTGATCTCAGTGCAGAATCTGGAACTAGTACTCAGCAGTCAACGGTTTCATTTCATGAGGCACATGCAAGACATCAAGAAGCCGAGATTTTGAGTAAGTCGTGGCAAACAGTGCAGCTCCCATCAGCTTTACACGTAACTTCTTCCTCCAGCAGCTCTGCAGACGCTGAAGTCGAACAGATCCTACAGGGCCAACCGGTTTCTGACGTCACTGTTTCTGATGTCGGGGCTAGAAAGAAATTCATTGGAGCAGATCTTATGATGGACAGTGATTTAGAACCTGGTGCAGATGTAGTTGTGACCGTCACTGAGGTTCTCGATTTAGAGTTCATTGAGGAAACTGAAGTTGTGACTGTGTTTGAATCGATCAGTGACCCCGGTCCACCTCCATCAGAGACCTGGGCATTTGATCGACCGAAAATGTCCACAAGGATATCACCAGTTGCAGGGAAACTTTCAGGAGATTCAGAAGACAGGAAATTTCTGACCAGTGTTCTTAGCAGTGGACCAAAGGATCGGACACAGTCTCAGCCAGACACTATATTGTGTTCAGAATCATCCAATGAAATGGGCGTTGAGAAGCAAGATGAGGAGAAAAATGCAGGTTTATCCGGCAGCTCCGCCAACGTTTTTACGTTGTCCACAGCACCACTCTCTGACATTCCTGTTGATCCCGTAGACGTTCCTCTGGCTTTCGATGGTTCATCCAAGTCGAGTCATTCTGTGGATTTGAGCCTATCATCCGATGCATCCTTCCAGACAATCGGTGACCGGTTTGTTCTGACCGAAGAGGAATCGTCGTTGATGACAGACAGTTGTCGTCGTTTGTTTGACCAGACGGCAGTCGACGCTGGCTCTTCAATGCGGGACAGCAGTGGATATGATGAAGCATGCCAATTCTGGGTTTCAAAAGAGAGTGATGCAACATTGGCATCCACCTGGCCTTCCGTCATGTACAGTTTTGATAAGCCAGATGCAAGTGGTGATAGTACATGCAATGTGAAAAAAGGGACATACAGCACCCCTACAACATCCTCTGACGATGTCGGTCCAGACCGAGTCTCGGCAGAATCTTCTGGAACTAATCTGGACTCATACGATGACAGTCTTGATGAAGAATTGACTTTGAAGGTTGCCGAATTTCAGTCGGATGAAGGTTCCGGAGGTGACCTTCCATCCGCCATTGGTGGCCAGTCAAAAGCCTTGGTGATGTCAGGAGAAACCTGGGATTCTCTGTCCAATGATTCTCTTGAGGGTGCAGCTGGAAATGCTGCTGCCACAGCTACTGGCAGCCAGCCAGAGTCATCGCTGGGAAATATAAGCGAGGATTCTTTGATGGATGGCTCAGGTCTGCAGGTCCATCCTGGTCCAAGTTCAGTGGAAAGTCATTCGGAAGATTTCTTCCATGCAAGTGCAAGACAGACAGTCTCAGACAACAAGGAACAACATGAATCAGATCTTGGAAGTAATATTGACCATGTTAAAACAACAGAAGGCAGTGATCCAAAGCATGCAAATGACGGCTCATCAAAGAAAACCAAGCGAAAGAAGAAATTGGTTCGTAAGGCACAGCAAACTGATGCCAGCTCGGAGCAGGAAAGCGATGAAGATGGTGGCGCAAAAACTGGATTATAGGTAGCGCAAAAACTAGATACTCTTTAACAATTGGCTATGGGGCAACCATCTCAACATGCTACAAATACTAACTGACAGTTTTTAGAAGTCTGTCAATGCAAACCTGTACTGACTTTATCATCTCATTACAACTTTGCTGCAATTGGAAACTTCAAGAAACATACTCGATATTGTTTAGCTGCAAATAGTCATTGATTTTGTGTCTGTGATGTTTTACGTTTGTTCGTATTCCAGTGATTTTTCTTTTGTTATCCTTTCTCTATACTTTTTGTTTCAGCTAAAAAAAATTTGCTGATATAATTGGTGCTGTTTCATAAGATGATTTTATTTCTTTGGATACAGTTTTTCCAATGTAACTTGGTTGTTTGGTTGATCTGGCTGTTTTGATCATGTTGTTGGCACTTTTGTGTTATTTTTGTCATAATTATCAGAACTATCATAATTATTGCTGTTAATAGCCAATATTAGTAATATCATCTTACTAGGGCAAACAGGGATTCAGAGTTGATGTGAATGAATAGCCATTTTGATGGTCTTCTGTAGTCCGATTTTAATCAAATTGCAAGATTTATGGTGCTACATGCTGCAAGTTCAAATTTTAAAATATTACCTGAAAATTGTAACAATGATAATTTCGATATTAATTAAAATGTATAATAATGATCATTATGCATTTGAATGTGCCTCGTGGATTTGAAATCCCAGTAATTGCACTGTCGCAAATTCATCATACATGTATTTGTGATAGTGTTACTTGTGCAAGCAATTGCCTTACTTGTCGATTTTCAGCTTAGCCAGTTCTGTGTTTATGCTATTTGAATCCTGTTAAGGTAATTTCAGAAACTGGTATGACATTATGCTTTGTACTAGATTTGCAATATGGATTGAACAATTCTTTATAACAATTCTTGGTGACACTCGCTGACAAGTATATTAAGCTGTACTGTAAAAACACAGTTATTGAGCTATTCCGTTCCAAGGTTGTTCTGACCTAACTAGCATTAGCCATAATTCTTGAGAAGTTGAAGCTTTAAAAGCATGATCAAGTGGAAACCAAGAGTGCACAAATGGCATTTGATGTGTGCAATTATTAAAAATATATAATCAATCTTTTCTACCGATTCTTTAGTAAGTCATAATGTTTTTTCACTACTAAATTTTGTTGCATTGTTGTCTTGATAGCTTCGCTTACGTGTGTGCATCAGTTTTCGCTGATGTTTTAAAGTGCAAATAAATGTGTGTAATGCAATGACAGGGGTTTCGAAATACTGAATACAGTAGTTTCTTATACGGATGGTGGTTTAATACCGTGAGTAATCGGTTAGAAACATTTTGAATTGTAGTGTTGCTTTTTTTGAGTTGTGCATTTTTTCTTCGTTTGTCGAATCTCTTGTAAACCGTGATGATTTTTATATTTAGATTACTAATTTTGCATGAACAATGTTAAATACTTTTGCAAACTCAACCGAGTGGAAGTATATATATCTTAGCAGCTATTCGGCCACATGTTGAAAATTTAAAGGTGATGTAATCTTTTGAGATGACGAATGTTTTGTGATTTTGATGCAGAACAAATTGAGACTCCCAGTTCTGCTGAGGTGCCTCGTTAAGAGCTTGATGTTATTTTCGTGTTGCAGTTACTGATCTGTTGCTATTGCTGTAGTTTTTCTGTTATAGTTGTAGAAATTACTAATGAATAATCACTGATTTATGCGTGGTGTGCATTATTCGTCACTTTCATATTATCATTTCTGATTTTAGCTACAATACTCAAAAGGTTAACTTTGCGTGAAACTATATATATATATATATATATATATATACCATTAATTTTCCATTAGTTGTTTGCATTGAGCCATACACTAAAAAGATTGGGAGAGGTTAGGTAAAATCAACTCGGAAGAGCTGACAAGGCATGGTGTAGTCTTTTGAAGAATATATTGAGCAGTATGAGAACTGTCAGTTCAATCTAACAAATAACGTTGGCCTCCAATAACTTATTCCTTTAACGACCAGTGAGTAGTAAGACATAAGGTCCTCGGATGCGGCGATCTCATTTGAGAGGTGAGGGGGACACCCAATGAGAGGTGTAAGAAACGTGGGAGGACAAACGTATTTGGTGTCCCCTATCTGTAAAAGGGTGAGGTCATCCTCGAGCCCCCTTCCCCCCCCCTCATGGGCCTATATAGATAGTCCTACAGTACCTGTTCGAATAATTTTTGGAGAATGTGTTACTTTGGATTGGTTTGAACTTGTAGCCTATGCCTAGATTTCGACCGTTGGAACCTTGTTGGAACTGTTACGAATGGTAATTCTGGCGAATCGTGTAAAAATAGCCTAATATGCATTTCTGGAGAGCTGGGATGATAGAATTAATATGCGTGATAATTCTATCAAAGATGGTGGAATCGTGGACTAAGATATGACACTCTGAATATTCACATACCTTGGAATATGTGGCGCTACCACGTACACGATTCGGTGGATCACATTAGTAAACGGGTTTATCGTTGCTAAAATAACATTAGCAACCAAGTCGCTACATGATTTGTGTGCTTTGACCACCACACAGAACAAATACACAGCAGAGATAGACAGTGTCATATCCTAGTCTACCACTCTACCATCTTTGGTCCTACCACAGACTAGAAAGTTGTAGGCCTATAGGGCCTACTACACAAATACAGGAACACAGTTAATTATGAGGAAACGTATAGTGTCTGACTAAGTTAGAGCTGAAGTCACGTTTCCAGTCTGTTGATAATGAATATGACAAGCGAACGAAGTTTGGACGGCATAGAAATTGGAGGACATAGGAACTGGAGGACATAGGAACTGGAGGAATGAAGAGAATGTTGTTGTCGCAATACACCCTCAAGTCCTTCACCATCGATATTTTGCGGCTATGTTTGTGATGCAATATTCATCCAAATCATAAAGTTTAAACATGATGTAATTGGTAAGTATAGATTTTAATGTTGCGCTAATTAGGGCCTAATGCTGCCGATTCTAACGGGTTAAGAGAAGGGAAGATAATCTGGAGTTAGGAGACGGAGAGTACTGTCAGAGAAGAGAGAAAAGTCAGGCAGAAAGAGTGAGTCGATCGCAACTAAAGCAGCCTCCAATAGGTCTGAAATCGCACATCAAGCGCCGATGGAAAAGTTTGACTACGACCGTCACTAGGCCTAGGCCTACTAGTATTTCGTTTTGGCAGATTAATTAGAGCAGATCAACATTCGTCGTTGCTGTCGTAGGCCTAATCGAATCTCGCTATCATCGAAATTATTGTAGCCTACTCTATCGTATAGGCTACATTCTCGTAGTAGGCCTAGCCTATTGGCCTATGTAGGCCTACTTTCAAGAAGTCACTGGCAATAAAAGACAGAGACTGTTCGTGATCCAGTGGTTGTCCTACCCATACAGGATTACAGGGCACTGAGGGCTTGACCACGTACAGTAATAGATAGTGGACAATTAATCAACAACTGGTGCGATAGTTCTATTATTTCGCAGGGCCTAGGAAGCGAAACATAGATGTAGTGCGACTATGTAAGCTTTTTGAGTGTATTCGACCTGGGACTATTAGTCAGAGATTAGACTATCTTGTGTAAAAAGTTTTTGGTAGGTTCGGATTATTCAACTGTTAATTTAGTAGGCCTATATTGTTTCAAGGACGGATATTTATGTATAATAGGCCTACGTACGGTATATATTATGTTGCAACTTGCAGGGCTTTAATTGATACTTAATTGGTATCGGCGATCTTTTATGCAGTATCGCAGCGTTCGTGTATCGCGATAGTTTTATTTGGTCGGTATCGCGTGTGTATCGATCGCGATACTTTTTTGGCCAGTCATCGTTCCGCGATACCAATACTTTTTTCGCACCGTAATAAAACAAATTATAATATTTCTCTTCCACTTAAAATATTTGCGATCAAGAAATGGTTAGCAAGAAATCATCAAGCTTAGAAAATTGTCTTTTGTTGCAATCTACGATCTATGGTGTGAATGTAAGGAATCTATAAAGAGGGAAACGATCCGATATAATATTATATATAGTGTTTTCACCTCTACGCACATCTTTGTGTAATGAGTAGTAAAGTCAGCCTATTCCATACCGGACGTTGGAGAGGGGCTCAATTATGGTATCGCGTCAATTGATCCTCCGTCAGTGATCCCCGTCAGTTGATCCCCGTCAGTTGATCCCCGTCAGTTGATCCCCGTCAGTTGATCCCCGTCAGTTGATCCCCGTCAGTTGATCCCCGTCAGTTGATCCCCGTCAGTTGATCCCCGTCAGTTGATCCCCGTCAGTTGATCCTCTGCCTATTCGTCCTAAATGAATCTCTAGGCTGCGCGTCACAGACTTGTAGCTGAGGTCGTTAGTAAACTAACGATTGATTTCACAGATTTGGAAAATAACAGGGTTCATGTCCCGCCTCCAGGCAGCATGTCACTCGTCCAGGTTTCGTGTCACTCGTCCAGGGATATATATTTCTACACGGAGTTGTCGGTATGGAACATCAAGCAACGAAACGATATCGCTAGCTTGAGGCTCGTGTCAACCGCGCTGTAAACGCTTACGGCCGATGGGAGATTCTGTACGTTATATCTCAGAGCAATGGCTCATTTATCCCATGCATAGACACTTATGCTTAGGACTTTATGCTCATAAATTAATCATATTATGACTCACAATTACGTTCTCGTAATTTCTTATCATTTTGAAATTTCGTGGTCTGTTACGTGGTTCTTTTGTTAAATGGCGAAGGTCGCAAATAGAACATGAATGTTGTATAAATTGGGCTTGGTTCAATAGGCAGTGGATCAATTGACTAAGGGGTCAATTGACGGTGGACCAACTGACGGGGATCAACTGACGGGAGATCAAAAGACGTAGAACCCTCAATTATATATAACCCAATGATAGGCCAATACATGTTGCTTAGAGGCCCGTGACTGTTCTGCCCAGGGGTCCGGAACTTTACTCGGCGGCCCCGGGCCTGATTCTACCAATTCATTATTAGGCCTGTGTTACTCTCCGGCCTCGAGAGCCGATGCCGCATAGTAACGAGAGCGAAGCCAGAAGCGCCATATTGGGACTAGTCCGAGACCGAGACCGAGTCTTCATCCATTTGCCCAATTGTGCCTTGCGCAACATCGCTTGAAACGTGTACACGCAAGCATGCAAACGGATAGCGCATTGTACTAGCAATATTATTATTGCATGCTTATTCCCCATGGGTAATTGTGGATCAGTCTAGGGAATCAGAGGATTCTGAGAAGGCTGGTCGCTGTACGACCGCAATGGGAGTGCAGTTGGGATGCGATATGGTCCGTTCAATTTAAGTCCGGCATATTTCCATTCAGAAAAAAAACTCCTTTTCATCGGCTGGTCATGTGCTCGGTGGCTATATTGCAGCCAGACACCGTTGATCGTCTCCTCCCTTTAGACATAGACCTTTGACGTCGATTACAGTCAATAATAATATATAATCGACTAGTAGGCCTATACGAAGATCAGCCAGAAAAGCAAACAATCTTTGCTACTGTGATAGGAAATTTCGATCGTGCAACTTCAGAGAGAGAAACTCAACAAAGGCGCTGTGCCCGGTGTGATTTACCTTCTCTCCTCCGACATTCCTCTACCTTTTTTTATCCTGTGTCGCATTTCCTGTTTCTGTTTTTTTAATTTGTCTGTCTCGTGCACTTCATCTGTCTGTTACACTTTCAAGTTAGCTAGAAGTCCTGACGTGCTCCATGTTCTGTTGAATATAAGACAAATCATGCCTCGGTTGCTTTTCTTATTACGATTATGACGGGTACAAGATTGGTTTTGTGCTAATTGAGGAGAACCATAATTTCCATTAAATTGCTTTGATGATAACTCATATTGATAAGCTGTCACTATTGTCACGCCTTGCAGTTGAATTGGTTCCTGTCCTGTTCTTAGATATAGGGCCTACCATCAAGACCCTCCTCATGAGACCCTCCTTATGAGACCCTCCTCATGAGACCCTGCTCATGAGAATAAGAAAATCACGAGGCAAGTGACATTGCGTGGTAAATTATGTAGAAGGATTCACAGCTTAAACTGCGGTGAAAATGCTTCACTGTCTCACTTTAATCGACTATTTGCTATGCTTATTATTGTTTTTGGTGGTGGAGTTGGACTGTCAAACTATATATATATATATATATATATATATATATATATATATATACATATATATATATATATATATATATATAGGCCTAGGTCCGGAGTTAAAATCCCCAGCCAAGCAAACAATTTGTCTCAAGATATTCATGCTCCATCTGCCCCTCTATAGCTGACTGAGCTATATAATGACCACTCTGACCTAAAAACTGTCAGCGGGAAGATGAAGCGGCGAGAAAGAGTACCTGTTCTGTGCCCTCATATGCTGGAACTGAGAAACATTGAGACACTAACACTTCATGTAGGCCCTACGCTTGGCTGTCCCAAAGCTAGCTCATGGAAATGTTCTTCATCTAATGACGCACTGTTGTTAATTAACAATATATACTGTGCCTCACACAATCACTGATTGGCAGTGAAGGGATCTGGGATTCTCTGCTAGCGCCAGTGACTTTTATATCACCCAACAGAATCTTAGCTGGACGACCCACATGCACACACACACACGCGCGTGCGCACACACGAACGCAGGCCCGTACATGTACAACGTACATGTATTGCAGCAAGTTATATAGCGCCAGTACAGTTTCTTTCCGGCACAGGAGATATAAGACAAAAGTGTCTCAAAAACACGCAGCTTCGTCAATATTACGGTAGGCCTATAGATTTAAAAAAATACTTATGTAATGGTAGGCTAACGGATATACTTACTGAGAAGATTGCATTAGATGCAGTCAACATCATAAAATTGGTCTGGAATTTTGTCACGTATGGCTCTTACTTAGTCCTTATGTAATGTTTACTTGTCCTATAATAGCTGGCATAAGTGACACCATGCGTTGCCTGCATCAGTATCCTCAGCATCTCCTGAAGTGAGTTCTGCTGCTGCTGCTGCAGCTGCTGTCGTCATTTGACTCCGATTGGAGATGCGGCGCAGCGTTCACTCGCCGTAAATTCGACGGCGTCTCTGCTAATTGTACACCTTCCGATCGTCAAATAAATCCGAAGCCTCCGTCTCTCGTCTTACGACGCTCCTCTCGCTCTTCCTCAAATTAAAATTGATCGACAGGAAGCGCCAGGGAGGAGGGCGACCCACCGCCGCCGCTGCAATATACGAGATCTCACAGCTGGAACTACGGCAATAAGACAGAGCAGCAAAAGAAAGCGATCGACAGAGGGCAGATGAGTACAGATGGATCTAAGAGAGGATGGAACGCTTGACAGTCGTCAGATCAGCCTTCGACGAATCAGATGAACCATCAGAATCGTTCTAATTTGAAAGCGACATGCGTAGGTGCAAATTACATATAGACTGACTAAATTATTGTTATTATTATTTTCATTATTTTTATTATTACTATTTTTGTCCCTGATGTACTTCATTCCCCCAAGGACTTAGAGGTTATTTAGGTGTTAAAAGTGTCGATCGCTTTTTTTTAGCCCTGTACTGAGAATATTTTACCAACATATTACGGCGAGATTTTCGTTTGAAGCAATTTCAGGCAGCGACAACGAGGTCTATTAGGACGGTGTATGCCTATTATTGGATAATTAACAATAACAACGGAAAGCAGACGACCTACATGTAGTCTACGTATATTTTATGTTCCATGAATTGACGACGTCGTCCATTATCCTGTGGGCTGCACTGGAATAAGAATTGGTCACCACCCTTTTGGGGGCAAAGTAAAGCACTTGCTCAGCCTTCATGCATTTGGAAACTCTAGCCAACAACTGACACTAATGACATAATTATATAGGCAGACTATTTAGAATAGACTCTCAACTGTTAACGTTGGCTTATACAGAGTATTTACAATAGTCCTTCAACTGTCAACAGTTCTTCTAAACCTTAGCGGGTTCAGTCTCTTTCGCATGGACCTCGTATAGGCGTATTTATAGATGTGAATTGTCTTCGGGAAGGCAACAAACAGGTGGAGACTTCCGAATCAGCTGGATCTGCGTTTTCACCGTCAGTCAGTTTATAAATCTCGTTAAAGATGGCACCTGAAATGACGCGATCGGCAATCGACGCACAAAACGCCTTTTAAAGTCTTCTTTATCATGAACTCTAACGTCTCATTAAACTTTCTCACAGGCAACGACCGATGAGTCTGCCTGACATTTCGTCTCCATCCTCAGGCAACGCTTTCTAAAACCTTCTTCGTCCGATGTTTAGATGATTTTATCTGCTTGACGATTTATGAAGAGATGTATACAACTGCGAATGTTTTTCTTTGTTTGATAGATTTTGAATGAATATCTCGTAACATACGTCATCATCATCATCATCATTATCATCATCATGATGACGATGACGGTGATGATGATGATGGTGGTGACGACGATGACGGTGATGATGATGATGGTGGTGGTGGTGGTGGTGGTGATGATGATGATGATGATGATGATGTTGAGGATGATGATGTGATGATGATGATGATAATAATAATAATAATAATAATAATAATTATAATAATAATAATAATAATAATTTCCTGAGACACTCGAGAAGCCAGCTATTTTTCTCAGCGGCCTTAAATTGTCATCCAGCGTTTCAACGCTGTCGCGTTCCGCAGCTCTTACTTTATACCTGAACCGTAGGTGATGCAACCTTGCTAGATCACCCATTATTTTCTGTCTCTGGGCAATTTTTTATCATTTGATGGATCAGAACTACCTCGGATGAAATACTACTACTACTACTACTACTACTCCTCCTCCTACTACTACTACTGCTACTGCTACTACTACTACTACTACTGATAATAATAATAATAACATAATGGGATTAGTAATTTAAAGGCCAAAGCTTCCTTTCAGAACTGGGACACAGACTGAGCGCTGTCACTGGAGAGCAGAGGGAGACGACTTTCCTCTACCAGCGCATCTCGATGATTATTCAACGCTATAACGCAGTTGGTTTCAAGGGAACTTTCGCTGTTCAGGAGTCCAACGAGCAGGGCTACTTCGGACGACATCGCCATTAAATTACATTGAAGACCCTGATGAAATATTTTATAATAATATATAATAATAATAATAATAATAATAACAATAATAATTCTAATAATAATAACATGCGGGTGATTGGCTCCTAGCGCTCCCCATAAGCGCTTGCGGACTGAGGCTGAATGATGAAGCAGTCCGTATTGCAACAGGCCTGCGTCTTGGGGTCGAGCTATGTGCTCCTCATGAGTGCCTTGCGGAGCAATAGTCCAAGGTGATGGCTCACATGGCATGTCATGCAGCCTTGGGCCGGGTCGCACTGCCAGACACGCCATGCTAAACGATATTGTTTGGCGTGGTCTGATCAAAGCAGATCCTTCCCCGGCCACAAAGGAACCTTGTGGTCTTGCTAGGTCTGATGGGAGACGTCCGGATGGTGTGACCCTAATTCCTTTTGAAGGTGGCAAATGTCTTGCCTGGGATGCCACAGTCATCGACACTCTAGCAGAGTCATACCGCACCAGATCATCTGAGGATGCATTTGCTGCTGCGGAGATCGCAGCAGACAGAAAAACATCAAAATACACCGCTATTTTTTCATCATACTGCTTTGTGCCATTGGCCTTCGAGACTCTGGGTTCTGTCAACCTGGATGGCCTAGCACTGATCTATCTCCTTGGCCACCGGCTTGCCCAGGTATCAGGCGACAGGAGAGAGACCACCTTCCTCTACCAGCGTTCGTCAAAGACTGTCCAGCGCTTCAACGCTGTCGCTTTTTGAAGCACTTTTTCTACCAATAAAACCATCTGCGAAGACTAGCCATTCCAAAACAATGCCCCTCTAATTTTTGAATCCCGAGGGATCATATGTACCTCTGGGAAAAAAATAATAATGGCGTTTTATACAGCACCGTATCTCAGTCGAAGCTGATGAAAAGAACGCGCTGTAA
This sequence comes from Bimastos eiseni, assembly GCA_959347315.1. Classification (NCBI taxonomy): domain Eukaryota; kingdom Metazoa; phylum Annelida; class Clitellata; order Crassiclitellata; family Lumbricidae; genus Bimastos; species Bimastos eiseni. The sequence goes on along the minus strand of OY365807.1, from coordinate 40,773,473 downwards.
GCTGACGTAAATTAAAAATCAACGACAGCCCTACATGTAGACCTATGATACTTTAAGAGATAAACCCTCAGATGTTATATTTGAATGTCTTCAGAGATGACGCATTCGTTCGTTCTTCGCTTGACCGAGAAGACTGTTAACTACAACATTATAATAATTAGTAACCGTCGCCAAACGTCTTAAGACTTGTAGCTGATTATTATAAGAAGATCGTATATATAGCCGACATCTGTTCCGGTTGTCTGCTATCCGAATGCAGGTGTCAGAGATGTACATGTAGTGTTTGTACGATATCCACCAAGGAATCCACAACTCTAGATATAGTGTATGTTCTCATCTGAGTCATTCAAGCCGCCTATATTGTATGATGTGATCGGATGTTGTACGGTGATGAATTTTATGAGACGAGCTGTAGAATTAAGTACCAACTGTATCCGCTCTATAATAGTTGATACATGTAAGTGGGGAGACTCAAAAACCTCAAAAACCCAACATTATTTGACTTAATCTGTTATAAATTTGTAAATTTTTAGTGTTGGATATCAGCTGATAGTTGCATATGAATCAAATTTAAGTAAATGTATGTTGCAGTCTTGAAAATTGCTGTTGCAGTCTGTAGTCAATCCTGGAGGCCATGAAGCCTTTGACCAAGATGACAGCGGTTGAGGTTGGAAATAATCTGATCACTTTTTGATAGGATAGAGGCCTAAAGCTGGTAAATGCAGCATTGAACAAGTTGACTACTCACATGATCCGTCAGGGTCATACAGCTGCTGTGGAAGTGGACTCCAATGCATAGGGACGAAGGTATAGGTCCCTAATGGCCGAGTGCGCTCAAGTTAGCGCAACCACATACATTGTACGGTTGATTTAGGACGTTGTGATCGACCGTGTCGAAGACAGCCGACATATCGTAATATATTGTGAAAGAAACATTAGATGGACCGAATCTATGCCATTGACTATAACCCAGAACCGCGGACACTTAAGTTATAAGAGTTATATATATATGGCTTGCTTTCGGCATAGGAAGCAAGTGACATCCATTTGTAAATCAAATTAAGCCCTCTCAACTTATATGCCTTCCTCTGTCAGATAACATGAAAGGCGGGGAAACATAATTAAAAGTTTTTGACTTTTAGAGTTTTAGGACAATTAAAGAAAAACAACCAACTTGTTTTACACTTTCAAGATTGTCTGAATATTTATTTTTGAGCAAATTCAAATAGGCTTATGTGTAACATTTGTCTTTATCATGCTCAATTGAACCTGTGGCAAATCGGGATTGAACCAGATACTGCGTCTTCATTAAGCTCTATTGTGATTGAAGAGATGATTAATTCAATGTGGATTATGATTATGGCGCAGTTGGAGTCGTTGCATTAGATTAGCGGGTGATTATTGTCCAGCCCCAGGAAACGCGATCCCATTTTCGCATTTTCTGCGTAGGAGATTTGCCTTCGACAAATCATTGATGACAAAAGGTCTAATAAGATTTATCTGGGTCGATGGCCAGATTTCTGATTGTTAGCTGTACAGTCGTTAAAATAGGAGGAGCAGGAGAAGGGAGGAGGAGGAGGAGGAGGAATAGAAGGAGGAGGAATAGGAGAAGGAGGATAGCGACTGATGGTGTCATGGAAGATGCCCTCTTTGCCTCCTGTCGCAGCTACGCCCTGACGCCCCTCTGCCCGCCCTTAAAGTGCCGCCCGCCATAGAAATGCTTTGCGGTCCGAACACAAATGTCTCATCTTATCTCTAATGATCTCTAATCAGAAATAGAACGCCCGTGAGCCCTACACCACTACACGAAATTATTCTCGCATATGGCCGATATATTACCGCTGGAATGGCTCGTTCGGCAGGCTTATGTGTACTATCGATAGCCTTCTGCTGCCGTATTCATACGCATCGCCGTGAATGAAATCACAATAGCGAAAACTGCTTTATACGAGAAGGCGCCACCATAGGGAGACACTTGCAATAAAGCGCCACAGCCGCCATCTAGCGTGTTGTTCACCAGAGAACCAAGCTTGAAACACCGAGCAGCAGCCACAGACTCACTACACGACGGACCCTGAAACTAAGCAGCCAACGACTCGAAGTAGGATCAAAGGCAACTGAGCGAGTATATGCGGCAGCACAGCAGCAGCAGCAGCAGCAGCAGCTCCAGGGCTGGCTTTGTATGTAATAGAATCGAGTGAAAGTGTTCAAGTTATGTCTCCTTCCCTTGCTACGCTTTATCGAATTGCTTCTGCTGCGTGCGATTGGAACTGAATAGACGCCGAGGAAAGCGCTCGACCAGTAATTGTGTGTATTAAGTGAATTAGTTAAGAAAGCACCGAGAGAGATCTAACCTATAAATAAACGAAGTAAAACGAGTGTTCAAGAGCGTATATATAAGAAGAAAATATATTCGTCTAGAACAACTGAACTTAAGGTAAATAATGTTTGTATATTCTATCCGTAAAACTTTAAGCCTATCTTTGTGTTTCTCAGAAGAACACAATTTCATTTATTTCGTTGTTGAAATAGGCTTATTGGATGCTATTTTTGAAGGCCAGGTTGTTTTCTAGGCGTCTAATTTGTTATTAGTGAAAGCAATGCTATTTATGAAGTCACGGTTGCTTTCTAGGAGCTCAAAAGTTTGATAATGAACGCACTTTGAAGGATATTGTGACTTATCTTGCGGAAATATTATTGAGTACATCGTCGTTGGGCTTTTGTTTCCCGCTTTTATCACAAAATATCGCAGTAAGTGTCTTCAATTCTGCTGTGCTATAGACCTACTGTATCGAGCATAGATCAAAGTTATTTTAATAAACTGTAGGAAATGCTGCGATATTAAACTGCTTGCATGGCGTCAAACTCTAACTTACGATCGAATTGCTAGCGCTGCAAAGCAGGCAATTCAGAACATGATGGTTTTCTAGTGATGGTTTACTGTTAGGCTTATAATTCGTTCTTCTAAAGACCCCCTCGAGTTTTAGAGCTCAGTGCCCTCCATGTGCCCCAACTCGGTTCTTTTTTATGTTTATCCAATGGCTTTATAAGATTACCTTTGTTAAAATAATTTGTGCCCCCTTCCATTTTCAAATTTTCTGGGGGGCAAAATTCAAAGAGTGTGGGGGCAAAAAATTTTTTTTGCTCTTCGTACAATATTTTATAAATTATGCCCCCCACTTTTCAAAACCTTGTTTGTTACACCTCTGGCTCATATGATCACTTCTTAGTTCATATGTGCTTTCCAATGGCTTTTTATACGAGGCATAGCAAGTTAGCAACTGTTCGACCACGATTCCATTGATTCGATACTCGAAAAAATTCGCCATACGCAATAGTTCATAATATGACTTTGCGGCACTAAAAATCGCTGGGGACGGACAATTGTTCCCCCACCCCAGACATTTGCCCCACCCAGACTAGAACAATTGCCCCGCCAGGATTGGCCATGAGCTCGCCCAACGGCTTAATACGTACAAACCATGAACCAGATGTTGTAATGATGATAACGTGTGTCACCTTAGGTCATAATGAAGACTCGCTAGTTTTCACCAACGTGGACTTTCACCTCTAAAGGTATATACATAGCCCACTCTAATTTGAATTATTAATTAACAGTAACTGCTTAATAAGTCGATTCCGAAAGTTAATTATGCCTACTGCGTACACGTGAGCGAACTGAGATGGTGGGATGATTGTGGGTTGTGGTAAAATAAAGTAGACTACATCTCGGGACTTACACGTATCACCTCCGAACGATTTTTTCCGAGTGCTTCACAGCAAGAAGCTGTCAACTATGAGGGATTACACCTCTACGGCTCTTCGCCTATCGTATCATCGCACAGTATCGTATCCACAAATTCAGGGGCTTCAATCCCCTCTGGGTGATGGAAGTAAAGTGTCAAGTGCCAGGAAGGCAAGAAATTTACCCTCCCCAAGACTCACAAATATTCCCCTACCTGAAATTGGAGGCATTTGCCTTCGGGCCCCCTATCTGGACGCACCTGCATAGATTTATATAGCGCCTCTCGTAGAATAGCTACTCAGCGGCTCTGAATTTACACAAAGAGATCAACCTAATTACGTCGTGATTACTGCATCGCTGTGGATAATTATGATAATCTTTGCCTATTTTCAATAATTTTCTATGTTGTCGATGTTGTTTTCCGCGTCGTGGAAAAACATAACAAACCACTTCGACTGTTCTCGATTTACAGTAGGCCTACTGTTATAGACAGTGCCTCAAGATATCCCTCTGACTGTAACATGCGAAAGCCGTTATATACATCTGCGACCTCGTCTCTTTCCTTGCGCTCCGCTGATCGTCTTGAATTATTTGTTCCCAGGACTATTATATTTAGGACCGCCTTGAAGGCTTGACCCAATACCGGGCGTTAACTGTGGGGGAAGTGGTTCCTCTACTTAGAATGACCTCTGCCCTCACAAAGACCTAAGCGAAAGCCTGACTTCTCTCCACCTAAGGCGTTTCTTTTCCCGCTGAGCTTCCTTGCTGAGAGTGCCTCTGAAAGTTATTCTGCGAGAGGCGCTATATAAATCTATAGAGACGATACGCTATGACGGGCGAACACCCCTAGAGATGAAAGCCCTTAAGAGCCGAATCAACCGGAGGTGAAAACCCAAGAGGTGGTATGCAACAGGTTTGCCAGGCCACGTGCAACGTCGATGCAATGGAAGATTGTTGCAAAAGGACAATCCAGGTACACGATGGGATCGTGTCGTATGCTGCTGTTAAGTATAAAGTAGAACACAAAATATTGTTGATAGATTTTTTTGTGCGTGTAGAGGGCTTTTCCCAAACTGCATGTGTTCCACTGAAACCAAGGGTTCTGTGAGGTGAAAACAATGGTTCCGCGGAAAATCTGCTGTGTGAACAAAAGGAGGATTTTTGCTTAAACATCTGTATATAATTTTATATGAAAGAGAATTCATAATGTCACTGCCATTCATGTTTGTTAGCCCTATAGGGCTTAACTGTCTACATGCTCAGAATATTTTTAGTTTTTGAAGGGGATTCCGCCAAGAAATTCAGGATCAATTGGGTTCCACGGCCATAAAGATTGGGAAACGCTGGCGTAGGGGACGACATTTATTTTACATAAGAACTCGCTGACAAACAGGGATAGACGAATGTTTCTGTTTGTTGAATTACAGTTTGCATTGCGCACAACAAAATTATCTAAGATGGATAGACTTGGCACAAACGAAAATCTTAAAGGCTCGATAGAATTGCATTCCAACGATGAAGGCGCGTTTTATAACTGACTAACAGCTCAACGACAACTTAAAATTCGCATCATGAAAGAATCTTTCAACAGTATTTGCAGCAAAATCTAAGAACACAATATAATTGCGCTTTTTAACAGTGTATATGCCAGCGCATTTTATAAGCTCCTTTCCGTAAAGACTCGAGCCAAATCCGAGTGACTACCATACTGGTTTAGACTGGTTCGTAACTCATCACAAAGTCGGCGTATCGCGTTTCCTGTGCGAGCGCCAAGTGATCTATAGTCGTCATACATGACATTGTACACATATCACCCTCGCAGCTGCAGACATTTGATGTGTGACCGATAACTCATCCAGCGTCCTCACGCACGTCATCATTGCGTGTCATCTAGACCAGTGATTCTCAACCTGTGGGTCGCGACCCGCAAGAGGGTCGCCAACTTTTCTTCGAAATCTCATTTTTTCCACTGAAAAATACTGTAACGTTAATGTAATGCGCTATATTTTCTATAAATCGAGGCCTTGTCAGTGTTGCTGCCATTTGAAACTACGCATACCTGTGTGAGACCGGCTGTTCAGCTATGGTTACAATCAAGACTAAATAATTATAGGACTAGGCTCTGTGTAAATAATGACTTAAGATTGTGTCTAACCAACATCAGCCCATCTATTGATTTAGGCCTACTTATGACCAGAATGCAAGCCCCGCCATCTCATTAACAGTGTTTGTGTCTTAATGTAAGTCAAACAATAAAGTTTTTTTAAAATATTGTAAAGGAACGGGGCCTATTCGACAGTGACCAGGATGACGACTTGCATCCTCGTCCGATATGGGGATAGTTCGAGTTGCAGTCCGCCGAATAAGGCTTCAGTGGTTTGCTGAAGACTAACCATTTAGGGTTTAAATAGCTCCTTTCTGGATGACGCCTGGAATAAGACACGCTTGTTTGATAATCCACTGTTAATGTACAACGGAAAACAATACTTCTGTAGCGCCTATTCGGAAACAGTCCGTATCTCACTCCCTCAATACGCCCTACGTCGATAACTAACGAGTAACTGCAACGCTACGTCAATGGCTGACGACGACTATCGCAAATCTACGACGACTATATCCACGACGACTATATCCACGATGACTATCGCAAAGCAACGACGACTATTCGTGCTTCCTAGGAGCCGAGACTGCAAGGCCAAGGCCGAAGCCGAATCTACAAGGCTCCCTGATGACGATCTCCAGACGACGACGACTATTCCCAGGCGACGACGACGATTCCATCTTCCAGGCGACGACTCCTTTTATACTAATTTGCTGTAGATAGTAGATGATACACAGTAGATAGGAGACTGTAGACAGTAGAGACTACACAGTAGATAGGAGACAGTAGACAGTAGAGACTACACAGTAGATAGTAGATATCTACAGCAGATAGTAGATGGATTACAGTAGATAGTAGATAAGCGTATACAGCAGGTAGATACTACAGCAAGCCGACACTAGGTAAGCGTACCCCTAAACCGTTACAATATTATTTTTTCTGACACTATGCAATTTTATTATGATTTATTTACAGTTTTGTTATACGCTATCATGGTTAGTCGTAGAATGCATTGATGCGTGACTCATTGATTTAACAAAGATCATAATGTGCTCTTGGAGTCCGGATCAATATTCCCAAGTCTACTTGACATGCCGTCCATCTGAGGCACTGGAGTGCGTGTGAAAAATCTTGGCAAATGTGGAGCAAGTGCAAATCTGGATGTCCTCCAATCGTCTAAAATTGAACCCGGATAAAACTGAATTTATGTGGCTGGGCACGAGACAAGCAGGTTTGAGGGTTGACAAGGCGGCGATTAAAACATCATTTATTCATTGGAGGGTACAACACGTCGTCCGGGACCCGGGAGTTCTTCTGGATGAAGACCTGTCCTTGGAGGAACATGTCAGTTCCCTTTGCATGTCTTGCTTTTATCAACTGCGCCAGATTAGAGTCATTCGGCGAAATCTGTCAATGGACGCCGCTATGACTCTAGTCCACTCCTTCGTGCTGACTCGCCTGGACTACTTCATTGGTGTCTGTCAAAGTTCCGGTTTAGACAGCTTTAATCCGTTCTCAACTGCGCCGCCCGAGTCATTGCCAAGCTGCCAAAATACTCGCATATTTCAAGCTATATGCGTGACACACTGCACTGGCTCATGGTTGAGGATAGGATCACATTCAAGATCACCCTCATGGGACCGACATCAGTGGTTGGCATGGCTCCAGAATACATCAGGGAGCTCTGTCTCTTCGTATCCAGCCAGCCAGGTCGTCGATCCTTGCGTGATGCGGCTTGCAGGGACTTGATGGTTTCGCGCACGCGTTCATCGATGCGGACAAACAGTGCCTTCACATGCATTGAACCATCATTCTGAAACGCTCTTCCTTTACAACTTCGCAACATTGCACTGCTTGCAGCCAACTTTTCTAAATAACTCAAATCGCATTTGCTTAGATCTGTTGGGTAGCTACGTTTAGCACCTTCGAGAGGTTCCTATAAGGCGCTATGTAAATTGTCTAATACATACATACATGCTGCCAGATTTTGGAGTGGTGGGTCTCGTTAGGATCTAGATGCTGCAAAGTATGTCTCCATGTCAAAAAGGTTGAGACCCACTGATCTAGACGCATCTAAACTTCGGTATATGACCAACGTTGAGCGCCCTGCTTTTGTTCCTATAGGACTATAATCCAACTACTTGGAAATGGCCCACGTACCTCTCTCACTTGGTCTCTTACTCTTTAAAGGTGTTTATTTTCCCAGGGATTTTCATGCTTCTGAATAGTTAATCTGTAAAATTAATACTCGCGGGTGAAGTGCAAAAGAAATGGTGACACAATTAAAATTGTCTAGTTGAAAATTAATGTAGCCTATAATAGGTCTACCTATCTTAAAGTGTGATCCATAGGTCTAAGTGCTCTATTAATGAGCATCAGAATCTTTGCCCAAATCTCCTTACAGGTTGTGAACGTTGAACTTGTGACTGACTGTCTTAAGCGATTTATTTGTTAAAAATCCTACATGAGCTGTTTGACTACTTTCATGCATCTCCAAACAATAGGTTGCATGTAGCCTACATGTATGCACTAAAATGATGAGGCTTTAAGCAAGTGCTATAAATGTCTCTGTTAAACAGGAAACTAATGGATGGATCTCCCGGTTAGAAAACCAAAATCTATTTTATAGTAGTTTTGTATTTCGTCAGAAATGCAATAATCACATATTATTATATCGGAAATAATGTCTCGTTCCGATAACTTTAATAGACGTACGCTTTGAACGTAATCACATGTGTTGCGGAAAGGCCGCATGTAACCAACAGCCACAGAGATGAAATTGAATTAGAACAGATCGGGTTCGACCAGAACGAATCAGGCAGACTAGAACAGACCAGATAAGATGACTGACTGGGAACCGATCCGAAGATGGCAGTTCCATTCTAGAACCGATCGGGGTCTGGGCGAATGAGACAAATGATTCCCGTTCGAGACAGACAAAGATGCGTGCGTTTGTCAAGCATGCTGTCACGTAAGGGTCGAAAGGTCAGTGGAAACAGGTTCCATGGCGTGACTCGCCGATTAAAAGTCGAACTTCAGTTTGCTGGTTTTGCATGGCTCCATTTAGGCAACAGCACAGGCCTACTCGTGTATATAGGCCTACTAATCATACATCGACCGAGTGGCAACCAGTTATGGACTAGACAATCTGTCACATCTGAGATGAAAGCCTATCGGAGAGAGACAGTAATAAACTTTAGTAGTCCTATATGTCCCTGCTTTTGTCAGCATGTAACTTCCGTGCATAGGCCTACATAGCAAATTTGTGGGTATTGCAAAAATAGACCTACTGTCGATGAGATGCAGTCTGCTGTTTGGATCCAGTCCCAATGTGTCACGTGATGATGTCACATCGTGTGTTCGTTGCCAATTTACGGATCAGTTTCTGAACTGAGGAAATATTAACAGTCGATGATCGCATTTTCATTTATCTGCTGTTTGTCCGAAACAAAGTCTTCAGAAAGCAATTGTTCGCTGTATATGTTCATCATGAGGCGCAATCATTGGTGTGATTGCCATTACAGACACAATGTAGAAGATTGAAAACAATGTATGCTGTACAGTTAACCCGTACTAAAGTTAGGTCTGAAATGTCATCGATCATGATTCTTATCCCATTCGGTGCAATATATTTCTATCGTCCGTCTGTGAACGATGGAAAAAACCATTCACAACGGGTCCGCATGGTGAGTGACGGGACAGCAATAAGCGCATGTTGCCGCCATTTTGGGTCTAACGATGATGAATTGGCGCTTTATAAATTGTTCTATTCGGACTGGCCTCATTGTGTTGTCCGTCAGAGGATAAATTAGACGGAGCTCTTCAGTAATGAGAGAGATTGCACCGTTCTTCGAGCGAGACAGAGAACGCAATCGATGAAACAAACACAGACACAATAACATCGAGAGGCGGAAGCGGCGGAAGCAGCGACGGCTTTCGATGTTGTCATTTGGCGAAACATTGGAAATGTCGAGAGAGATTGTCTTCGCCAGACGACGATGGCACTGCGTTTCGTCTCCTAACCACATCGCTATCTTTCTTCTACTCTCGTTTATTCCTCTCTGCCTCGATGAACTTCTGTCAGATCAAAGGCTTCGACGATGTGCAAGGCCTTGGAAAACATCGAACGAAACACTCCTGGTGTTTTTTTTAAATTCGAAAAGATTTTGGAAATATTCGTTGTTGTATGCGAATAGGACACACCATTAAAATGACAACCGTGCCATGGTTGTGTCTCTTAGAGGCCCAAAAAGATTCGGGAATGGGCCCCTCAAGTCTATTGTCAGAATCAAGATATGAGAAAGGCAAGACTCGTTGTGTTTTCAAAAATTATATTAACTATAATGTTCTCATACTTGATCGACAAAGAAACTTCGCTCATAAATTAAATATACATTACCCGTCAAAGAGACGTAGCGAAGCTGACGACGAAGACGACACAAACGAGAGTCTTCCCTAGCAGCAGAAGAAAACCTCAAACGTCGTCGTAAGTAACTTAAATAATTACACTGGAAGATATGCTTGCTTCAAAAACGTACGAGACCTTTGTCTCAGACAGCCGGCAATCAACAATAAGCCTATACCTAAGAGCAAAGCAAAGCATACTTCCCCGATCCCTACGACGTAGTTGCTTATATCAACCACGACACTCCTTCTCACAGAGTAAGGCCCATTCACATACAGGCAGAGACAGACCGTTGGAGACGGTACAACAGCATAAGTGTTAGATCCGAGCCTCCAAGGATACTATAACACAGGTAGTGCCTAATTGCAAGCATGATTCCTTTAAACCCATGGAATGCGCACGGCGAGAATCTAACACTATCTATAACTGCAATGCACTGAACCAGCTGGCCTCAAATATGACGGATATTTATTTGTGTTTCACAAAACTTTATTTTATTGGACAAGAAAGGTAAATAACGTATAATGGTTAACAAGTGTGGTCGATGCTCAAAAGTGCTCAAAAGTGTGTTCCGTTGTCTTCATTCCAGTTAGCGTAAGCCTAGAGCCTGAGACAGCAAGAGAATTGAATTTCGCGTGATGGAGCAGACCTTGAAATGGATGCGCTGCGGTGAAGAATCGGGGAAACAGAAACCAACAGATGTCTTGCAGACAGATTCTTGGTTCACATCTCGATCCACATCGACCTTTAACCGCCACACTTCGTCGCCATAGAAGGGCGAACAGCGAGTGTGCTGTCGAACGACAATTCCATTGAATATTTATCGAGAACTTATACTAACATGACATAACATAACGTGGGCTAGAAGACGTTCAGTCTGTGTTTAAAATAACCACTGCAATTTGTCATGGCCATTATTAATAGCCCAATTTTCCAAGTTTTCTCTTAAAGGCAGTGATAGATTCCGCTGAGACAGTACTGTCATCCATCAGGGCTGTTAACAATACTGGAAAAAAGTATTGCAATAGCAATACCAATACTTCCTAATTAAAAGTATCGCGATACTAATACCAATACTTTTCAATAGCCTCGTTAAATTCGACCTTAGCATGAATTAGAATTCATGCACCGATAATTATATAAAAACTTCCTAAATTTGGCTAATCACAAGGAATCTAGATAAGAGGAATGGTTACTTGTCATATTTCCGTGTACACGCTTTATTCTTAAACACAGATGTCACCCCAATCTAAATTTTGCTTCTATTTGAAAATATGGCGCTTTGAACAACCAACGACATTTTATACATTTTGCTGACATACCCGGTAGTAATTTGTAAATTTGGCTTCATGACTAAAGGTTGATGAACTAACTTATTATTTAAACTTATTTTAAAAGGATTTAAACTTCTGGCTTCCGAATATCGCCCAAAACTGTTGACACGAAAGAATATATATACGGACTTTCCAATCCTGTGCATATTGGTCCTTGGGCCAATCACAATGTCTTTGAAATAGCCAAATTAATTAGGCAAGCCACTTCTACCCGTGAACGCAAAAGGACACAGGCCTACTTCGGTCATTTCTCGATTCATAAATTATTCCATGCATGTATGTTCGCGACAAGGATAGATCTATATGACCGAAAGAGGCTATATATATATATATATATATATATATATATATATATATATATATATATAGGCATAAACTTATCAAAGCGCAACGATTGACTTCGCATATCTCTTGAGAAATTATGTAAATTTTAGTGTGAAAAGGTATTGGTATCACGTATCGATGACCTGTATAAAAAAGTATCGCGATACACATGCGATACTAGCAAAATAAAACTATTGCGATACTCGCTGCGATACTGACAAAAGTATCGCGATATTAACAGCCCTGTCATCCATACCAATCCACAAGTCTGATTCTGAAATCTAAACCGGGTTTCGTTTTCAGTATGTCTCGATCGAGACGTGGCATCGTCAGGAGACACTTTCCTTCGTCAGACACAAAGAGGCAAACAGAGCCTCAGACACAGCATTACCCACGTGGACTATGGCGCTCAGAGGAGCAGCAGTGTACTTGACAAATGACGGAGGAAATGGAGATAGTTTGGCGAGACATGTAGACAGCAAGACAGAAAGACGCTCGCTTGAGCATCGACAATTCATAATCACGACCACACGCCACAGATCTTGCGCGTCTTCGGAGGAAGGCTTTTGTCTGCCACACCGTCTCAATTGAATAAGGCTTCAATTTGCTTACCGATCTCTGCGAAATTGCAAGTAACCGCAGACCGACGGAAGGACGGACGAACGGACGGAACGACCGATCGACTGGATCCAAAGCAAGGGTCTAGACAGACTGGCCTGCATGACAATCACCATGCGTCAGCTACTCTGTGATTGAATACCGATAGGCATGACGAGGTGGTTGCGTTGTGGCGGTCTGTGGTCTGAGATCGAATCCCGGTGTCAAAGAGTAACGCATAGCACACTTGAGTGCATACAATGCCGGATTAGCAATTGGCTTGAAGGGCTAAAGACCAGGGTCCTCGACTGTGAGGGCCCAAATATTTTTTAGCACTCTGATTACTGCAGATCGACGTTGATCGACGATTTTGTACATGTAAAATCTCGGCAACGAACATTTTAATCAAATTGATGAACTCTGCATATTTACGTGTTATGAATTTGATAGTAGTGTAATAGACTATAAGTTACCTGCTAATAGTTGCGTAGTTAATTAAGAGGCGTAGAGTAGAGGTGAACACACTTGGACGCAGCGCTTGAGGTACCGAGATCGAGACCCGTGTACATCTAAGGCCGACTTCATTCCTTACTTCGCTAGGCGACGGCGTTTGTTAAAAATGAACTGCTTAGCGTAATGGGCGCCCTGCGTGGCTGCCGACGGTTAAATTCGACTCCTCTAATAACTCGTCATCATTCGCTCACATTGTGCATGTAATCATACTGCGTAATGTCAGTTTGAAATTAAAAACGAAGATATTATTATTATATTATTATTACTATTCTCAACCAATGGTTGCATATGGAAGGCAATAATAGTAATGCAGGTTGTGTCTGTGTCCCTGGAGTGCGTGGTCTGCGATTTCTCTCCAAGTAGGCCTACATAGTGTATACAGTTTATTTATATACAGTATGTAGCCATAGTATGCAAGTTAGACTACATTACTTGCATAACCCATTCAAAGCGCAAGGATCAGACCACTACAGCCGAACAGAATTAGCTGATCGTTCATAAATTGCTTTATGCAAATCCTTGCATGACAAGTGACCAAGCGCGCAAAACTCAACTACTTTCATTATTCATCAGCAGCAGCAGCAGCAGCAGCAACAGCAACAGCAGCATCAGCATCGTCGTCGTCATCATCATAACCACCACTGTCATCATCGTCGTCGTCATCATCATCACTATCATCATCATCATCATTATTGTCGTCGTCACCACCCCCACCATCAGCAGCACCGTCAAGAGCGTATCAATTCCTTTGGTGACTTGTCTCGTTCACTGCTCCTCTCCGTGACAGCCCAAGTCATGTAATGCTATATCCTCCAAATTTACCCTCATTTATTTAACTTGACTTGCGTAAAGTTTGTCATGGACGGATCGTCGGTTCGCCGTAGTTTTTTCAACTCTTTTTTCCGTTGACCTACAGAGCTGAAATTTAGCACACATTTCAGGCTTGCATGACAATGCAATGTATCAAATATTTACGGACATAACTTAAAAATTGAGAAAAAAATGCAAAAATCCAATAAATTTAGTATCGTTTAACCACTCGAACGAGTCCTCCTTGACAAGCTCCACTCCGGCAAGTTTACATCCTCAATAATATATAATCAATGATCTCTTAAGGAAATTGAAAGATTGTGCCATCTACCAGACAAAGGAGGGTCCCGAAAAACTTACGTATTTACTTTCACTTGTTTTTGTCTTAACAGCGCATTCCTGGTCTGTCTTTGTTTCTCTTTCCGTTAAAAAAACATTGCATGTAGTGTATTGTGTGAATTCTGTCAACTGGCGTTCTCTCCTTACAGGGCCAAATCATCACAGAGTTAGCATCATTTTATCGACGCTGCTGGTTACCTAAAAACTTTTGTCGTCTATCATCTTTTCTAATATTCTGTAATCTGCAACTTCTCTCTCCGATTCTCTTCAGTCAATTCATTTCAGCCGTGATGATTATTATTTTCTCATCTTGCTTCAGCGTTGTCCGGCATTTTGAACCGAAAATGTGCTGCGTCATCATCGTCTCATATGTCTACTGAGCTTGGTTTTATCAGTAATTTCTCTGCTCCCCATATACTGTCCGTTTGAGGTTCGTCCAATTCTCATAACGTATATCTTTCGCTCTGGCGATATCTGCAACAATCAGCTTCACATTTGATGATGGTGATGATGATAGCTATTTATAGATCGTCTTTTTCAGTGCTTTTAGCCGATTTCATCATAAGACTCTGGATCTTTCAATTTACTTTAGAGGCTTTACCTCTGATGAAAGTTGAAACACAGATTCACATGGGGAATGTTTTGCGATGAATTCTTCAGGAAAAGCCAAACTGAAACTAAAATGCTATTCTTAGCGCTAAAAGCTCAATGTCTTGAATAAACACTTGATTTCAACCGTCGACCAATTTCTTAACCACGTCCTAGTCGACAACGAGATCAATTTTAGGGCCTACAGGAAGTCGTTAGAGCTTGTCAAAACCGATATGTCGCATCTCACAAAATTTGTTTTGAAGTGTAAAGGCACTTAACTGAAGGCAGTGAAGTCTGCGCTTCGAAACTAGAAGTTGCTACTTATTTATATTGTTGGATTCAGCTAGTTTATGGTCCCGAGTTCTAGCGAATCAAACATAAAACTATGCTAAGTTTAAAATGTATAGTTAAGCACAAGTATTTACAGTTAATAACAAAAGAAAAATCATAATACCGTACAAAACCGAAGGTCGCTTTCTCCACAACGAAGACACAAGTCAACCGAAACAGCAGACTCGTAGCTTTAGCAAATACATCACGAACGCTCTACAACAAAAGTGAATGTTTCACCTAGGTCTCAGGATACCCAACACAACACCAAACCTTAACACTCAACACCTTAAAACTAAAACGACAGACCTGGCCTCTGCACAACGGGTGCTCTCTCTAAGAAATGGACCAGTCTGCGATCACATCTTGTCCTAACCTTCTTATATACCTTCTGACCTTCCTTCAGCCAGAAGTACCTAACCGTACCTAACTGCCTAGACTCCTACTACCATGGAAGCTCAGTTGTACTATGCGAGTATACAACATCATTAATTGGTTAAACTGTGTGATTTAATTGTGCCTCTGCTATGAATTCATGTCGCGCCGCACGATATCTCAAATTCATTTAATATATAATCTTTTCTGCTGTCGTAACGACTATTTTATCTCTGTTTTCTTCTATGTATATATATAAATACATATATATATCTGGGATTTCTGTAGTTCTATTTTTGTCTTTTTTGATGTTTATTTTCATTACGTATTCAGTTGATACTGTCTATCCATCATTGCCTGTAGACTTTTCCAGTTTCTTGTCATTATTGTCTGGTCATCTGCAAATCTCAATGCCTTGATCCATCTTCCTCCGACCTTCATCCCTTCCTCCAGATCATTTACTGCCTCCAATTCGACGAACTAAGTATCTGACATGAATACAGCTATTTAACAATCTATAAGATGAAAGCGGCTTTCTTTGCACTTTCTTGGCGGACTTGTCGTTTAGAAAGTGCCAAGAAAACCGCCAAAATGTTAAACAGTTCCGAATTTCTTAGACCTGCAGATAGCGCACCGATGCTTTCATCAGGAATGACGACAGTTTCGAAGTCATTGATCAGTGCAACATGCCAAAAACTTGACACTTCAAAGTGATGGATATTATTGCACAAGAGAAACTGAGAAAGTAAACCAACGAATGCTTTAGCCTTTAGAAATCTTCTTTGTAGGGCCGCATTTAGTATTTTTGGGCTGCATGCAAAATTATTTTACGTAACGGACCACGTCTTGTTGCAGTATCCATCTGTACGAATGACAGTTTTAAAGACAGTTTTAGACTTTAATTAATTGAACATAGTTCTCTAAAAATTAATTTTTCGTGCTGTTTTGTTAGAATGATCTGATATAATAAATTATAGTCATATAAAAATGACGACGATATTTCTTGCTCAAATTGATAGAATCTTGGGTGTCCCCAAATTTGTGGGGCCCTACATGAAAGCACATGCTGCGCATACATGTAAACCCCTATTATGCCTAAAAGGGCCCTGCCTCTTTGTAGACTACCATACTATTACTAAACACTTGCACCGGTATCTTGTACGGTATCTTGTACCGGTGTCTTGTACCGATATCTCGCTGTATCTTGCACTCGCTTTTGTCATATAGCTGGATCATGTTACTTAATCGAAATTGCTTTGCTTTGATGCATGGTTTTGATAGCATTTTAGAGCACATTAAATGTTCTATAGGCTTAATTATGGATCGTATAACGCGAGCATTGGATTGGCTCTCTTTGTGTATACTTTCGAACCGCACTCTTTTAGTTTCCGCAACATAATCGATCCTTAGATATGGCGTTCATCCAAATTACTCACTGTCCTCTCATTGGCAAGCCTTTTCATCTTCAAAACAATTAGCTGTGATTTGACATACCGTAAGCCTCCTATTGGATCCCTTTAGTCACTTGAAAACCTGTTTAATTAATGGAATTGCGTTTTAAGCCCAGGTATTGCAATTAGCTAAATTGAAAGAAAATCGCATGGCTCTGATAGAGATAAATGAGAAAAGCTATTTTGTGAGCAGTGGTAGATTTTGGTTTAGGGAGCAATGTCCGAAATTTCGTGTTTCAAATACCTTGCACCTATGAAAAGTACAACTGAAGAAGCGCTGCAGAGGTGAAACTATTCAACTGAGTTGAAATCTGTGAGGCATTGATTTCTAATGTCAGAAAAAGACACCCATCCTAATAGAAGACACTATAGTCAACGAACCCTGGCATTCATTTATTTTCTTGTCTTCCAGTTGGTTCGTTGATATAATGACACGTTATATTTCTTTTTATCAACAGCGGTGCTGATTTATTTTACTCAAGCAAAGTGTTGCTTCAACACTTACTTTTTCCTAAGTTCCAGAAATGATAATGAGCCTACATCAGCAGGCTAGAGATTATTATTGGGATTTTCTACTTTAAAATCCCATTCCGACATCCAGACGCTGACTCCTTAGCAACACTATTGGGTGCCGCGGTACCCATGCAATGTAGCACAGCTGTAAGGAATGAAGACTTAAAGGGTCATCTCACTGACGCTGCGATTTAAATATGTCCATGATTAGGTCAAGTGGTAGGCTGAGCTATACAATTCTGAACGATGACAGCAATTAGTTAGACAGCAATAAGCAATTAGAACCATTTTATTGTTATCAATGTTATACCTTTGATTTATTATTAGTGCTTCCTATTAGTGTTATTTGACCGTGTATACTATAGAATGTTAAGATTTCAATGTGCAGGTCACCAATATTTTTAACGATGTATATTTATGCAACTTGATTTGTGGATGATACCAGATAGATTAGAATGTTATTCAATGCCACATTTATAAGCAAGAATGAATAAAAGATCAACCGTAATAAATCTAGAATTGGCTGTTCCGATTAATATATTCACCTATTAGAGGGGCAGACGGCAATCGAAATTTGATTTCTTTCGAATACGCCACAACAGAAATCTCATCTCTGGTTTTAATCACTATAGAGCAACTTACAATCAATCATCAATCCCAACATGCACCGCAGGGGACCAGACGTCCGCTGGCAGTAGGCTTACAATCACTGCAGAACATCAATCACAGATATATCTCTGCAGTCCAAATATAGCTATATATACTCTGTATATATTTATGTATATTTAAAAGCTCACAGTGTACTGGTTACGGGTCATATGTATGCTACGCTGTAGGTATAGAGCCATGCTTACGAGAAAATGTATGTACCCGACTCATCAATGACGTCAGCAACTAGCAACTTAGCACACCGAGACCAAATGAACATCGTCTCTCACTGTCTCTGTCTCTGTCAGTTTCTCTCCACGTTTCTCTCTCTCTCTTTGTCAATAAATATTCATATATATATATATATATATATACATATATATGGCAATAGAATCAACGTGAAATGATATTAGAGGCATATCTTATTACATCCAATCACTTTCTCATCTAAAGAATGCGAAGTTGACTTTTGCCTCTCGCAGTCTAAGGCACATGCGCCTGCGACTGTCTGTCAATAGATTGATCTGTCAATCTATGGAAATGCCTAACAATATAGGTCTATGTGTGGGATATGAATTATAGGCCAATTGCTGCGACGACGATGCGTTTAGGCGGGTGGTCGTCATATCCGCGCCGATAATTTTCAGATATGAGTCTATATATATATATATATATATATATATATATATATATAATTAAACACTGCCAATCACCGGATCATCCATGCACACAATATTAAGAAGTCATGCACGTATGCGCAAGTATGGAAACCAACAAAATGTACACATATTAGATGTGCCCAGAGTGGATAAAAACGGCGCCTTATAAGTAATGACTAAGTTTTTTGGCTATACATAACCGTTATTATAACTGTTATGTACATAACCGTTATTATAACTGCTATGTCTAGCTAATAACTGCGAAATATTCAAACCTATCACAAGATTGAAAAAACTTTATTCCTGACAGTGACTGTTAGCATTTTTTTAATCCTATAGACATGCCTCTTAATCTGACGTCCTTGTGAAGTCATTGATGAACAAACTATCTACGAAGAGGACAAAACAGCAATAGAATTTACATGCCAAAGTAATCATTTTATCATTTTTGGTCAAATGTTTCTAAAAATAATTACCTGTAATGAGACAGTAATTCAGCGGACCGAAAACTCTTCTGAGAAATATTGTTAGAACGAGATCGTTGAGCAGATGGCGCCACTCAGCAAAGTTTTTTGGAGTTTCAGATAAGAGAAGTCAGGAATAAGAAGCTGCGCGTAGAAGAACCTGCGTGGAAGATGCATGGACCTAAGTACACCCCATCGTGATTTAATGCTTAGAAAGTTTGCTTATACAGTTTTACATCGTTATGTCTGCATTTGTGATTGGCAGCGGTTTTCCACAAGATGGCTGCAGCAGTTATCCTTTGTATGACGTCAAAACACTTGCAAGATTTATAGCACGCTTTTGCAACTGTGCTGTGCCGTTGCAAGCAAACGGTATCGGTCATTTGTTGTATCCATGCGTGTACTCACTCTTGCCATTGTTAGGGATATATTTCTGAATTATAACACTTCTACACGTAGAGTGTGAGTGCCAAGACAGACGATTGAGACAATGCTATGGTTTCATGTGCGACAGCGTGTATCTGACGTACTAAGGCTGCCTTGACGGGAAAATCCTTTGACAAATAACAAAGTGAAGTGGATTATAAAGCCTTTCTTCTCAGGTGTAATTTGGGAGGTTGGTTGGTGGCTGAGGTAGAAATAACATGGAGAAGATGCATATTCAACTGAAGGACTATATATATTTGTTTGTATTCTCCTCTCAATAAGTTCATATATTATCCTGTAATGTACGACTTATTGGTTACACCTACGCATCGTAATCGTAACGTAAACACCACATTTATATAGTTAAGCGCAAAGCACCAGCATATAATTATTGACAAGAGCTGCGTCTTGTCAGATGGGTTGTCCAGAGATTGATGTCCGGTGAATGTCCGAAACCGGTCGACAGAGAAACCATGCAGAGGGAGTTACGACAGGTTTCGTTGAGTTCGAGAAGGCTTGGAAGGCCGTGGATTGGATGGATTAGGGTAGGAATTCTTAAAGAGGTGAGACTTCAGTTTGGAGTGGACATCCTGTGCACTGATAATAAGTATATTGGGTATAGATGACGGTGGGTGAGTGGAGGGGGTATTTGGGACTGAGAATATGCAGCATTCAGAGGGAAGTTCGTTTTGAGAGTTGAGCTGCGTAATTATCGTACACTAATTCCGAATCCTCCTAACGTTGGTTATGGGTAACAACATAGAGAAAGGAACGAGGCTTTTATGGGATAAGAACGAGTCATGCATCAGGGCTAAGCCCCTTTTCCATCCATCCAGCTGTTTCCAAGCGACACTGAGTGCGTATTTCAGCCATATTAATAACAGATCACATATTATATGGGCGCACAAACGTAGGGTGGCTATTTGTCCAAACTATAGCTACGTGTAACTATATGCATCATATGCCGGCCATTAGGAATGGGAGGTTCCGAATGATGGATCGGTGGTGCGATAATATGTGTATGAAATGATGAATGGTTGACTCGCTTTCAGGATATCACGAGAGATAAAGATCATTTCGTTATACATAAGCCTATGTAACCATAGTCATTTACATAAAGACGCGCTTCCATGAATCCTACCTCTGTGAGAAACATACAAATATATCCATATAATTTATTGTTGTAAATGGAAAGGGTCTTCTAGCTGTGAATTGTCACAAGAGATCTCAGTATTTTCAGCAGGCAGCTCTTGGTCACGATGACGTATGGCACATGAATCCAAATGTCAAAAACACACCAACATTTTATCCTTCGTTCGATAGAATTTCTTCTTTCGGTCGCTCTGTATACGTCGAAAACCGTCCGGATGTTAATAAGCGCCATAAAGTATCGACTCAAGACTACAAGCCCTACAATCGACGATACGTGAACATTATGTTCAATGCATAAGTTACGTAGATTTGACATATATATATATAATATACGTGTGTGTATATATATATTGAGTAAGTGTGGATAGAAAATTTACTATCTGCTTAATTGAAGGCTATTCGTCGTTTGTTTTTGTATGGAATTTCATCACATGTTCCTTTTATACGGAATTGCTTCCTAGTTTCGTCGGATCTTTGTCCAAATGCTGACTCACTGTATACATTCTTGTAATTGCAACCCTGGAGATCATCACTCGCTGCTCCAATTCGTATGGGAGTGCCTAGGTATAATCAGTGGCAGCTCTGAACTGTTTGAACAGAGGACACGGAGAAGCCGGGAAGCTGACGGAGTGGCCAGTTGGGTGTCTGGTCTCGTCAGAACTGAAAGTGGACTGAAATTTTTAGGGGTTACTGACTCTATAAGCACATCTTACTTACATGTATGTAGCCGGTTGCAGTGTGTTAACCGATGTGCTTTCATAGTAAACAAATGACATTAATGTCACATTTTCCGTCCACACGCAGGCTTATAGACTCGCCAAGTTAAAACGGTAGTATCTTCGTCTGTTGAACAGCTTGATGTCAAACAGCATCAGGTAATTCAGGTTACATTGTAAATGTTAATAGAGGATAAAAATGTTGATAGATTCTACATGGGCCCGTTTAGGATAATTGGGTGCTTCTGCTAAATCTGTGTAAAGCGTATGCTTGAGAAATTAGTTAACATTATTATTACGTGTGACGCTCTCATTTTGCTGAAGTATAGGCTAATCGCAGCTGCTCCACATCCTACGCAGCTGCCCTTGTGTGGACCACCTAAGGGCAATAAGTACAGTATGATGCAGTTTTGCGATCTGGCCTTGGCAGGGTCCTCAACCTTCTCTAACGGACGACGCATGGCATCAGACCTCACTTCCATTAATATGACCGAACTAGGAATGCGATCGGTGACCTCAATGGCACTACCAGCCTTTATGGCATCAGCCTCTGCCTCCCAACTGCTCCAGTCGACTACGTGAATCGTTGGTGGCCAGATGACGCGATCGTAGTGACCGCAATGTCCAGAAGGCGGTCTCGTCCATAAACAGTCATGAGCATGGGACAGGCCCATCATCGATGGGGTCGTTTCTGGCCTACACGCCATGCTCCCAAATCCAACAAATCAGGAACGTCTTAAGTCGATTTCTGATCCATATTGAGGGACTGGCTGCTAGCTCTCCAGATGCGGACTCAGAGTAGATGACCAGTCGATCAGGGTGGAGGCGAGAATGTGGCTGGAGTCCCACTATGCGTGTCACTTCGGTGTCGTTGCGTCGTCTGGATCAGTTTTTTCAACCTGTGGTCCACAGACCGGTGCCGGTCCGCAGAAATGTTCTGCTGGTCCGCGAGAAATTCGTAGAATGAGCGAAATTTCAGGATAATTATTTCATAAATTAATTTCTCCTGCAAAATCATTTTACTTTTATTCCCAATTTAAAACTAAAATTACAGTTGCACAGTGCAAAACGAACGTCTTTTGGTGACTAATGCATCCTGTATAAGCTTATTTGTGTATGAAACCTTTATCTTACGATGCGTTATTTATCTAGTCTATGTGTTAACGTTTGGTTTACGATATCTAGGTTCTGTGTTTTTTTTAAAATTTACGAGTCGTCACGAGTTGACCCGTGTTTTTGTAGTATTGAGTTGTGTATTGTGCCTCTGGTATTTAAGTTATACATTTCGTACACTTTGAAACCGTACAAAATGGAGATTAAAAAGACAAACAGCAAAATCTATAACCCTTCTTTGGTCGAGGCAAGGACAATATTTTGGATTAAAGTAGTGATTATAGCGACAATAGGCCTATGCCAGGTATTATTGCTTCAAGAGACCTAGAAAAAGAAATATGTTGATTTTTCTGAATGTGCAATACCAAGCAAAAAAGGTAACTTTATTAGGCAGTACGATAAGGAGTATTTAAAGTTTGGTTTCAATGTAGCACCCCAACAGTGAGCCATGGCCACGGCCTTTGTGTGTTGTCTATTCTGAATTCTAACAAAAGAAGCTATGAAACTTTCAAAACTTGCTCGTCATTTGCAGCAACAGATGTACTAACTAAAAGTTGTAAGTTTATAACAATACTTAAATAAACTAAACACTATCTTCATTCTACATTGGTATTTATTTCTGTCTTAGTCGTCGACCGGTACGCGAAATAGTTATCCTATTTTCGCCGGTAACAGGTGTGAAAAGGTTGAAGAACGCTGGTCTAGGTGCAGGTAGATGTCCAACACGGGCTATTGTGGTTCAGGTTTCGCATAGACACGCATCTCTGAACGATTTAATTCTTCGGAGATTGGTTTGTGTCGGCTACCCGACCACAAAGGAGCTCGTTATCTTGTTGAGGATAGACGGTAGTTGACAAGATGAACACTTGATCTTCCTTTCAGACCAGGGACAAAAGCTCTGCACCGTCACGGGGAACCAACGGGAAACACTCTTTCTATTCCAACGTCTCTCGCTAACGATACAACGATTCACGCGTTGCCGAGAAATGGAGAATAGATTTTTTACAATAGTTCAGATTAAAATCTGTAAGGGATTCGATCTACCTCGGGCCAAACAATTGATGTCATTGTCTGAAGGATTAATACTACTGGGTTACAGTAGGTGGAGTAGCAGCAACAGTAGCAGTTGTAGTAATGCAAATAGCGGAAGTGGTAGAAGTTTTGTTGTGGTAGCTGCAACAACAGCAGAGGAAACAGTAGTAGTAGCAGTAGTAGTAAGGAAAATAGTGGAAGTGGTAAAAGTCTTGTTGTGGTAGCTGCAACAGCAGCAGGAGAAACAGTAGTAGTAGCAGTAGTAGTTGTAGCAGTAGTAGTAGTTGCAGTGGTAGTAGTAGCAGGGGAGTAGTAGCAGCAGTAGTAGTAGCAGTAGTAGTAGTAGCAGGGGAGTAGTAGCAGTAGTAGTAATGCAAATAGTGGAAGTGGTAGAAGTTTTATTGTGGTAGCTGCAACAGCAGCAGGATAAACAGTAGTAGTAGCAGTAGTAGCATAGTAGCAACAGCCTAGCTATAATTACGGTTAGGATGCTGTGTAGAGCAGTTTATTAAGCTTGCTGCCTGGTGTGACAATCGTGATAGGCAGAAGAATAAATGCTATCTTTATAGGATCTCTGAAGAACAGTCTAGATTGGATCTGTGAGGGTGTATTATTTTTAGATTGAATTGCAATGCACCAATTTTTGTGGTGGATGCAGTGAGCGAGATAGAGTCGCTTGGACTACATATCTATAGACAAAGGAAAGGAATGTTCGTTGGCTGGTTGCATGGTGGCCTTCTGCAGAACAGGCATCGTCTTAGACGTATAATCATAAAAGTTGACGAGGTCAATGAAGTTCAATGAGGTCAATCATACAGAAGAGTGAAGCAGGCAGCAGTGCTGATGCAAATGTCCAGCGATGTCCCTAGGGACAGCCTATGCATTCCGCCCACACAACGCGTTTTTTAAAGGCTGCCAAAATCCCTTTTCATGATGAAATGTTAGTAGATGTAATACAATCCCTCTGTCTTCATTTGACCAATAAGGCCTCCATGTAATCATCTCCATGCATTTAAGAAGGAACAACACAGCTGCAAAACGCTCTGACATCGATGCACGGAACAGAGCGTCGACCTTCTCATGTGCCCTGTGCCATGTTCCACGCGCCATGTTCTTTATACCATGTTCCAGTACATGTACCATGTGTCATGTGCTATGTTCCATGTGCCATGCTCTTTGCAGATTCCGCTGGGTCATTCGTGAGTTAGACATAAGCGTCCCTTCAGCAGCACCTCCATTCTATCTGGTGCTAAACTCAGCTGAGCGTATCCATGTTCATAATGCGACGCCAAACTGTTCTGTTCTGTCCACTTCCTCTATGCTATTTGAAGGCCGACATTTAGCTCTGCGACAGTCTTAGCCATGCACGATTCTTGTCTACGTAGTCCTAGGTCGATCATTATGGTCTTCTCCAGACCCCCTCAGAGGTTCGTTTATATCGACCCGCATGCAGTACTCTCTGAGTATCCTCGTCTTTTGCTGGGGCACGAGCAACCCCCTTCGACCCCCGAAGGGTAGTCAGTCTGCTTCTTGGGACACTGGCAGAAGAGACCGGTGCCATCGCTGTCCTGTACTAATCACGAGATTGCTCGCATTATCTGAGCAGGGAATAACCAAGGACCCTCCTGAGGCGTCACATGCTCAGCCTTAGAGTGGAGCTCTAGATGGTTAGTATACAATTACGCCGTCGAACGTCTCTCACTTCTTGTCTTGTATCTGTCTGATGGACAACTTTTAGCAACTGGATACATAGAATAAGTTAATTATGAGTGGTGGCCTAAAGAGCGTGGATAAATTTGCATGTCTTATTTGCTAATTTACATGCGCAGTCAAGTTGATTCTCTTTCCATTCGTCCATTGCTCTGCCACCATCCGTCGCTCAGTTGTTTGGCTGCTCTGCTCATCGATGATCCATCTGTCTGTCTCTCTGTCTGTCTCTCTGTCTGTCTCTCTGTCTGTCTCTCTGACTGTGTATGTCTGTATCGTCTGCGTGTTTAGTCACCTATATGTCGGTCTGTCAGTCTCTTTGACCGTTCATCAGTGAAGGATTCTGTCGTTTATCTGTCTATCTATAATTCTATCTGCCTGTCTGTCTCCATGTCCGTCGCTCTGTCTCTCCTTCCCTCTCCTTCCCTCTCCTTCCCTCTCCTTCCCTCTCCTTCCCTCTCCTTCCCTCTCCTTCCCTCTCCTTCCCTCTCCTTCCCTCTCCCATTATCTATCTCTCATCCCTCCCTTCCTCGGGTCGGTCGCCCATTCTTCCTCGTGAGGCGGTCTCCCTCCCTCGACCAATCTGCTCACTTAAATACTTTTTCCAATTTCCAGCTGCGATATTTCGCGTCCCATTTGCGCAGAGCGACCGACCATTCTGTGGTGCCCGTGATTTATAAGCAGTTGGGGCCTCCTGCTATCTGGTCCTCCTGGTCAGGTCCAGCGAGCCATCGCCGGTCTTGGCTCGGCTGGGCCAGACTATAGGGCGAACAACTCGTCTACGCATGCCTGTTCTTGGTGAATGCCGTTGTGTGATACAGCCTCAAGTGGCTTCACTAGGGAGGGAGACACCGTGGTTGGGAACATATTTTCTATTAACCTCTTCTTCACGTCTTCTTTCATCTACGCTCAGATGTCGCCTCTGAGTGGATATCTTGAAAAGGCGCTATATTAAGCTCACATTGATTTATATCACTTTACTACCTTCATTTCAATCGAACGTAATTCCGTCTGCATTATTATGTCTTAGAGCAATTCATTCTGCTTCCGTTTTCTGTAATGCCACTTTTCCCCAAGTTGTGTAATTTCTTCGTGTTTCTTTCTATGAAGAATGACAGAAAGAAACACGGAGCAATCACTTTACATGACTCATCATTCAGTTAGTCGGTCTATCAATTTCAATTCCGGTCAGTGACAGAGACAGTTGCTTTGGAGCCGCCATCCTTGACTCTTTATGGATATCGCTTTCTCAATGATTCCGTGCCCCTGTTTATTTAGTTGGAATAATGTCAACGTTCATAAAAGCCAGGACTAAATGATACACCGACTTCCGTCACAAAGAGATTCTAATAGACGCCGAGAAGGCAATTTCAACAACTGCTTGGCAACATTCTTCTTCATTGTTAGTCCGACAAGCGCCTCAGCCAGGTCAAAGGTCAATCCTAAGCAGATTGCGTGAAATTCCGAATTTATACAAGAATTGAACCGCGCCATAAATATTCGTCCACTTTTGCGAGTCTGGTCGTCTTTTCAGCACCGATTGCGACTTTGTATTCAGCGCAGAGAGAAGATCTGTTTGCAGAGCAGAATTAGTTTTGATTAGCTTTCGGGGGCAGACGTCCATCAGTTGGGACATGCATTCGAATTCATCGTGCGTTCGTTCCTCATAGCGCCGGTGAATAAGCTGGTCTCCCTGACGTGGCTTTTGTGGGCGCTGAGAAATTTTCGAGGATTTACATTACATTACATTACTGCCATCGACAAAGGTTATTCACCCAATGGGTGTTCGGCTAGTGCCTTTCCATATGTAAAGAAGCTGACTAAGCAGACCTCAGACCCGATGCCCCGGAAATGCGATAACAAAGCGTAAAAGGTCGACTTAATAATAATGCCTCAGATATGAGGGTGTAACATCGGATCACAATTTCCTGACTGGATCAGCCATTCATTGACTCAGTCATGGCTTCCTTCGTCCCTTTCGACGGCTTTTCAATTAAAATGAAACAGAAATTCTAAATATATCTCATGCTGCCGTAGTCGCTTCCTTATACTGACTCGAACAAATGGGGCGACCGGATGTTCCGACTCGGCCATTAAAGTGGAATGACATTGAAGTGCCGTCGGACCGTGGACTCAAAGCGAACGCAGGCATATAAATAGTTAGAGGAAGACCAGAGACATAAATATAGATGGAGTGAGGCGATTGGCCGCCGCTATCTCGTCTTATCGCGGGCGATCGCGAGAATTGCGGCCTCTGTCCGCCATATTGTGCTGCTTCCGGTGCTGCTTATATCTGGAGCTGGTTGTAATTACGTCAACGATTGTTCTCTGGTCGCTCGACGTCCATTTATAAGCTGAAGTTTTATGTAGCGCATATGTGCACGCGCGGGTCATCCGATTGATGCAGGCGTCTCTAATGGCGCTGCATAAAATCCTACATTTTGTTGCTGCGATGACGGATTTGATGGGACCGCTTTCCGATTGGATTCGTTCCATCCGAAATGGAAGAGCCGACTGACGGCAACGAATCAAACGCACTCGTCAGGAATAGAAACTGATTCGACCACGTAGACACGTCAATGAGGAATGAGAATTGAGAATGCACGCTCCGGTCATTCATCTACATACATCGCATGCATGCGCGCGTTTGCATATTTGTAACACACGCACACACACACACACACACACACAATACGAGATCATATCAATGGTAGTGAGATTCAATAGCTGCTTTACGCAATACGTTTACAAATATCCTATAAATACCAGCAGTGACATAAGAGCCAAAAAGACGAATTGATATAATTATATATGATTATTTCGCTGATCCGAAACAAATTATTTCTTTATTCTAGAAACGCGATTTCAATGCGCTTTCAGATTATGGACGATTAATTAACATGACGTTGACTAATTGGTTGTTGCGAGAGTATCACACCATCTGGTATTGGCTTTTGGGTTACATGAACCCTCACTATATATATATATATATATATATATATATATATATATATATTATACATAAGAAAGTAAGGCAAAGGCAGAGGGATATATATACATATATGTATATATATATATCCCTCTGCCTTTGCCTATATATATATATAAAATGAGGGTTCATTTCAGCCATACGTACCTGTGGTTGTCTAAAGCTGTCTATGGTTGCATATGGCTGTCTGTGGTTGCCTACGGCTGTCTTTATCCGTGTCTTCCTTTGTCTAAGTGTGTATTCGTTCCATGTTGTTGGTCATCACTATTTTCTTGTGTCTTGTCACTTAGTCTTTGTCTTTTGCTGCATGCTGATCAGTAGTTGTGTCTCCCACTTCGTCTGTCTATCTGTCAATCGATCAGTTGATGCATGTCTCGTCTGCTTTTTACCCTCTTTTATTTAACTTGGCTTGCGTAAAACTTCTCATGGACGGACCGGACCGTCGTCGGACATCTATCAATTCTTTTTCAAGTATGTTGCCGTCGACCTACACAGCTGAAATTTTGCACACATTTCAGGCTTGCATTACAATGCAATGTATCAAATGTTTACGGACAGAACTAAAAAATTTAGAAAAATGAAAAAAATTAATATCGTTTAACCACTCGAACTCGAGTTTCACTCCGACAAGTTTACATCATCAATAATATGTAATCAAAAATCTTTTAAAGAAATGGAACGAATGCGCCATCTACCAGATGAAAGAGGGTTCAGAAAAACCCATGTTTTTTCTTTCACTTGAATTTTTACACTTGAAGTTTTACGTCTGAATTTCGCTCCTTCCATCTGCCTCTGTGTTTCTAACATTCGCTGTATTCCTATGTCTTTCTTCCCTTATCTTCGTCTGAAAATAGCCCAATCTGATCAACTTCACTCTGCTCTTCTTTTTTCTTTCATTATTATATTACTACATTCCATGGTGCGTCAATCTGCGTCGTTCTTCCTCGCACTATCCTACTCTCTGTCTATGTCTGTATGTCTGTCTGTCTCTCTCTCTCTCTCTCTCTTTCTCTCTTTCTCTCTTTCTCTCTTTCTTTCTCTCTCTCTCTCTCTCTCTCTTTCTCTCTCTCTCTTTCTCTCTCTCTCTCTTTCTCTCTCTTTC